>JAWNON010000225.1:13190000-13660000 GCA_035045945.1 Drosophila anceps
TGATTATGTGGAATGCATATATACATGTGTCGATTTGCATCAAACTGGTATAAATTTCTGCTGCATTGTTAACATATTCTCAGCTGACATTAGTCAATAATGCAAACATGCATGTTTCGGATCGAATTTCATTAATTTTTTAGCTCAAACTAGTACTTCATGTGCGATAACTACTGTACACCGAATCAGAGAGCAAAGCAAAACAGTCGCAAAAGTGTGCAACATTTTCAGAGATTACTAAAAAAGAAAAAGAAATGAAAATGCCGCCTGTGCGTTGACAGCCGGCGCAGAGCAAGGCGCAAAGTGTGGTGAAAAAGTGTGCGAAGGAGCAATAACCCAGTGAGAGAGCTTGCGTGAGTGTGTGTGAGTTGAGCAGTGGTGGGATGGTGGGATGGTGGGTTGCCGGGCATGTGGACTATATCGCTGGCAAAGAGAAAGCTCTCTTGGGTGCACATTGTCGTATTCTCTTTGTGCGCTTACCTGTATGCTCTACTTATTTGTGTGTTTGTTTGTGGCCTGTAACTGTGTTGAGTTTCCGGCACGCCGTATAAACAAACCCAGACCCGGGCACAACTCGCGTGGGGGCAAATGCCGGCTTGCCAGCGAGGGGTTGCTGCTCTCGCTCTCGCTGTTGTTGTTGTTGTTGTTGTTATTATTGGTGCATTTGTTAAGCCTTTATCAATGTCAACAATGCAGGATTGTTTTTTTTTTTGGTTTTTTTCTTTTTGAATTGACGACGCGTCAGACAATGCAAAATATACATATCGAACGGCGCACGTGATGCCGCACATAAAGTGAAGTGAAAGTCAATCGACCGCCTTAAGCCAATAGCAGCTGTCGCAGCTACGCACAACAACACAGCACAACACAACGCCACCAACACGCACAACATTGCCACGCACAAGACAATCGAGTAACAGCGATGACTGCCAAGCCGCCGCCTCCGGTGCCGCCAACGGTGCCCGATGACCAGATGCCGAAGTTGGCACCGCAGATACCAAGGCTCAACTCTGAGCTGGCCGCCCAGGCAGCTCTGCGCGCCCAACAGCTGCTGCGCAAGCAGAGCTCCCAGGAGCAAACGCCCGGGCAAAAGGGGGCGCCACCACCGCTGCCACCGCAGAGTCGACCGGTGCCAGCGATTCCGGCGCGTGGCTCCAGCGAGCGTTCGGCACCGCCTGAAATTCCACCAAAGCGCCATAGCCTGAAGAGCCTGCCCGATGGCCAGCATATGGTGGTGCCTGGACTGCCACCGCCTTTGCGGCAGCCACCGCCGTTGCCTAAGAAGCCCGCATCTGCACAGAGCTCAGCGCAGAACAGCGCACAGAACTCGCCGCTGGCGGGGCTTAAGTTTAAGGAGAAGCCGCCACTGCCACCAGAGAAACACTCAACGCTATCGGCCGAGGCAATGGCAGCTCGTCGCTGCTCGAATCCCTTTGAGATGCCGCCGCCGCCGCCGCCCCTGGTGCTGCAATCGGCCGTGGCAGCGCTGAGTGAGCAGAGCGCCAAGAATGCGAATGCGCTCGGCAATTGCCATCCGGTGCCCTCGCCGGCACCAACAAGAGCCAGCGAGACCAAGAAGCTGAACCAGCGACCAGCCCCAGCGGCCATTTCGCCCACGGATGAGTTCGGCTCGGAGGATGCGCTGCGTGGCATTGAGAGCGGGTTGCGCAACATGGAGCGCGCCATGCAGGAGCAAATGAATTTGCGCAGCTTGGAGGCGGCCGTGCAAAACAACTTCGATCTGAGCTTTAAGGCTAGCCTGGCCGCAGGAGGCGCTCGTCACTTGGGCAGCTCTGTCAATCTGCGCACCAGCAACTATGAGCGCAACTTGTCACTCGATGAGAGTCGTGCGGGAGACTCGCGTCAATCATTGGAAGAACTGAAACAGTTGCGTGCCCAGGCCCAACAACAAACCGTACACAATTCATCCTCCTCGTCCGTCTCGTCTGCATCGGCCTCGCAGGTCGAGCAATCCATGCGCTCCACCATCGAGCATCACATGCGCTCGCTCGATCGCAATCTGCCGCTGGAACTGCAGTACAGTCGCCATCGCATGCAGAACAACTTGTCTGGCGCTGGTCACCATCCGCCCGGCGTTGGCGCCTCGTCAGCGGCGCAATCCGCCCAGCAACAGCAGCAGCAGCAGCAGCAGTCGCCACAGCCACCCATGCCGCTGAGCAGCGAATTCCGTGAACAGATCCGCCAGCAGCTGCTGGGCAATATTCCGCCCCAGGTGGTGCATAATATGGGCCAGCTGCCCGGCTCGGCGGCAGCCGCTGCGCTGCTGCAACATCAGGCTCAGTCGCGGGCTGCTGCGGCCGCCGCTGCTGCTGCCGCCCAGGTAGTCGCCGGCAATGGCGTCGTGCCCGTTGGACTGTCCCGAGAGGAGCTGCGCATGCGTCGACGCTCGTCGCACGACGAGACGCAAATATCGCAGAGTGCAGCGGGAGGCATTCAGGGTAAGAGAAAGAAGATGTGGCTGAGTTCTATCTGTAACTCGTCTTTCGGCCTTTATCATAAATATATCGAAAATCTATATCTATTTATACATATATTTATTTTATAAGAAAACATTATAAAAATTTATACTTATAGATAGTAAACAATTGAAGTTTTGATTTATTTTATGAATTTGTGAACTACTTAACAGATGTTAATGACATTTGTTCAACAACTCATAAAATACTCCAGGATGCAAATTATTTTTTAAAAAATTTCTCTCCTTAAGTACATGGAAAGTAACTTGACTTTGTTGCTTTAGCTTATTAAATTTGATATATTTATTTATTGTAAAACATATAATTGATTTTCTTCTATCATTACTTCTCTGCTAGAACTGAAACAATTTTCCATAGCACCGCATTGTTCAGCTGACTTAGACTATTTACGTTGCTTTCTGAAAGGTAACGAATACAGTTTGTGTTTATGCTAACCAACTTGTGCGAGAGTTAACAGCCCCTAATAGATAATCTGGTTATAATTGAGACCATCACACACACGAAGTCCTACCGAACGAGTGGAACACAGTTTTCCCCCTCTGTTTACTAATGTTGTTGTTGCATGGCGTTTCACACACTTACAACTGATCAATAAATGTTGAATGGGGCTCCAAAGGTTCCCCCGGAGTACTAGAGACTACACCACAGCTAACTTATGTCACTCGATTAAAATGTTTTTATTTTTGTTTTAGCTAATATTGTTTAACAGTAACTAATTGCTAGGCGTTCTGGAGAGGCGTTAATTAAACTCTTCTCTCTTCTGCCATTCACAGTGACGCGCCTGAGGGAGCATTGGGATGAGACATCGCAGTGCGTTCTGCAGCGAGCGGCGCAGCTGAAGAACATGCTGAGCGATTCGCAGCGGTAGGTTATCCTTTAGCCTGCTTTGGGGTCAATCCAATTAATAGCTTAATTCCAATTGACAGGTTTGAGGCCAAGCGCGTCGAGCTGGAAATGTGGCTGGCGCGCATGGAGCAGAGAGCCGAGCGAATGGGCACCGTGGCCACCACAGCGGACATACTGGAGGCGCAGCAGAAGGAGCAGAAGGTGACTTGTGCTGCCTGGCATGGCCGTGGATTGCATAAATTAATCTATTTCCTTTACATATCTACGTCTCCTGCTCTGTAGTCCTTCCACGCCGAGCTGCATCAGAATAAGCAGCACTTCGACCTCTTCAGCGAGCTGACGCAGAAACTAATTGCAGTCTATCCAAACGATGATACTACCCGAGTTAAGAAGATGACTGAGTCCATTAATCAACGGTGAGTGTTTATTGAAATCGTGCTGCGACTCTGTCGAGCATTAAACTAAATGAAATGCGAAAATGCAAATAGTTGCGCGATTTCAATTCAAAACACTTGTGCGATTTGCGTCTAATGCGAATTAATGACTTGCGCTTGTCTAGCTTCAGCATTTTAAAACAGAAATAAAAGAAATCACGGCAGCTACAGTGCGAATCGCTTAAGACGTGGTCGTGGTCGTGGTCGAATCCTTAAAGTCCAAGATCATCAATCAATCTTTAGTTAGTAATATATTCCTTTTTAATGTTCTCAGCAGAAACAAGAGTGTTCCAGTGTATTTATGAGTATTCAAACAAAGCTTTTTGATCCAGCAGCTGTGTTTACTAAATACGAACTCAAATCTAATCAGGTTTAATATTGATTTCTAGCAATAAACCTAATTACCTATATCAAATACCATAAAGTCTTCTATTCTGAGTGACATTCTGCCTAGCGTAAAACGATTGAAATCAATCAAATCTGATAAAGGATATCTTATCTGACTATCTAACTAGATACATTTTGTGTAGACTCTATAACATTAAAACATAACTTTAATAAATAAATAGTGTAACAAGAATTTTGATCTATTGTTACTATGTTAATAAATTTGCTTTCGATTCTCTCCGCAGCTATTCCAACCTGAATAATGGTGTAATCAATCGAGGCAAACAGCTGCATGCCGCTGTGCACGGTCTGCAATCGTTCGATCGTACCATGGACCAGGTTAGCAACCAAAATCATATCATACCATATCACATGCCTCTAATCGATCTATCTTCTCTGGCAGTTTCTTGCTTTTCTCTCGGAGATGGAAACACTGTGCGAAAATGCTGAATCGGACATTGAACGCAACCCGATGATGTTCAAGGTAAGTGCATAAGAGACTTCGCCCTATTCGCATGTTCCCGTCATATGAGTGCACCGCTGTCTTTGTACCACAATTAACCTGGTCTCAAGTGAAAGATTTATGCACAGCAAAAGTGTTTTACTTCACTCTCAGGCGCATTGACCGGAGAATGATTGTAAGGCACTCAGTGTGTACAGTGGATAAGAATGCAAACAATTTGCTCAACATTTTATTGCAGCTGATATATATTTTATTTATTAAATATGTATTTCCTTCTAATCGAAACGGGCTAAGAAATTTATTTGAACTGTGTTTTTTTCAAGCTTGTGAAATTTCTTATTGATTTATCTGATATTTTTCTAACTGAGATTAACCAGAGATAAATAGTAAGATAAGCAAATTATTTATTTTATTACATACGGAAAGTGAGAAAAGATACGAATATTCACAAAAATTTATACAATCTTATTTTATTATATAAATTATTCAAAACTTTATCTTAAACAGTTTTTTTTTATCGAAGCTTAGAGCATATATCTTATGTATCTGATACATATATATGATCTATAGGTTGTTTCGACTTCATAAATTCTGCAAATGTTTATTTGGCTTTCTGTTTTGCATTTTGTGATCTATGAGTTCGTTCTTTGTGTTGGGCTGCACACAGAGAATTAATTGCAATTTGCTCAAAAGAGTTTTCCCCCTTGGCATTCGTACAAACTAAAAACTAATTGACCCGCATTTGGTGCGCTCGCTCGCTCGCTCGCTCGCTCTGTGTTTGGCTTTATCAGCTAATTTTCTTTAAGTATTTCCCATTTTCATTTTCCGTATGACCATGAAACATGCAATCAATTTGTGATATCAGATCGAGGCTCAAGTGCTGCGCCCCATCAGCCGATGATGCGGATCCACTCGAATTTGCTTACTTTGTAGCCTTGCTTTGATGACCGGCACGGATTGCAATGCAGCGAGCGATTGCAGTGTGCTCGACCACTTAATGTCTCAATGGCATTTGCAACCCGAATTGCCATTGCAGCCTCAAATGTGTTGCATGCCACACACACGCACACACATTCACACAAGCATAGGCTGTCCTCTTCAATTCCATTCGCCTGTGTGGCTCGGCACTTATCAGCGACACCAGAGCATGCCACCGCCTCAGCCTCCACCCACGCATCATACGAAAATGCGGCGCGTTTTTCAAGTGCTGCGTGGCGTCTGTCTGTTCGAATGTTTGTGCTTGCTGCCTGGGTTACTGGCCGTGCAGCAGCGCCATCATCATCTTCATCAGCACCATCTGAATGATCATCGGCCCTCTTTGGACTGTGCTGCATGTGGCCGCCCTCCCCATTCCTATTATTATCATGCATTCGCCCATTTGAGCCAATTATTGTAAGTGCGTTTTCTTTTCACTTTCCACTTTTCACTTTTCTTTTCCTTTCTTTCAAAGTGTTCACAGCATTCGTTGAGGATTGAATTTAAATGAGTTTATCTATTTTTAGAATTAAATATTTATGATTTTTTAATTTTAATTTAATTTTATTTTTATTTTATTTTTAAACCTTGGCTCAGTATTGCCTTAATTTTGACTGCAAATTGAAGATATTCAAATATTATTATATTCAATTTGCAAAAAATACCTGTAACGTGCTTTTATTCAGTTCATCAAACCTTCAAAAGCTGTCGACTTAAAGCTTTTCACACATTCATCCTAGTCCCAACGACAAAAGCTCTACATTGAGCTTAAATCTAGTTTACACAACACCTGCGCCTTGTGTCCAGAGCTTGAGCTTTATTTTCCAAAAATTTTTGTGTTGGCAACGCTTGAATGGACATTGAGCCATTTGCTGTCAATATGCGTTGCTCATTCTTTGGACTGAAGAGGTATATGGGCCTGCTTTAAAATTATTGAGCTGTGAAAAAAACATTTGTTAAATTAATGTTAATATTGAAAAGGATAATTTCTGTTAGGTATTTGGCCAAAATTGCATAAAAATCGTTTTTTTGATATTAAAATTGAAAGTTAAAATCAAGTTTTCTATGCACTCGGCTTATACAGGGTATCTTTTAGTTTAGAATTCGAATAAGTTTTGTCATTTTCGTATTTTGCCGGCGAATACCGTTATATTTACCGGCTTCTTGCTGTGTAGACTGCGAGAGAGCGCGTGCCAAAAGTCTCCACTCCACTGAGCATACTCTCGGCCTCTGTTTTCGTTTTCGTTTTCGTTCTCTGTTTTTGTTATCTCGGCACATGCCGACGACGACCGCAGCCGAGTGTCGCTATTTTGGATAGCTTGCCAGCTGCTGTCGCGCTGCTGCTGTTGGATGCTGTGACTGTTGGCGTCGACAGCGCTGCTGCCAGCGTTGGTTCGCACTTGCCGTTGCTCTTCGTCAGTTCAGTTCGTGTTCTGAGATGCGTCCGTACGCGCGTTGATAACGGTCGCCAAGCGCTGATTTGTTTAACCGGCTTGTAAACAATTCAAAAACTCATTCAAAAACTCAACAGAAAATCTGAAAAAATATTATTAAATATTTAGTTAGTTATGTTTCGCAAAATATATGATAAAGATTAACAGTTGTGCTAAATGTGAATGAACGGATAAAGTAAATCAGTTTAACATAATATAATCTGACTTTGCATACCTAGAGGCGTGCACTCGCACACACACACACAAATACACACGCACGCACACTCGGACACAGGCAGATGCATGCGCCCGCAGACATGCAAGCGCACGTTTATGGGCTGCATTTGCACGCATGCAAATTGAATCCCGCCATGCAACAATTAATCGCAAATCTTTGCTTAAAGCAACGCACGCAAAAGGCGGCACAGCCGACGCCATTATGTGTTTTTGTGTAAGTGCGCGCGCCTATGTGTGTGAGTGTGTGTGTGTGAGTGTGTGCATGTGTGCATGTATGCGTGTGTGCATTTTAAAGTGAAATGTGCATTAATTATGCACACATATTCCAGGCCTGCTTCCGCCGGCCAGGCGAACTAAGTGAAATTGAAATTGAAACTTGTGCAACAAAAATTTGTTTGAGTGCCAAAGAAACTGAAAAATGTTGACAATAAAAATTTAACAATAATTTTAATTGTGTTGCAAAAACTCTTTGTGCGAGCCACTCAATTCCAGCCGTGCATAATTACGAATAACATTTTTTGTCATTCATTTACCAAATCAAAATGGCAATTGATCACAGTCGTGCGAAAGTTGTATAAATTTAATGAAATTAAAGAGTTGAAATAATTGAAACGAATTAAAGTTATAGTTAGTGCAAACTGGTGTAAAATATTGAAAAGAAAAGAGTTTTCCTGTTAATAATATTTCACATTATTTTAAAGCTTTTACTGTCGTAAGTCTATCTACAAGACTCATATCATATTATAGGCCTCATTGGCGCAATTTCTAAGATATGGAATTCAGTGGCGAGATGATAAAAGTGCTTAGTCAGTCGAATATCTCTCTCAAATTTGCATCATTGCATATTATCTTTTACTTTTGGTATTTTTATTATGAGGCTGAGAGTTCGGCTATAAAATAGTTTAGTCTATACACATATGGCTAGTTTTATGCACTATGATTACTCGTCTTTAAATGAATAAATACTATAAGAATAAAGCATATTTTTTCGCTTTAATGGTTTATTTATAAGCACAAGCACTTCATGTCCGCTCGTATACCAAAAAAAAAAAAAAAAAAAACGCTTCAACATCATTAAACACTCCACACAAATATGTAAAGCCATTAATAACCGGTAGCAAGCACTTGAACTGAACCACAATAGAAACAGATTTGATCCCTTGGATGATGAGAGACTTTCAACTTCAACTTCGAATTCAAGGCCCAGCCCAAGCCGATTATTAATCAAATGACAACATAATCGACACAGTCTCGTGTCGTCGAGACCCAATTTCATTCATAAAGAGATTTCCGCGCTTTCCAAAAAGTTTTCGTTTACACGTCTTTCCCATCAACGCGCATTAAGACTAGAAAATATTCAAGCCCTCTGAGAGCATGGCCCATATGGCTTGGTCAATAACAAATGTCAAACATGCGTTCTCTTGAGCTCACGGAGTCGAGTTGTCTCCGACAACTGTCCGCGTGTATGTGGCATGTTTACGTTTACCTGTTGACGCTTGTGGCGTCGCAACGCGTCGGCGGCGGCGGCGGCGTCGACAACAGACACAAAAAAGCAACAAGTAACCAAAACAAGTTCACAAACAAACCAAGTCAAAAGACTTAACGCCAAGCAGCGACAAATTTGTATTCAAAGACGAAACACAAATACGCTAACAATGCAAGAAAATGCTGAAATCTGTTGTATGAAATATATTTTTTAAAATATTTTTAGAAAATTATTTCCAATATTTAATAGTCGCAAAACACAAGCTATAAATATTAGTAATTTCTTTTATATTTTTGTTGTTGTTCAGTTGGACTCTGCAGTCAGAATCACATTCAGCTTTTCAGACTCTTTAATCTAATACTGCAAATAATACAGTTTTCGGTCATATCGATAGTTATGCTATCTGAAATAGCTTTTCCTCTGCTACTAAAATATTTTCATTATCGCTGCCCTACAACTCTTTTCTCCCTCGCTCTCTCATTTGCAGCAAGCTTTTCAGATTCACATTCAGCACTTTAAAACTCTGATTCCATTTCATTAGAAACAATAAAAAAATACTTATATAAAACAAATATTTATAAAAAAAAAATAATACAAAATCTTAATTATTTATATAGATTCTCAACATAAATTTATAATACCATTGGAAAGCGTATGAATAAACAATGAAACGAAAAGTGTGCGTAGGCATCGAAGTTGTCATAGTTGTTTATTTCTTGTTGGTGATGTTGTTGTTGCTGCTGTTGTTGCTGCTGTTGTTGCTGCTGTTGTTGCTGCTGTCGACGACGACTTAGAAACACTTGAAAATATTGTCTGCCCGGTTGTCTATTTTAGCTGTTTGCCGTGCGTGGGTTCCCCCCAAAGTTGTTTGATTAGAGTTACTATCGGTTTTTTTTTGGGGCTCTTGTGTGGCACGCATAGTGGGGCAGCGCCACTTGAGCATTTATTGTCTGTGTTTAGTACAAAATTAAGGCGTTCGAGTGGTGCAGCCGCCGCTCCGATAGTTATAAACGCGAACCTATGCAAATTGAAGCATTCGAGCTGCATTTAGTTTAGTGGGCGTTTATAAGCTGTTGACTAATCAGCAAACGACTTAAGTAGTCATATACATAATCAAATATATATTTTTAAATTGATTGGAGAAACATTTAAGAAAATAGCTTTGCAGCTGAGAGACAGATGAGACTTTACTTTTATTATTGTTACTTTTATTTTATATTTAAAGCCAAACTTATTTAAATAAGAAATAAAACTAAATTTGCTGTAAAAATTGAAAAACAAATTGTTAAAATTTTCTTTCAAACTTGATTGTTCAATTGAGAGAAGATTTCCCAAGATTTTCTCGACAATTAAAATAATCTATTATGGCTTATCAATATATTTAAAAAAGTTTACTTTCCATTCACTTCATGCAATTTAAATAATTATTCAACAGCTGCCACAGTTTCCAACAAAGTTTATTAAAATTTATTTCAAAAAAGTCAGAACGGGTCAAATTCCAGAAAGCCCGAAAATGATTTTTTTAACTCTCTGAAATGTTTTGGTGAACTGCATTAAAGTGATGGCACTTAAGGCTTTATGATCGACCAACCACCCCATCCCCCCCCCCCCCCCCCCCAACAGTAATAATAATAATAATAGAACCAGCAACAACAACCACAACAACAACAACAACAACAACAAGCACATGCTGGCTGCAGCATTCAAGTGCACTTTGTTAAAGCAATTAATTTACATTTCCGCGCAAAGCGTAGCCAAAAAGCAAAGCAGAAAAAAGGGAAGCACAAAAATACAGAAACAGCCGGAAAATTTGTTGTGAAAAACAACAATGAGAATGGTGGAAAAACTTTACAACATAGAAACAGACGTAGAGTCCAGTAGTGGAGTACTTGACGAGCGGCTGCCTCTTGACGTGGATGTGGTAGCTAAATCGCCAGGATGCAAACGCTATCAAAGCCGCAAATTCACTTCTAGCCTCTGTGTGTGTGTGTGTGTGTGTGTTTGTGTGTGTGTGTGAGTGTGCTCGTTCTGGTTAGTTTGAAGTACGCTGCGGTTCAACTGGCGCCAGCGACAACAGTAACTAGATTCAAGTGCCTCTTGTCGGCAGTCAGCAACGGTCAGTGGTCAGACTGCAGTCAGGACATGGCGCAAATAGCATAACAGCGTGGACAGTTTGCACTTAGGTATACCAGACGCAAGACTTTCGTATCACAAAAAAAAAGAGCTAAACTAAGAACAAACACACAATGAATGCTGCTACCGCATATTTTTAATTTGGTTAAAAGAGAGCAACATATTAAGTCTTTTGCTATACATAACTGTGTAATTTAGAGAGATTTCGATGTGAGTAAGAAATACTCGCCTCGATTTGTTCCGAAGTTATATGACAACAAATTTTAAGTGAAAATCTCATATTTTTCTTGTGATCTGTGTGTTAGCAAATGAGATATATCAGAGTGCATATTAATGGCTTGCATTCTATTGCAACCATTGCCAGCAATCTATGACTATCAAGTGGCAAAGGAAGAAGGAATTGCAACTGGGAGTAGTTGGGAGGTGGCACAGTCGCTGCATATTTTACACAAAGATGAAGTTATTTGTCATTGCCAGTCGCATGCAGTGCAGCTGGAGAATGGAGTGCAGGACATAAAGATTACATCTTCACTTTGGCTATAATTGCTACAGCGTGGCACTTTGCCACAGACCTATTTGCAATGCGCCAGCCATGAAGATGCATCCTGTTGGTGCCTCGCACACATTTCTCTTAGTCCTGCAGGGGCTTTCCGCTGCGGCTGCTGAATATTTTTATTTAGCTGTGTTTTTGTGACCCATCCTCGCATCATGTTGTTGCATTTAATTTGCGCCAGGACTTGCTACTGCTGCTGCTCGCAGCTCAGGAGATATGGCAAAACTGGTAGATAGAGCGAGCGAGCGAGAGAGATAGAGAGAGAGAGAGAGAGAGAGAGAGATAGAGATACACGGAGAGACAATTGCAGACGCCGCACAGACAGTACAACATTTGTTTGTTGGCGTTGAAGTTGGTGTTTGTGTTACTCCATTTACAAGCACAAATGGTAACTCGCGGCCAAACATGCAACAACAGAAGCTATACAAAAAACAACAACAACAACAACAAGGACAAAACAACAGCAAGAACTGAAAGATATTTGTGAAAAACGGGGCAGCAACAATATTTGTTGTTTTCTTTTGTAAATGGCAACGAAATTAAATGCGAACTTTATGCAGCTGGAAGTGCAGACGCAGACATAGATACAGCACACACACACACACACACACACACATACACAACAATACAAACTCATGTGGCATTTGTTTAGCTGCAGCTGCAATTGTTGCTGCATACTTTTGTGCGCACTCGCTTTTCTTTGCAGCTCGTGAACTGTGAGTGAGTGTGTGTGTGTGTGTGTGTGTGTGTGTGTGTGCGTGCCTGTGTGTGTGGCTTTTTGATGTTTTTTTTTTTTTTTTGACTACACTTCCACTTGATTCGTTACGTTTGGCAATGTTAACAACATCTCTAAACATGTTTTCAACACAAAAATATTGTTATTTATTTTTAGTTTCTCTCAAATTTTCCATTTTCTTTCTCGCTGGTTTTCTTCCTTCAGCTTCAAAATGCATTTCATGTTCTTACATATCTCGGAGTTGCAGCATAATGGAATTATGCGCATATTAAAAGTCCATTAGCATTGTGCCTAGATTCGTTACGTTTAAATAAACATAAGTAAAAAGTCGACTCTAAGTGAATTTTAAATGGAAAACTCTTCTCAATTTACAAAATAAAATAAATGCAAAACTCTGATTTATTTCTGATAATTATCAATTGTGGACTTATGCATATTTTTTGTTTTTGTTTACGTATCAGACTGTAGCTTAAACCAATGTTAGGTTTAGTTGAAGTTGACAAACGAAATTTCAACACAATAAATCAACAGAACGTTTGGCAGCTGCATCGAAAACTTGTCAGGCCCAAGAAAAAATATATTCGACACATTTCACAATGGCCCAAAATGTCCAGTCACAAGGCACAGCTGTGTAATTGAACTTTTTTCTCTTGCAACACTTTCATTAAACTAAAAGAGAAACCAAAAAAAATAAAGATTTTTTCTGTTGCTGGACAAGCAAATATATTTCCCAAAAAAAGAATGACATGTGGCTGTCAATCCAAAATCCTAGCACAAATTGTAAACATAAACATTATCTGGACTGATTGCGGTTCAAGCATTGCGCCAGAGACACATAGATGCCAGAGCTGTATATTAGATAAAAATATATTCAACGTTTTTCAATGTCATCGTCCAGACATAAACAAAAGTAGTAAAAAAAAAAAGATGAAAATATTTGGTGTGAAACTGTTTTTACATATGTATCTATGGTCATACAGGCTAGTTGCATAAGCTGGCAAATTTGCTGTATGTGACGAATGGATACGAATGAATACCCTATAGAATCTTTTTCTATATATTGCCGGAAATGACTTCGGCAAATCAAGATTACAGAAATTTTAACTTAATTTGCTTTTTATAGTTTACTTTACTGTTATCAAATAGCAAGTCCGTTTAAATATATTTCAATAGCTAAAAGTAATTGATAAGCTGAAGAAAGCTGTAGAAATATAGTTATCGAGAATAGTATGACTTTTGCCTGGTCAGCTACATATATTTATTTATCGAAAATGAAGAGAGTCAACTCATATTAAAGTAATTTACTTGGCATACCCTGTTATATTTTCTTCACGGGGTAGCCGGAGAGCATTGCGCTGTTGGCAGTTGTCAAAAGCCAGGCCAGCCAAAACCGCACAAGCCAAAATGTCAGTTTACAGCCACGCAAAAGTTACAGCAAATTATAAGCGACATGTGGCAAGCGGGCTTGTGGGCGTGGCAGCCACAAAATGTGGCATTGCATGGTGTACTTTGGATGCCCCATTCGCTCGCTCGCTCGCTCGCTCGCTGGCTGGCTGTTTGCTTGTGCGATAAAGTTCACAACTATTTGGGAAATGCCAGCATCAGAAGCAGCCGGAGAAAAACAACAGCATAAGCATCAAAAGCAAAACCAAACACATGTCAGATAAGGCTTATCTGGCACGCAGCGCCACAGATAATAAAATTTGAATAAGATAAACGTGTGCCTCGGCAAGTTGTCTATTTGCGCAAAGTCCGAAGCGGCTCGACATTTTCTAGTGCCTTGTGAAACTGTCAGCACAAGAAATGTTGCAACTTTCAGTTGTTTTGGCCCAGTTCTTGGCACATATTCGAGAACTTCTTTCACTTTCTCTGCTATTTTCCGTTTCTTTGGCTATTGCGGTTAATTAAATATTCAACTAGATAAGAGCGAGCTTAGAGAGAAGGTGCTTAAGAGTATGGGGGCCAGAGGCAGCTGGAATGAAAAAAAAAGGGTGAATAAGCTCATAAAAAATATGCCAACCGTTGTGGCGCCACAAATTATTTACCTTTACTCAAACCGGCAGCAAAAGGCAATTTAAATTCTAATGATAATACCGCAAAAGCCGTGCTCCACAGCTCATATCTCCAGGGGCGTTGCCAACGCAGCAGGGAAGTGGCTCTAAGCGAGCTTAGCAAATTAGCGAGCTTGGCAACCGCCAAGCCACCCAACCACCCAACCACCCAACCACCCTAACACCCTTTCAAGCCAGCAGCCAAAGCCTTTGGTGGAGTTCAACAACATAAATTTGTACTTTATTTCCGCCTTTTGCATAATTTCCAACGCCTCAGTTTCAGCGTGTCGCCGTTATCCGGTTTCTTTTGTTAATTATTCTTTGTTTACGCATTGTGCAATTATTTGTTGTGTGCGCGCGTGTGGCTGTGTGTGTGTGTGTGTGCTTGTGTTTGTGTGTGTGCGTTGCGTTTTCTCTAAGGGATTTTTAAAAGCCCTGCGGCTAACGACAAAAGATGCAGCCAGAATTATGCACATGATTTATTAGCCCATAAATAATTGAAAGAATTAAACGGCTTAGCAGAGCATTTATTTCACTAATTACAATGTGTATCCATATATTTTCTTATTTTTATATAAGTAAGAGAAACAAACGTAAAACGTCTTCTAATTGATTGGACCACTTAGCTATCATGGCCCAATTGAAATTCATTATCAGCCAACTCAAACCCAATTTAGTGAAGAACAATTGAGTGGCGGGCAGTCAACGAGCAAGTTGGCATATAAATCATCATTAAATGCCACGGGCAGCAATCTCTCAAGACGCGAAAAGCGCTTAGACTATGAGGCAAGGCCAAAAAGTAGTTGAAATTTCCATTCGAGCAGTTTTCTGGTAAATTGAACGGAACGTCAAAGCTTGCCACACGAAAATCAAATGGCAAACTGGCGCAGCTAACACGATAATAATCCCATCAAAAAGCCAGAACAAGATACTGCCAACAGCCAAAGTCGATTCCTTAGTTGCTTGAGCCAAAAGTCAATTTTTTAACACTTTGTTTGCCTGCAAACAAAACTAAGCAGCCAGAACGAACCCGGCCGCCGTTAGCGTTTACAGCTTTTAGGCCCCATTCTGCCCTGGTGCTAGCGTGTGGCAACAATTATTGCGTCATTAATCAGGCGGCATTTGCAAATGCCCGACATTCAATATATATATATATATATATATATATATATATATATATATATATATATATATATATATATATATATATATATATATATATATAAGGGAGAATAGAGCCCATTTGCCCAACGTCCAGCAGCACCAGCGCGTTAGCAGCTGGCATGACTTTTGCGCGGCTGCTGGCAAAAAAAAGGCAACTTGAATTTTATTGATTGTTGCCGGGGTACTGAAATCCATGCCAAAGAAGATGAATGAATCGCTTGACGCACAAAATGAAATAAAAGCGAAGGCAACGACTTGCGCACAGCCTGCTCGGATACCCTTGCCGCAGCATTTGTAATCGGATTTGCCGCCGAATTAAATGTTTCCATGTTCTTCAAATTAGTTTAAATAGCATTTGCTGCCTGACTTTATCCTAAGCAACTTATTTCGAGCGCCATCGAAATGGGTCCAGTGACTGGGCATAGCCGCACAAAGATAGTGTATGCAAAAGTGTGAAAATGTGTAAGCCAAGAAGAAAAACGTTGCATACTCAAAGGGATTTCCATATGAGTTGATTCTCGCTGTCCTCGCTGCTGCTGCTGCTGCTGCTGCTGTTGTTGCTGTTGTTGCTGCTTGTCTGCCCCATGGCCATTCAATGTGCAAAAAGAAAAAAAGAAACATAAAATGCCTTTTTTTTTTGTGTTACATGTGCCGCTGCTCCAGGCCGAAATCCGAACCGAGCTGAGCGCAAGCCCCTCTCGCAAACGCATTAAAAGCTACGCACACATTTTTCCAGCTGGGCAACAAACCATTCGAGGCAGCCAACCAACCGCCCAGCAGCTCTCACAGTTGCGTATCAATAAAATATCCATACATGCATGCTAAGTAAGTGTTTTCCTTTCCCTCTCCGAAATCTCTGTATGTGCGTGTGTGTGTGGGTCACTGCGCTGTGATTCCTGCAGCCAAAACGAATTGGGACTTAAGTGTTGTACAAGTACAAGAACAAGGCGTTGTATGGCAGAAGTATAAAAATAAAGTGAGCTGCCTCAGGCAGCTTGTAAGCAGTTTGGCATGGAACGTGCCCAAGGCGAATCGAGTGGAGTCGATTCGAGCATTTGGCCAAAAAGGAAACCTCAAAAACTTCTTACACATGATATTGCGTACACGCAGCGCCCGCAGCCAGTGTAGTTGGCCTTTGAATGTGGTACATGGAAATGGACATTTGTAGAAAAGTAAAGTAAAAGCTAGTAAAATATAAGCCAAGTGCTGACTCTGAATTGGCTTTTTCAAAGGGTTTCTATTTCGATTTTTTTTTTTATTTTATTTTTTTGGTCCTTTTTTAATGGAATGCTCATTATATATCACTTATGGTTACTTTGCGGAAAAGCTTTAGTAAAACGGCTAGATGAAAACTACTCAACTCGTGTCACACCATCAGGCGAGCTTTAGTGCAGGATATTCACATAGCTTGATTCTAGACTCAATTCAATTTGTAATTCTCATAAAGACCTCTTAAATACTATTGTTTATTATAGTAGACAAATACATTATTAGCAGCTAAATGCAAAGCTTATTTCCTGTTTAAAATAAGTTTGCTTTTGCTAAGAATATTTGAATAACAATTTGAAAATTTAACTTTGCAACTTCTGTTGGTTCACGCGCTAAGCAGCATAACAGCATTTCCCGATTATTATCTCGCTCAGATTATATATCTAGTGCAGGTATTCAATTTGTCCGTTGTCTGTTGCCTGTTGGCTGCTTACAGTTTCCGTTGATCAGCGTTAACTACACATAATAGTTGTTCCAGTTGGGCAAAAAGTTGCCTAACTGACTGCTTGCCATACGCAGAAGCTGTTGCATGCCCCACCTGCCAAATGGGATGCTTAATTGTTTGGCGCAGTTGTTGTAGTTCGGTCTTCGGTGCTGTTGCTTTTGCAGCTAGTTGTCGATTTTGCATAACAGATTCATTAATTTTACGATGGCTACAGGGAAAAGTTTTGCTTAGCCAGCAGAAGCACGTAGCGACTGGAGCGCAGTCTAACATTGGGACTGTCAGGAGGCGAGGACCAAGTAGCGGTAACTGCCAGCCATTTTGTGATTAAATCTGGGCACAAGTTTGTCGTAACTGGCCCCAAACTCAAATGAGAACTCACCACCCAAGTGCCAAGGCAAGCATCTGGCGTCTATTGTTGTTGCCTTCGATGCTGCTGTTGTTGTCCGTTTGTTGTTGCTGTTGTTGTTGCCGGTGCTCATTCAATTGTTGCCGTTTTTATTGTGCAAATTATTATTGTAAGTGAATTGAATTAATTTTGCGCACAGACCAGAGAGAGAGAGAGAGAGAGAGAGAGTTTGTTAAGTTAGCTGGCAGTTTTGTAGTCGATTTGTTAAATTCAATTACTTTATTGTGATTTCATTGTGCTCGCTGTGTGTATAGGTGTGTGTGTGTGTGTGTGTGTATGAGGAAAATGGTAAAAAATTAAGCACCGAATGTTTGAAAAACCAAACAAATGGTCTGTGACAAGAGCGTGTAATCAATTTCATTCTGTATAGTTTCAATTAGATTCAAGTTGAATTTTCGGCTTTCATAGCTGCTGAAGATTCGAAGGAGTTTATATATATAAATATCTCTATATATATATATATTTATATATATGTATTTAGCTCCATAAAAAGTTGTTGTCCCATTCAGGCTTGCATTTGGTTTGCCATGCACGTCCGGTCGGAACTTTTATTATGTTGCCAGAGTTTTAATGTCTACCGCCTAAAGGGGGCGCCAAGCACTTGATAAGCTCATAAATAAATTACTTGCATATAAAAAGGGTTCAAACGGCATTAAAATTGCTGGCGCTTCCTTTAACTTTTGCTATTATTGAGATGATTATTATTTAGACCGCTCTGCGTAATTCAAATTTGATTACCGCAACTTTTCACTGCGAAGCGGCGTATACTTAATTTTATATTAGCCTGCGGGCCAAGGCTTTAGTTACAGATTACAATTTGGGCTTACACGCTTCAATACTTGACATTTTACTAAAAAATTAAGTAAAATTAAATATAAAAATAAAAATAAAAATAAATATTATTCATTAACTTTGCGAATTAACATATAAATGGGAATTAAGTTTGCAAATAATTTTTGTTGCTGAATGAAAAACTCAGTTGATATATTGAGTTTGCAATGCAAATGCATAAAAATTAACTTTTAAGGTAGATTTGATTTAAAATCGATGAGGACCTTAAATGTACATACCTTTAAGGCTACCACAATTTATGGGTGGCAAATTTATAGCTCGAAATGCTTCAACTCCACACCTGTAATAAATGCCATGGCAACACATTATTAAGCTCCCGCTCACACCCAACAAACGCTCACATTCATTTGAATGACATGTCAAAATCGCATAAACACATTTCCGACAGCTTTTAGTAGATTAAAACATTGATCTGGCACAGCCGCAAGGCACCACCATCAGTGGGGTTTTATCTGTCGTACAGCATTAGCTGAGGTGTATCAAAATCGCGACAGGTGAATAGTAAATTCAGCATCGTTGCGTGGAAGCTTTGTCGAATCGTCTAAAAATCAAAGTGTCAGAAGGCTGTCAGCTACGCTCGGACGCGCCTAACTAAAGGCTTCGTGTGCTTGGCGCCGAACTCTATTAACACTTAAATACATTATAATTGAAGGGAATTGTGGTCTTAATTATTTCGCAGACACACATAGACACAGCCAACGGCAAGCACACACACGATCCAGTCTGTGGGGGCTCAGCTGTTGCCAGTTGGTTGTTTCAATTAGACCCTAATAAAATTGTCTAACCGAAGCGAAGAAAAAAAAAACTAATTTTTGTGTCTACTCGCGCAGACAGGACGCTCAGCTTGGCATTTTGGCAAGGAGGGAGCAAAGTTATCTGCTTCGGCTGGTCGGTTGGCTGGCCAATTTGGTTTTTGCGTACGTTTTCGCATGTCCTGGCGCTTGCTCTTTAATTGGCTAACTTAAGTACCGTTACGTTTCAGTTTTACTTTTTCAAATTTGTGCAGCAAACTGCTTTCTTTCCGTGCTATCCACATTTCCCTAGCCATTAATTCTACCTTGCTTTTTCAATTAGTGTCGTTGCGGGTGTCGGTGTCGGTGCCGGTGTTCGTGTCGGTGTCGTTGTCGGTGTCCGTTTGCTCAACGCTTTCTTTCTTGCCTCGATGGTCTCCGGCGCAGCTTTAGTTTAACCCCACAAACAAGCTGATTTATGTCGTCGCCTTGCACGGACATCCCTGCACAATGCTCGGTCGGCATTGAGGCTTAGCACATGCCAATGAAGGAGCTACGGCTGAACTTTACGACATTCACGTTCCTGTGCGTCGGTTGGACCAATCTCTGGCTAACCATGGCACTGTCTTTACCAACTCGTCTTCATTTCTCACTTGGCTGCGTATTTGCACTGTATCAGCCAAGCCATGTTGCCAATGTCTATTGGCCATACCCCCAAAGTGGGCTATAAGGTGCCATGTTGATGCATGGCGCAGCTATAGAGTTGCCAGGCAATTGTACTAGAACATAGATATATATTTAGTTATAAAATAAACAAGAAAATGTTATTTACGGACTATGTTTTCACTGAATGTTGAGTCTTGTCTAATGAGTTGTTTTATTGATATGTAGTTTTCATTCTATTCAATTAATAAAGCTGAGTCAATCATATGGAAAATGAATTTATTGAGACATATATACTTATACTTAGGGCTATTCTTTCACGATATTCTTCAATATAAATATTATTATTTACTATTTAATTTTTACTGATTGTATTTTCAAAATCATAAGTCTATCAGTTGAGCTGTTGACAACCCTACGCTGCTTGTGAGAGTTGGCATTGAGACTATGTAAATTGTAAATTGTAAATCGTTCGCATTTCAAAGCACTCGAACACCTGGAGACAGAACTTAACCGCAGAGAGCGGGCCACTGCTACAAGCATGGGCCACTTTGGCTGTCAGCTGAGTTAGTTGGCATTGGTTGGTACCGCAGGTTGGGTCCTTGGACTGTTTGTTGTGCTTTGCTTTTGCTTTTGCTTTTGCTTTTGCTTTTTGCATTCCCACTTCTATCAGTGTTGGTTTGTTATTTATCCTGCGTGCTTGGCGTCCTCAAACCGTTGCGACGCCTGCGGGGCAAGCCACTTAGCACACTACCAACGACGCCTACGACGCAAGACGAGTTGCTTGGCCACGCCCCCACTGTGGACAGACTGTAATTTAGCTTGAGCTTTTGCGTGTGGCAGCCGCGTTGTTTGCCTTACATTCCTTTTCCTTTTTAATTTATCATGTCTATTTGTTTGGTCTTTCTTTGCCATCGCATGTACTACAACACGAACGACATGCCTGCTCCTACTCCAACCGCTGCTGCTGCTGCTGCTGCTGCTGCTGCTGCATCCCTTTCATTTCTTATCCTTGTTTGCTTTTATAACTGAACATGATTTTTAGTGTAACTGTGTGTATGTGTAAGTGTGTGTGTGTGTGTAAGAGCTTTGAATGCGGCTGCTTTTTTTATCAGCCCTATGGTCGATAGTTTGTTTTAAAAAAAATATTGCCTTAAGCTTGCGGATTTTGTTCTTTGCCGTTTCCCTTTTTCGAGCTGTTGGCTCTGTGGTCAGCTGGCTCTGATGCTCTTTGAGCTTCTGCTCTCTTGTTGTGGAATGTGTTTTAACTTTAATTGAAAACCATTGAGTGTTTCGTTCTGCCACAGGTATATTTTGTGAATATTCCTCTTACTCTTCAATAAAATGTGATTTCTATGAATCTATTTAATAGTAGCTATTATCATGCTCTGTTTTGTATTTCTAATGAAATTGGTTAGTCCGACTTTTCGGCAAGTATCTCATCATCAAATAGTATTTTAATATTGTTCGTGATGAAAAGATAGAAGTTAAATTAGGCTAAGCATCGCTCGGCTTGAAGAGTGCTTCTACTTCCGGGCATCTGAACTCAATGTTCATGTCGTGCGCTTCTTGCATGGGAACAAACCATTTAATTTGTGTTTGGCCAAGGTTTCGCACTTTCCACTTGCCGCATAGCGTGGCATGCAGAAGGCAAACAAACGATGACAACATCTAGGACAAGTGACAGTCCTTCGCATTTGTAGGCAAACGCAAGATGCGGTCTCTGAGTTCCATGGTCTCTGCAAATTGAATCAAATTCCAAGCTGCCGAGATTCATCAGCCACACGAACACGAATACTAACACACACACACACTCAGACACGCACACACTGTCGAGCTGTGACAGTGACAGCATATCTTATTTAATTTCAACCGGCTCTGCTGCAGATAAGCCAGTAGAGTGAGCCACAACCAGGAACGGGCACAATGCTATTCACAATCCGAGCATTACATTAATTTTTGTTAATCTATTTTGAAGAGTTGGTCACTGGGTAAACAAGGGAACCAGCAGAGGCAGCAGCAGCAGCAGAAGCAGCTGCTGCCTCAGTTGAGCAACCACAAGTAAATATGCCGTCATTAATTTAAAACTTGAGCAAGCAATACCAAAAACTTAAGTTCTAGTGCTCCACTCTGGCTCTGCCAACTGGCTGTAGCCTGTCAGTCTGTCACGGCGGGCGCGCCTGCTTCTCTGAGTTACGTTCATTAGGAAATTCAAAAGCATTTCGAAATCTTGGCACACACACACACACACACACACAGAAACACAAGCCAACATCCAGTTGGAATATCTAATGATACAATAGAGTGGGAGATGGGAAAGGGAGAGTGTATTTGAGCTAACCTAAATATGCCAAATTGTAGCTCTAGCTAGACGTATTGTAGCCGGCTTTTGGGGGCAACGCTCTTCGGGTCAGCAGGTGTGCGTGCATGTGTAACTGTGTGCCAAGTGCCACTCTTCAGTTTAGTGCATGTGCTAAAGTGTTGATACAAGCTACTTTTGCTGCTATAACTGTCCTCAGCTCGCAGCACGGTAACACACTGTACAATATCTGGCTGTGTCAGTGGTGGAGCAGCGTGCATGGCTCTGTTGCCTAGTCAAAAAGCACACGACAGACACAGCCAGCCAGCCAGACAAGCAGACAGCTGAGCACGTGACAGACAGCTGAGCCGGACGAGCTGACAAAGTGCAGCAGCAATATTCTGCTTGATATTCTGCTTCCCCAATCACTTTCTGCCTTTCCTTTTCTTTCAAAAAAGACATTGCGTGCACCGTACCAAATGCGACGAGTCCAAATAGAACAATTTTTTTGTAAAAGTAAATTAAATTTCATTTTATTAATTTATGCTAATAACTGAATTAATTTTTGGCAAATCTAACAAGAGGCAAAAGCTTTTGTATGTTCGTTCTAGCCCAAAGATTTCTCTCTGTGTAATTAAGTTAAATTTATTAGACAGAGTATAATGCAAATAGAGCAAGTCACTTGGCACATGTTTGTCACACACATGTGTCTGTGTGTGTGTGTATATGTATCTTTTCTCTCTCTCTCTCTCTCTTTCTGTGTGTGTGTGTGTGTGTGTGTGTGTGTGTGTGTGTATCTGTTACATGTTTGCGTGCATTTCCCTCATGGCATGTTTCATTTTCCCATTTACACCGTTGTACGCTGGCCATAACCCGAACACCGTAGCGTTCGCTCATTTGTTTATTTTCATATTTCAACTGAGTTTGTAATTTATAATTTATGCGCATTTTTTATTAAATATTTATGTTAATGCCGAGTTTTAGCTCAACCGCAAGACTTGTCCCTCCGTTTCGTCCTTGGCATCCTTCGCTCTTCATCTCGTATATCCCTTTATGCTGTATTTATGCTATAAAGCGTGCAAATGCTTTAGTTGCTTTTTTTTTTTTTTTTTTTTGCTATTCTCGTTTTCTTGTTTGTTGTCCTTGCTGTCACTGCCCGCCCTGCGTATGTATATGTGTAATGCTGTTGACACGTAGCTGCCATGTAGCCAACAGGGAAATGCTGATGGGTCGGTCTTAGGTAGTTGGTCCACATAGAAATTCATAAATAGTTTTGTCAATGCCGGGACACAGCACACAGCGTACAGCAGACAGTCTTGGCTGGTTGCAACCGTTTGGCATTTCAATTTCAAGTTTCATACAACAAATTCCTGGCACACAACATATAACAGGTGCATATCTATTATAGTAAAACAAGTCGGACAGAAACTGTCGAAATATTTGGACACAGACATGCGGAACAAGTATTTGCATCTAATGCAAAATTGTAATTTGCATTGCTGCCGTCGGCTTATGTGGATGCATCTCAGATTTTCGTTCAGATCTGGAATTCTGCTCAATGCCTCAGCATTGCTAAACTTACTCACTGATTATTCGTATGTAAGCAATATGCCTAACAGACGCTTTGATTTGCCATTCACATAGTCAAGTTACACTCGGCTTAGTCATGTTCGAACTAATTGAAGCTGACTTTGTGCATACATTTGTGACTTTATTTTATTATTTTAATGATGCTTTATTTGTTTGTAAACATAGGTTTATCACAAGAACTCATTTGTTTTGAATTCAGTTCAGCAAAATATTTATTTCGTGTATTTAGTATTTTTTTAAATTATTTGATATGTTGACGAATAGATATCTCGCTTTATAAAATTATGAATTTGCTTTTTGTCGAAAAATCGAAATGGATAATAGCAGCTTTAAAAATTTGAAATAATTAAAATATTAACAAAGATAACAATTCCGACTCGTATAACTTTGATCAATGGCCATTTTGGATATGCAACATTGCGTATACATAACTTTGAAATACAATTTGAATTCAATTCAATAGCGTCGTCTACAAATTTCAATAACTGCCCCGCGTAGTGCAGTTAATTTGATAAGCTTTAGACAATGTCGAAACCGCATAAACTGAGTGATTAAGTGTTTGATGGACTGATTGGACAATTGTATCGATTTCATGACAACAACTGAAACATCATTGGCACACAACGGGCCATAATGGCCACGGTATGATAACTGCGCCAATAACGGCCAATAGCGGACGAGTACAACCATATAAGCAGCAACAGCAGCAGCAGTAGCAGCAATAATAAACCCTTTAGCCAGTGAACAACATGAATGGCTTTCGCATTACTGGTTACCCGGCTGCAGCCACGCCCCCAACACGCACAAGCACTGCAAATACAATTTATGCCAAGCCCAACACCCACGAGCTCGATCTGCATATAAGCGAGTCGCTGATATATCCAGGCAGCACACAGCCTCTGCCGCAACAGCAACAGCAACAGCAACAGCAAAAGCAACTGCAACAACAGCTGCAACAACAACTGCAACAAAGCTCGCCAGGACCGCCGCCACAGTTAACGAGCATGTTGCCCACCGCTGGTATACCAGGTGCTGCCGCGCCAATAGCGTTGAAAGGCAACAATCCCTTTTTAAATAGCCCTTCACCCACTGAGTCAACGCCGCCAATTGTCAAAGCAACAGCGACAACATCGAGCGGCTATGAGATGCCAGAATACGCAGAGCCGTCGCGTCTGCGCGGCTTGAAGCAACGTCCCCATAGCATTGCTGTCACCGCCTCAACAGCATCGCCCACGGCTGGTGGTCGTTCGAGCTTTGTGGACTACAGCGCACAGCAGCAACAGCGACTGTTGCAGCTGTCACGCCAGCAGCAACAGCTGCGCAATGCAGTCAGCCTCGTTAACAGCGCCAGCAGCACAACGACAACAGCCACTGCCAGCGCTGCCGACAAAGAGTCGCTGTATGCGGCCATTTTCCAACAGTACAGACAAAGCCCCACCAATGGACAGCCAGCACCAGCGGTGCCGATGCATCGCAAGCCAACCCCAGCGACGACAGCAGCAGGTCCGATTGTGAGCGTGCCAGCTGTGCCGCGCCGTTCACACAGCACACCTCGGCCCAATGGACCGGCACTGCAGCAGCAGGCACAGGCCATGGCTATGGCTTCATCTATCAATGGACATCTGAATGGCAATGGGGTGCAGCGTCCGCGCAGTCTGGACCGTTTCAATGGCGGAATGCAGGCGGAGGCACCGCCCATACCGCTTAGGCGCTTTGCCAATGGAGCTAATGGCGTCGCCAACAATAATGGAACGCTCGGTCGACAGCGCAGTCCAAAGAAGAGCAGTAGCGCGGACAACATGTTGCAGGCAGCACCCACAACTGTGGTGCCAACGAGTAGCATGCGTCACTCGCTTAGCTTTCACGGCAGCCAAGAGCCAACGGAGACAAATGAGAAAGCAGACACAAGACCGTCCAGCTATGCAGCATCTGGACCAGATCAAGCCTATTTAGAGCATCAGCTGCGCGCCTATTCCGAGCAGTTACGCACTATAACGGAGAGCGTGCGCAAGTACTCCGAACAGGCGAAGCTGCTGTCCGAGCTGAAACGGCAACAGCAACTAACAAGGCAAAGCCAAACGAATCTCAATTTGCTTGCGCCCAATAGCGCCAACAGCAATGGCGCCAGCACCAATTCCAACAGTATCAATAACAGCAACAACAACAACAACAACAACAACTTTCAGCCAAACATGATCTCGCCAGAGATTGTGAGCAAATCGTTAGCATCGCTGTCAAACATCGGCGAGGTGCAGACACCGTCCAATCAGCTGCGCCTGTTCCTCGACAACATTCGCAGCAGCATGCGGCAGGAGTATCAGCAGCACATGCCCGAGGATGTTTTCAAGACAACATCGACGCTAAAGCGTGCAAACGATGCCGTTGCGGCTAAAGTGGCCCCAGAGGAGCCGCCACCGCCGACGCCATCGGATCAGCTGCGTCAGTTTCTGGATGCAATTCGAGCCAATAAAATACCTGAAAACTCTGATAAGCCCAAGCTGAGCAGCTCGCAAACGCTGGACTCATTCATTTCGAAGCAGCTGCAAATGCCCGATGTGACCTCTGGTACGCCAGGTGGCGGCGCAGCGGGAGCAGCAGCAAATGCTGCTGCAACCCCCGCTGCTGTGGTTGGCGTCAGCGCGGGTGGTTTGCCCACACGTAGGCGACCCAAGAGCAGCGTGATACCGGGCAGCAGCAGCGCCAAGCTGGAACAGCGTGAGCACTCGCTAGTGACCTCTGAGAGTTTTCATCAAATCTCCGATAATTTGCGACTGATGAGCGAGGACTTGCAGGCGCTCAGTCCTAGCAAGGTGGTTAGCAGCTCGGCCAGCAGCGGCAGCCTGAAGACACTGGCCGTCAGCGGCAGCAGCACTCTGACAAGTGAGCTGAGAGTGATTACCAGCTCACCACAACAGCAAATGGTGATGAGCAAGTCCAACAGCTCGCTGGGTTCGCTGGCGATGACGGTTACAACACCGTCGACAGCTACGACCACGCCCTCAACGGCGCCGCTGATGTCCGACTTTAATGAGATCTTGGATAGCTTTCATGCCATGGCTGATAAGTACAAATCGAAAGGTTCCTACGACTATTTGCGCAAATGCTCGGAGGCTTTGCGTCAACACTCGTTGCAGTTGAAGTTGCATCAGCAGCAGCATCAACAACAGCATCATCAGCATCCATTCCAGCAGCACCAGTTCCATCAGCATCAGCCACACCTGCAAAACGGTTTCACAAGCGACGACAGCAGCTCCTGCAGCACCACCCCGGGCAGCATTCGGGATGCAGTGCAGAATTTGCTACTATTGCCGCGAAACGGCTTTCAGATACTCGACGATCGTATGAGATTGTTTATCGATATTATCGATAGTCAGGATCGCTTGAGTCAGGTGAATATGTTTTCCTTTCTGGTGCAAGAACAAAGACAGCTCGTGTATGATCTCTCCCCTTTACCGCTATTTCATAATCATCAAGTATAATCATTATCTAAAACATTATTAATTTGCTGTACTTCATTTCGTTTCAGGTATGTTTAAAATATGAAGCGTTAAGAATGCAAAAGAGTTGTGTAAGTAAATCAATTTGGATTTAGTAAATCATATTCAGCTGGAGAAATGCCTAAAGCTGGAATAAGTCAGATAATTTAGTTTACTTTTTGAGTATGTGTGAAACGTTGTCAAAGTGTTGAGTGATTTGATTATTTTTATTACCTTGCGTTCTTCCAATTTTTCAATTATTTCCATTTTCCCTAACTAGCCCACAAGTTGTCCCTCGTTAATTTAAATTTTTGTGAAGCAAATGAATGAATGTCTCTGAACTGCCGAATAGAAGTTATCTGGGCCAACCGCATATTATGGTCAATTGCACATGGGACCAGAAGCCATCAAATCAGTTAATGAGCCAGAAAGCTTAACTTTCAGCACAGCAGAGAAGGCAAAAAGTCAAAGTCAAAAAGTAAGAGACCTATCAATATTGCCTATATACACATATATAGCTGAGCATTGGCAATTAATATTAATAAACTACGTAGTCACTTTTAGAGCAGCAGTGCTGTTATGCTGCTGTGATGCTAATCGCCAGATAAAGCCCAGCTAGCAAAATTGAAATTTTAATCAAGTTTTGTGCCCGATTTACTAGCAGCTACGCTCGCCACGCCGCCTGTATGTGTAGTTTTAGGCAGCTCGTTCATTATGATGCTTATGATGAACCAGAGAATTGGGCTGACGATGTGTGTGGTTGGGAGGTGTAACGACCATAAAACTTGGCGACAGTTGAGAGAAGTAATCAAGCGACAAGTCACGAAAATTCCCAAAAGTAGCTAATCAGTGAGGCTATCATGTCCTGACACAGGCAGCCCCGCAAGCATTTGCTGTGCCAGTGCTCAAAATTTGATATGCAAAATAAATCAGGGAACTAATTTCATACAATTTTGCACGCCTGCGGGGCGGAAACGGAAGTCAATCCCTTGCCAACCCCTACGCTTTCCGTTGCATGTGTGTGTATATATATGTGTGTGTGTGTGTGTATTTGTGTGTGTGTGTGTGTATGATATACGGGCTAATGACGACTGACGTCGCTTTGGGCATTTTAATTGTACACGATGTGACCCGTGTCCGTATCTGCACCACTTCCATTGGCTTTGTTCATGTTGCTGCTTATGTCAGACCTTGTACGACTTGCCAAATGCTACATACAAACCCATGAGCTTCACCTGATGCAGTGATTGCACAAAGATTAAATTGGCCAGTGCACTTGAGTAGAATGTGGATGTGGTAAGGAACATGAATATATTATTCACATAGGCAATTGCACTTTTTGATACGCTAGCTATTATAGCTCTGTTAAACTCTTACTTCAAAGAGCTTATCAAGTACATTGCTGGGCAATCAATTTTATAGAAATTTAGTAATTAATTTTTTGTTTGTCATAAGTGAGATAGACAGGCTACGAGAGGCTGTTGGTCAGAAGTTTATTCATCAATCCTTTGGCTGATATCACATTTGTCGACCACTTTAAGCAATTTAACGGACTAACACAGAAAGTAGATTTTTTTTTTTCAAAATATGATATAATAGGATTACTTTATTTTATCAAATGTACGGAAAAGTATGGAGTATTTCATGGCTAGAAAATCTTGTTGGCCTGCAAAAGCAATACTAAGTAGAATAGCCGTACATTAAATTTACTCAAGTATTTTTAGAGAATTAGTTTATACTTAAGTTGTGATATGAATACAGCTTTTCACTGTATTCACTGATATATCACTGGGTAGATATACCCTGACATTTGGCTTTAATAAAAGCTTTCTTTGGTATATTTTATGTTTTCATGCGGTAGTACACACATTCTTCTGTTAATTACCTATATTTGCGCAAGTCTGAAGGCGTAAGGTATGTAAAACGAATCAAATTATTGCTTAATTGATTAATTGAACAAACTATTTGGATTTTCGTATGACATATGCATAGCTGCAGGCATAAATTCAATGTAAATGCCATCCATATATGAAACTTATTCGGCGCATTGCATTTAAAATGAACACCGTTTGCCGTTTATATAGCTGCGGCTGTTGCTGTTATCAAATTATTTTTGGACTGTCGAAAAGTAAACATATGCAAGCTTTAAATGTGTTTTTCATAATGTAATTACAAACAATTGCGCAAATATGCGCTAACTGAAATAATTGCATTGTCCGACGGCCACGCAATATTCTCTTTACAATGTAATTATTTAAACTGCCTGGGTAAACGTGCGCCACGTTTGTCGAGCACATTCACAATGGACTGAAATGGACTTGCTGCAATAAATGAACTGCAAAATAGGCGGCTAGCCGAGGCGACATTTACACCCATTTTCGGGCAGCAGTGGCGGCCGCATTGACAGCATTGTCAAAAGCCATTTATTTTAATTAGCTGGCCATGCAACACAACTGCAACAAAAACAACGACACTAGCTGGGGGGTCAACCGAATTCATTTTAATTGTCGTTTTTTCTTTCATTTTGTTAAGCTGCGTATGATAATTGCAATGTGGTCAACACCTAGCAACAAAAACCATTTAATTATTTGCTGGCAAGCCTTTATGAATGTTTCTCAAACAGAAGCTTACATGGTCATGAGAGGATTATATGATTTACCCCTGTACTGGATATATTTGTGAAAATTCAAGTAAAAACAAATCATAGCTTTGATTTCATAAACTAAGTAGACTGATTCAAATGAGTCAACTTTCTTTGGATAAAACAGTTGCCGAAGTGAAGTATCTAAAGTATGGTTACTCTATAAAGCCCTCTGCATATTACATATATTTACACTAAACTGGTTTAAGCTTATTATTAATTTGTTAACGGTCTGTGGATATGTAATTCAGAAAGATTGCCTGTAATGCTATAATAATTATATGTTTTTTTAAATAGGTACAGCCTTTTTCAATTGTCATGTTGAAATAAATATTTCTTCTATATATTTCGATACACTTGATAATAGAGGATCTGCAATTAAATATTTTGTTTCGCTATGTTATAACCATGATTGAAAGCCACTACAAAGAGATTACCATAAAGTGCGTGCTTTAAAATTGTGCATTGCTATGGAGTGGAGCGCTATGTTGGGGCAGCTGCAGGATGCCTTTCAACAGCTTTCAATTGCGGCTCCTGCCGCTTGTCCGGCCATGTCGCTTATTAATTGCATGCCATAAATCATGATTATGCCACTTGCTGACCAACCGCTGTGCTAGTCGTAGTTATTAATATTAATCTTTTTCGCCCACACAGTCAGCAAGAGAGAAAGAGAATGATAGAGATAGACAGAGTGTGTGTGTGAGAGAGAGAGCGTAGGAATGACCAGGTAGCGATTGCCATATGGCAGATTCATGCAAATGCGCCGTTGTCGTCGGCTGTTGTTCAGGCTGCTGGTTGGCCTATCTTGATTAATTGCAAAAGTTTACGAGACACACTGGAGCCGGAGCCGGAGCCGGAGCCTGGGAGCTGGTCCGGCAGTAAGTACCATGACTAGCATCAGGGCCATGGAAATACGTCAGCTGCTTCCGTTTTGGGGGCCACAGAATTAATCACAACAATGCGGGTAACAAGCTTCATAACACGCGTATGTTGTCGCGTAAATTGGTTTTAATATTTAAAGCACTTCATTACTCACAGCCAGCACAGAGAATTCGAGCGGATGCCATTTAAAAAGCAAAAAAATGGCTGACTCACGAAATTTTCGCACGCTGAAAAGTAGGCTACAAGTGCACACTTCATCAGCGCGCCTGCAGTGCGGTGCATCGTTGAAACTTTACACTGTGCCAATTAAATTAAATTGAATATTCTGCGGAATTATGTTCACAGCCAACTCAATCAATAGCACAATTTACAGGAGCACTTGTTTTATATCGACTTGCAGCCGGACCATTTATATACATACATGGCAACCTGGGAAGCATGTGTGCGCTGCAGCTTAGATATTTGGTTTTTCTTTATCGATATCGATATTGAGTACGTCTTTTCACTTTCTCATCACTTAGCAATTGAATGAAGCAATTGCATATCGTTCAATAAGGAAAGTGCAGCAGTTTGCTTTCAGCTCTCAGGCGCTGTTGTTATGGACAATTGCCAAAAACAGATATGAACGCTTCACTGCTGAAAAGCAAACGAAATTTATTTTTCGTAGAATGAAAACGAAAATCGAAGACGAGAAACAGTTTGCAGTCTTGTTGTCTGACAAGGCATCAACTTCAATGCAACTACACAACAGGACAAGACAGTTTGCCTACAGCTAACATGTGTGTGTGTGTGTGTGTGGGTGAGCTAAACTGTGGGCGATCGAAAGAGTTTTCGCTTTTTTTTTCCACACTCAACTTTTGCTGATTTTTGACATATTTTCTTTTGACAGCGAGCTGCAAACAAACTGACAAACTGCAGGGCGTTTTCGCAGGTGCAACTGGGTTAACAGGCAGTGCAGCTAGCGAACGAGCGAGCGAGCAATCGAGCTATGCAAATGTCTGTAGAAAATAGATGAAATGGTATCTCACAGATTGCAGCCGGCAGTAAACGAAATGTGTTCGGCATTTTCCCAATTTGCATGCTTCCCACATACCTCTCCCTCTCTCGCTCTATCTCTTTCGGCGTATCTGTACTGCTATATCCTTCCTTCTTGACATATGCAACAGTTCAATATGGTATTGCAGTGGCTATTGAATGGCAGCTTCATTAATCAAAATAGTCAATAGCTGCACACACAACTCAGGTAACGTTGCAAGCAATGCAGAGGCAGGCACTTTGGCCTCACGCATATTTCGTGCTCTGCCACCATACATTTTGATTGCATTGGTCCGTTTTGATTCCACTGTGGCAGGCTGAAAATTAAATTTTTATATATGAAATAAAATAGCATGCAATTATCTTAATGGCATTCAGTAAATCAGTCGGGCAAATTGAATAGTGCAGCTGCGTATGCAGATCTTTCGGCTCTACCCTGCGTATGCGTGACATCCGTGAAGTACAGTCCGTCATATAATGTAGGGAAAAGCCGACAACTGGCAATTGAGTGTCGTCATAGGTCATAAGTAACTTTACGGATAACCTACAGGATATGCCTGAAGAGAAAAAGGAAAGTCTGTTATACTTGTGTACGAAAAAAGTTATTATGCACTTTGATTTAATTGGTTAAAAGTTTAAATATTCGAATTGCTGTATCAAAATCACATTATAAATGTGAAATAAGTAAACAATAAAAAAATTATATAAATTAGTAATCTAACTAGAAAACCTAATATGAAGGCGAATTTGGAAGGAAAGCTTGCAATGTTGTAGGATAAATATATACAGAAGATACATTGGACTTTGGCATAGCTCCTAGTCAGACACTCTCCCTAGATTACTGGTTTATCAGAGATATAGCTTACACTTATCAATATGAATATTTAACAATATTTTCTTACCTTCACCCTCAAGCTATTTACAATTTGTTTTTTTTTTCTATCTATATTAAACATATTTTTCTTTAATTTCTATTGGGCTTAATCAATTTTCCACTTGTCAAACGTATTATTAAATATTTTATCAAATTTAAATGCAGTTTGTAAATAAAATAAACTCTTGTTTAATGAACGCGTATATCCACGCCCATCTCATTCATATACATTATTCAGACAATCGACCTTGTATGTTCATTGTGTCATGTATTTCCTTGCACATCTTAGCATCGATTACATTTGGCTAAATTGAATTGTGCTTGGATAGAAGAAGAAGACAGGAAAGACAAACTCACGTAGTACACGATTTTTCCAGCAATTTTGCGCAGCGTGCAGACAGACAGTTGGGTGGCTCGATGATGCGTGTGTGAGGTGGTTTGATTGAGTGAGATGCAAGCAGCTCGTTTGTTTGGTCTGCTGAAACTTGAACTGTGCAATTACTTGACTAAAATCCCAATTTTACTCACGAGAAAGAGAAACACACTAACTGCTGTGCATGCGGACTATAATATCTGGGATTTCAGGCAGGTCCTGTTGACACTTTAGCTTTATTAGTTGTCTCTCCTTTTTATGCAATTGTTTCGTTGTACTTTTTTATATGCACCGAAGAGCAAAACAAACTGTGCGACAACTTGACATTTCTCGAGTGCTCTACATCAATGTCAGAAGCCGGTCGAGTGTGTTTATTAAAGGCGGCACTGGCAACTCGAGCGGCGACCCAACGAACTGATGCAAAATTCTTGGCTCCGGCCTTTGATCTCTCCATCATGCCCGACTGCAGTTTAGCTCGTTGTCAGGGCTATTGCATTGTGTGCGATGCTTATATTTTACAGTCTCTGCTTTTGGGCGCGTACACTCGCACTCGCACGCACACAGTTACACAGATACTCGCACACCCACTCAAATAGTAGTAATTGCAATCTCACTAATGCTGGCAAATGTGTTGCGGCTTTGCTTTAGCTCTGGCACAACAATACGTCCACAGTCAATTGGATTTTCTGTGTGTGCCATGAGGATTTTTAGATTACTCAGCGAGTTCACAGCGCCAGATGCCATTCACAGACATATTTTTCTTCTTCTTTTTTTTTTGTTGCCTTTGATGCTGTTGCTGTTCTTGTTGTTGCTTTGGGCCGATGTTGACATTAGTCAACGCTCAGTTTGGCAGACGCGTCAAGTTGTTTACTCGTTGTCTTTGTTACGGCTCGGATTTATTGTGTTTAATGTGTTGAAAAGTCTGCTTATTTATGGCACTGGTTTCGTCTTCCTCTTCCCATCCATCCACACGCACACACACACACACGCACACCCAGTTTGATTGTATATTTTGTTCTTTGAGGGTTCTTCGTGCGCGATTTGCGACATTCAAAACTGTTGTTGTCCCTTCGTTCGATTGTGCGGAAAATTGAAAACAAATAAAATAAAACGGGCTGATGACCTATTTCTGCATTGTCTATGTTACTGTTAGGCTAGGGCAACAGTTGGCCAACAACATAAAAAGACGTTATATTAAAGAAAAGTAGTTCTTCCTTAAATTACAAAAAAAAAAAAAAGAAAAAATATCAAAATTCTATATTTTACTTTTTCCTTCTTCTCTATATTATTCTGTTATCAAATCGCTTATAGGATATATTTTACATGCTTAAAACTGTTGAAATTGAGCTATAATATAACATAGCTTTTTATTATTATGTAGAATATTGAATTTTATATAATTCAATTTTGTTACTTTTCTTAAGCATGTTATTCAAATCTTGTACGTCTTATGAAACAAGTCTGAAAAAATTTAATTTTTAAAGGCAATCAACCAAGTTGATGGTGTTTGATCTAGAAAAACGAGTTTTTCTGTTTTGTGAAAGTATAGGTATAAGTATTAATAATGAAGCTTCACAAATTGAATAGCTGCCATTGATATTTGTTCTTTCTATGCACTAGCCGGACGAAATATATCTATTTGTATCTGTCAAATATTTGATCATAAATCCAGATTAAATATTTGTGTAACATTTTGTTATGTATTTATATAAATGTATATCCTTCCACAACCAGAAGAGAACGAAATTTATGGACAGCAGCTGGTGCTGCAGCTACAATTGCAATATCAACACCAACAGAAAAAAAGTAAGCAACATACTACTCTAAGGTTTTATGACACGAAACATGTACAAACTAATATTTTAGACGTAGCTATCTGCCCCACTTTGCCGTCCACCAAAAGTAAGAGCTAATAGTGCTTGGCCATTTTTCAAAAAGCGCCGCGTAGCGAACGCTTGAAATTGGCGGAGAGTCGTGCGGTGGAGAGGCATAGTACACTCAGTCTCAGCTCAGACGAAGCTCGTTAGATACAGCATACACACACACACACACCCCTTTATAGTGAGTGGTAGAGGCTGTCGTTAGCTCAAAGTTTGTTGAAAATTTTTATCAGTATGCCGAGGCAATGACATGACCACATCACACCAACACGAACATCAACAGAGGCGGAGCTGGAGCTGGCGCTGCAATAGCCGCAACATGTTAGCTGTGTCGACATGGTCACTGGCATGTGTGCCATACATACTAATAAACCGTTAGTTGGCTGCCCCTGCTGTTGCATTTCGGGTAACAATTTTCGCCGAAAAATGTTTGCAACATACTTTTTCAATGCCGCTTTCAGTTCATGGCAAAGGGCAACTTTTTTCTTTCTTTTTGCAATATGCATGAATACAAAATGTTTGCTTTAATTGAGTGCAAACACGCTCAATATCAGAGAGGTCATTTACAGAAATACTTCATTTGAGTTCAGATACACAACAATTTAAAATTAACAAAAACTATCGTTTTGACTTTAGAAGTTTATTCATATGTTCAAAAGTAATGTTAGCCTTTATGCTTGCTTATCTTGCAGTGACCTCCTCTATCTGCAGTTCAATTTATAGCTACAACTTTACTTTATACCCATCATTTAATGCGGGTCAGATATATTTTTAGGAGTGCTCCTTGCCAGCTGCTCTCTTTGTTCACTTGTCCTGGCTGCATTAAAGTTTTGTTGCATTTACGCTCGAATTACGTCTGGCTGGAACAGAAACAGGCCCACACACACTCACTCGTACAAACGTACTCTTTAAGTGGTGCTATAATGAAACGAAGACAACTTCTTGGCACTCATTTTACCATCAGCTTTACTTGCTTGACGCACCATCCAATCTAACCAACTAACCGGGCTGGCTACCCAGTCAGTCAGTCAGACAGTCACACAGTCAGTCAGTTAGTCATGCTGCTACTTTTTGCCCAGTTTATTACTTTTATGCGATTATGTGTCATGTGTTGGGGTCTGTCCCTGTGTGTGTGTGTGTGTGTGTGTGTGTGTGTTTGGGTCTGATGTGTGCCGAGAGCAGACAGTATGTCATTGCCATTATTAGCTCCACTTTTTGCATCAACTGTGCTCCACTCTATGTGTCTGTATGTCGGTTGAAATTAATTCTAATTATTTATGGCCCTTAATTTACTATTTTTTGCGCCAGTATATTTGTGGCACTCTATGTGGTCGACCATTTGGGCTAATCATAGTTCTCGGATAACAGTTTTGTGTTAAATAAAGTGAAGCGAAAGCTAAAGCATATTTACGAAGAGAATATGAGAGAAGTCTGCTTTGATTTGTGAGCTGGGGATTTTATGCTGGCTATGAAGTTATCAATGTGATTAGCAGCTGTAAAACTGTTGGGCGCTACTCATTTTAAGCATTAATGACTGCCGACTGCAGTTGGCAGCTAGCAGTGAATTTCGACCATAATGCATGCGGTTCAGTCTGTTGCGAAATAACGCATACGCAGCGTTGCACCACCAGCAGAATCAACAGCAGCCGTATTGGGCAAACAAGAATGTTACACCAAAAATACGTTGCTAGACCAGGAAAACATAAAAAATGAACATTTTGCCTTACGCTAGCACACACACACACACACACAGACACAGCTAGATATAAAAGCTACATATAAAATCATCATCACTGTAGGTAACAACATGCAACTTGGGAAATCTGTATGGCAAGCGCGCAGCAGGTCGTTCCTTAATAATTGTGCATGTCTGTGTATTCGTGTCCTGCTCGCTTTAGATATCTGCCTGTGGTTGTCTGAGGGCTAAGCAACTGGCGCGCTAACAACTCTCGTCTGCATTATGAGACCCTCCACGTTCTATCCTGGCCGTCTGTATCTGTCTCGTTTGCTCTGCTGCGACGCGCTGTTGCTCTGACGTAGTTACATGTGAGTTTGTTATTTTCGAAACGAGTTAAAATTAGCATAGTTATAGCAAAACGTGCAGCGCTGGCTGTTCCAGACGACTGCCAGCGTCTGCCCTGGTAATGATGTGAAAATATAATGAACTCGACAGATGCGAAATTGAATGAAAACATTTGCTACTCCTTTGCTGCTGGCAGCAGCTGCTGCAGCAGCATTAAAAAGTTACATTTTAAGCATTTGCATTAAATAGTCGCATTAATTTAGGTCAGTGTGTTGATTATAAATAGTTAAGCCAAGCCAAGTTTACGTGCCTAAAAACTCAGCACACTTATCACACTCATCAGTTGAACTGCTCTTTCACTCTCTCAATACTATTGGCAGCTGGAAATTCAGGTCAGCGCCGTAATGCGTCGCTTAAGTGCCTATAAGTATGTAATGCACTCTCGCCCAGCTGCCCCTCTCAGCTAGAGACTGTGATTGCGGCAGGCGGGCTAAAAAACGCACCGTACAGCCACAGCCACGTGACCAACTGCATGAATAGCTGTTTAGACCGCCAGCAGGCAAAAAGTAACGCACAAAAGTGTGATGTTAGCCCGTAACCCATTAGACCCCGTCTGCTCAGCTCTCCGGTCCGCCTGCGCTGTTTATTTGGCCTATAAAGCGTCAGTTGGTTACAGCAGTTAAAAAAGCAAGGACAGAAATGAGCACACGTGGCCGGCGAGTGCCGCGCAGCACAGCTTCAAAGCGTTCAGGCAGGGCACAAAAATGAAAAAAGCCAGAATAAAGAGAAAGCTGTGGTAAAAGTGAACAAAAAGAGAAAAAAATGTGCAGATGTTGAAATTGGTTTTATGAATACGATGAGAATTGTATACACTATATAAATTAGTCTAAATAACAGCAAAATTAATTATATTTATATTAATTAATTAATTAATTAATTAATTTAATGATCTGGCATGACAGCTTTGCTTGTAATAACAAACCTGGAATGATAGTAAAATTGATAGATTACATCGTTTCCTTAGCTTTAACGTTTAGCTAATTCATGTTTTCATTCATATAATGTTTATAAAGGAAATATGATATGATATTTCTACAACAGCACTCATACATGAATTCAGTTTAACTCCTTGACATATGGCATCACACAAATTCCGACTACATTCTGCTAGAGTATTAAAAACAGGCAGCAAGTGACACAAAAACCGGGTTGGCATGGCTCTAACGAATTCCCCGGTTAGACTTTGTTGACCTAAAAATCTCATTTGCCGCATGCTCATTTCTTCCATCACTTTTGTTGTGGCTAGCACGCCAGCTACGACTGCGCCTTTTCGTTTATTGTTACGCAGGAACCTGATGCCTCAAGCTAAAAAGTAGATTCTTTGATGTGAAAGCATCCAAGTACTGACTCCTTCAATTGGATACATCTGGAGAGATCGGGTCGTGCTATTTCAGTAACCAAAAAGGAAACTCAATCTAGGCAAAGAAGGGCAAACTAAGCTAGTAAGTAGCTAACGAATTGGCTAAATCCATTTAAGTCATAGCTCAGTGGAGCCTGAAATATGTTTTGCCTTTATTAAATGTCACATGTTCGACAAGAATTTTCAATTATTTCCAAATGTGTTTGGGTGTTAGCTATAAATTTTAAATGAATGGCTTATCTAATGCTTTACTCGAGCACGTATTGACTTTATAATGATTTTTGATTTCACTTCTTTCTTTGCAGGTAAGTTCTGAACGTTGACGTCGTACAAGTCGAACATTAATCTAAATTGGTTTTTAAGTTGCCGTAAGTGATGTGAATAACAAATTAAATGCTCTAGAAAAGTATTTGGGTTCAACAACAAGCGAACAAGCGCTTAGAGTTTTATGTGCCATAAACTTATGAAAATATGTTCTTAAAATTACTGCTCTGACCATTTTACCCAAAGCAAAGAGACTGGTCCTTAGTCCGGACTTTCCGTGCCATAATATCTCTATTTTGAGTGTTTCGTTATAGATCTTTGAGCTGCAGCTAGAAGAGACAGCTGCAGCTTTCATAGTACCATCAATTATTGCTCTAAAACAGCATATGTCTCTCTATTATTATTTGCTAAGCAAGGGGTTCTGTTTTACATGATATCTTAGCCAAGCTCCTCATATTCCGACTTGACTACATTGCCAAAAAATATTTATACAGTATAAACCAGCTGTTAAATTTAATAATTAATTAATATATATATATATATAGACAAGCCGAATATAATCAATATTATCCATTTGACAATTATAGCCTTATTATTTATGCGCTTAAAAATAGAACAACAAATCTGAGTTAAATCAGACATAATTACGCTTCTCCTGCCAACAATCCGCTCGATCGATTGCAGCATATTGCACAGAATTGCCTAGATTTGACACAGAAAATCTGTCAGCTGAATAACGTGAACGAAAAGCGAGTCTCAGATTTTCATTTTTGTTGAGCTGCTTTAACTCAATAATTCAATGTCAGTAAATGGAGGCCTAATTTGGTGGCATTCTCTCTGCGATTTAGATTTTTATTTAATTTTCTTATATTCTTCTCCGCACAGATGTCACAGGCGAATCAGTACTTAAATATGCTAAGAGAGAGAGAGAGAGAGAGTGAGAGAGAGAGAGAGAGGAAAAAAGCGAGGAAAAGAGAAAAAATATAACGAAAAGCCGTGAAAAAATAAATGGAAATTGTGTTAGCAGCGACAGACTGACAAAATGATAGATGAAAGACAGCCAAGACACATGCGGCGGGGGGAAGAGAAATTAGCGTTGGCTTCAAAAGCAATCAAAATGACAACTTAAGTAGGCTTCCCAGCAAAAATTGAATATGTACGCGCGAAACAAAAGGCAGGCAGATTTAAAAAAAAAAATACTTACAGAAGTAGCGACCCTTGAAGGGTTTCAACCTATGCTCTGCTTAAAAGAGCAAAGCGAAAAAATGCCTGATAACTTGGTCCTCAATCAGCGCCAAATGCCCATAATTGAAGCGCGCCACGCAGTGTAAATATTCTTTAATCCCTCTCTCTCTCTCTCTTTTTCTCTCTCTCTCTCTATATATATATATATATATATATATATATATATATTTATATATAGATAGACTTAGATATCTGTATATTAAAGAAACTCGCCTAGCGAAATGCAGAAAACAAATTTAAAATTCGAAACAACGCTGGGTCCGTCTTCAAGTCGCTTGTCCGGCGCCTGTTGACAGGAACTGCCATTTTGTCAAATCGTGCGTAAAGTTTTTAAATTTATATGCCACGCCCACATTGGACAGCAGCAAGCAGCAGGCAGCAGTCGAAAGACCCAAAAGCACAGCACAGCCTACACACACACACATACAAGCCAGCTACAGACGGAAAGAGATTTGTTGTTGGCCAACTTTTGGCAGGGGCATATGGCCAAGGAATCAGTTTATGTGCATGGTAAATGTGAAATGTGTACTTAAGCTGCGCTCGCCCCAAATGCGCATTTAACTTAATCAAGATTTTAATATTTAAAGAATTTTCAAATGTCACGCCTGGGCGTGGGCGTGAGCGTGGGCGTGACCACAAATTGCTGGCACTCGCCATCTTATCTTGGCTGCGACCCCTCAAGGGTTTGCTGTGGTCGGGCACAAATAACATTATCTCTTGCTACATGGCAGTTGCTACACTTCAATTGTGAAAACCACACAATACATTCCACAGCACCACAGCCCACCCCTGACCGCCGCATAAGAAACAAAACCCCAAACAACCTAAACGCTCAACTCGATGCTCGACATTATAAATTTTGTGCTCTGTGCATTTTGGGCAAAAGTTTTGCGATCCTTTTTGTGGCAGCCTGTCGACTTGGTTTCAGTTTTATGTTGCACTTTTATTCAGTTCGACATTTTTGCCAGGTTCGTAAATATTTCTGTACGAATCAATAAGCTGAATGACACAAAATGTTAAGCTGGTCAGAGTGCAAATAAAATCCCATAAAAGCTTTTTGCTGCCATCAAAAGAGGTTCTTAAATATTTGAAAGGCGAACGAAAATACCAATCGATACACGTTTTGGGTTGAGAAAGTTTTTTTTTTTTTAAATATTTAAGTTCACATATTTTATCATTTATCAGAACAAACAATGTTGCTTAACCTACATTTTTGTGGCAAGCATTGCTTAAAGCACGAGCTTCACTTGGAAACCAACTACGTCGTAAGCAAAGAGATAAGTTTTATGCGATTCCCTTGTCTGGCGGCTTCAACTTTTTCTAGTCGACGGTTTGTAGCGCTCTAACGCCCATTTAAGTGAGAAAGTTACACACAGAAATCAAAGTTAAGCTCGGGACATGAACTCAAAGATTTGCGAGTCATACACACACACACACACACACACACCGTGGGAGAGAGGAAGAGAGAGAGAGAGAGAGAGAGAGATACAGACAGGACAACACTTAATGTGCTGTGTGGTTAGAAGAAAGCGCTTTATAAGTAAGTGTGTGCATACTTATATACATACTCATGCATATGGGCAACTGAGTCCACACTAAAATCCAGGAAAAACTTTTCAAAGGCCTTGCCAGCACATGCCCGGGCCGCATCACGAACCTCTCCAGTCGCAAAGTAGACCAAGCAGGACTTAGTGTGACGTGTGGATCGCTGAAACGCTTAATGGTGGCGGCGGTGCCGTAAATGCTTAGTCAAAAATATACTTGCCAAATACTTTTAGCGCTCAGTGTCGCTGCCGTCTGTCAACGTGGATAAGCTGTCCAAAAATCAGGCTGCCAAATATAAAGAACTACACGTGACAATCTACATGCCAACATGTGCTTCTCTCTCGCTTCCTCGCCTGCTCGACACTTTATCATTTGTGCCATAGTTTCGTGAAATGAATTTGGCAAGTTGCTCTTTGCATTTTATTGTTATGGTCTGTTCTTTCTACTTGCCTACTTGCCTCGGCTCTATCATAACATGTTATTGTCGCTGTTAACATGTTGTATCTTTCGAGATACTTTTGCGTGTGTGTGCGAGAGCTGCCTTCGCCCTGCCTTAATTTGTCTTATTTGGTAGTAGCAACTCCCACAGCTACAGCGACTGCCACATGCTCACAAGGACACTCAGACAGGCCCACTTGCCTGCACTGTTTCTGCTGTCTGAAAATCTGATTCTCGTCTCACAATCCACCTAGCTGTCAGCTGTGCTCATAATTTATGTATCTCTCGGAGCGCTATTTAATCTGCTTTATATGCGACCTAATGCTTATGCCATATATATATTATATAAAATACGTACACTTATCACTGCCTAATTGTAGCTGCTTAAAGGCATAACTTTTATACAGTAATTCAGTTATGTGTTGTGGACTTGACATGATTTATATGTATTTGACTTATGTTTGAATGTGCATGTTATATTCCTATTCTCTTATTTCTAACATAATAAACCGCCATATCCACATGGGTAATATCATGAGAAATCCTCATATTTTAAGCTAGTGAAGTTGAGTAGAAAATGCCTTCAAACTGAATACTGTGAACAAGAGATTTTTTCGGTTTATCAAAGTTGTTCAATCTTTTTCTATACATATATATAGACAATAATATCCTGTCTTATTTTTGAAGTCAGTTCATTGTCTATATTGTAACTAGAGCTCTTAAAGATATAACTCGTTTTATTATACATTTAATGTAATTACTATAAACGAATTGTATGGATTTTAAGCACGCGTCTTTCTTGGCACAAGCATGTGAGCTCGGAAGCATATACGAGTATTATATACTGAAATAAGAGCCTGCAAAGCTCATCAACAGCTGAAATAATGCAAATTATCAAAGTTTTCGCTGTCAGGGGGGAAGGGAGGCGAGGTGTGGATATCTTCAAGAAGCCGATGCGGATCTGTTGTCGAGTGTATGTTGTCTGCTTGCGCTGATGACAGGGAAATGTAAATAATTTAATTCCAAGTACCTGCGGTTTTCTTGGCGAAATCATTTTCAAATAAATAAACTAAACGAGGCAACAATTTCCGCCCGGCAGCCGTAGGAAGTTATCAACACCAATGGCAACAACAATACAGCAGCTATTAGCCTCGAACAAACAGCAGACTGAGAGGCAATTGCAATTGTGTGAGTGTCTATCTGTGTGTGTGTGTGTGTGTGTGTATGTGTGTGTGTGTGCAGGCTGCGTGGAGGCGTGGCAGCTGACAAAGTGCGAGGCGAACTTCAGAGTTTGTGTGTTTTGCGACAAACCGCAAAACTTGAAGTGCGCCACTTAGGCCAACAACTTTATCGCTAAAAGAGTGAGTGAAAAAGCGAAAGAGCGAGAGAGAAATACTGAGCTTAAAACTGGGCCAGGCTTAGCCAATGGCAAGACAATGATGGTGGATTGCAAGGCATTCAGCAATTTGTTTATTGAATTTATTAACATAATTGACTGCTGTGAAAAAGCCGAAGCAAGAAAATTATTAAAAAAGTTGGGCGATTGCAGCTGATGCTTGGCCAACAGGACGGCTACTTAATATCAGGAAAATCCTCAGCATTTCCGTCAAGTCGCTGTAAGCCAACTTCCGCCTGTTCTTACAAACTTAGCCTTTCTTTCACTTTACAGCGCAGCCCGCTCGCTCGACCCCTTCACACTCCACCCCGCACACACACACACACACGCTCGGTGCCGCGTGATTGATGATACTCATTTGTGTGCTGTGTTTGCGTGTTGTGCAGCTCGAATGCGCGTTAGGTAAAATCATTTCGCTTAATTTTAAATCAGTTTGCCATTTACTGTAAGAAGTTTCCAGTTCGCCCTCCTGCTACGTGGCTGCGGTTTCATATTGTTTATTGCTTCGGTGCGTGCTGTATACTTTTAGGCGCCTGTCGGCCAAAGTAATTTAGTCGTTTGTTTGCCCATTTCTTGTTTCTGTTGTTGTTGTTGTTGTTTATAATGTTTAAGCACACTCACGGGTAAAGTTAACTGCAAGTTGCCAACTTTATTAATGTGCGTCTCAGTTGGGTTTTTATACTGTGTGCGTTTTCCTACTTTTTTCTTTTTTTTTTAACTTTTCAATAGACTGTCTGCCTGATTGTCTTGTTGTTCACTTTGTGGCATCTTTTTTATGGCGAAAAGTTTGTCAAGTTTTGTCTATGCTCGGCTCGAAACATTTTCAATAGAATGCTCATATGCTTTTCGAAGTAGCAGTATGCTTTAAGGCAATATTAGCCCTCACTCAATAGCTTAACAGATATGCTATACTTTATTCAAAGTTTACTTGCTCTCGCAATTCCCTTTTATTATAGAGTTCTACTTATCAGCTCTACTCTCTGCGTAGAAACATTGCCCTAATCAATGCCAATCTATGAAAAGTTTCTATTGGCTGATCCAACATTCGATTAGTGGATAAACAGCACAGTAACTGTAGCGCCCAGCCCCACACTCAACGACCGCGTAATGCTGCAAGCAACTCTTGACACTAAGCTCGCGAACGAGTTGCCATCAGCTACAGCACCATAATATTTTTCTTGTAAAGTGCCAACAAGGTTGGCGCTTTTCCATTTCGCTTCGACGCCATTAAGCACACAAACAAATAGCGCTAAGAGCAAGAGCACAAAAGCAAAAAAGCGTATATTTTTATATATATATATACATATATATATAGATATGAGAAAAACTACCCTGGCATATAAAAACGATATTTGTATTTGTATTTGTGCTGCATTAAAACTTGCAGTTTTTTGTGGCATTCGCTGACCCGTTGCATTATATTCTCTTTTAAGTTGGTTGGTTTCCGTTTTTGCGCTTTTTGTTCAGCTTCTGTTCTGCGCACACCTTTTGCACACATTTCATTAAAAGTTAAAAACCGAAGCACCACAACCTGACCGCAAATTGGCAATTTATTTCAATAAGTTTAATTACCCAACTAAAATGTTATTCCCCAAATGTGATTTACACTGAGCCAACCTGATGCTTGTTTGTGTTAGCTGCAAAGGCTCCTGGGGCCTTGGCCGGTTCGCTGGGCTATTTGTCTTTTTAATTGTACGCTAACTGGTCCGCAAGCACGTGGCTTAACACCACAGTCCATGCTCCGCGGCCAGTTTGTAAAACTTCCATTACATATTTGTATTACACGAAAGTGTGCCATACGTGAGACGCCTGTCCAGTTTGCACATAGAACCACCCAACGTCCCGCCAGCTTTGGCTCGACCAACGCAAGTTTCAAAAGTTTAACGGCCAATAAGCAAAAAAAACACGAAAAAGGCCGATAAAGTCTTTCGACTCTGCATTTACTCAGTAAAGCTGATAAGCTTAAATTAAATTAAAAAAAATAATAATAGAAAATGAACTTGCAATATTTTAAGCCAAAGTAAAATATATATTTGATATATATATATATATGTAATCCTAAGATATGCTTTGTTCTCTTTGCTGCCTGTTACATTTATATACTACTTTAAGTTGGTATACCCCTTTTGTTAACTTCCAATGGGTACAGGGTATAAATACCTACATCAGCAGCGTGTGTAATGTCTGGGTCGTGCCAGAACAAAGTTTCATTTACTGCGCTGATAATTTGTGAAAACTTTTCACCAAGCCGTGCTCGCAGTTCCTTGTGGTTGGGTTAGCTCTGCTCATCGGCCAATGGGTTGAGCGAAAATGTTATTTAAAGAGGCCCATGTGCTGTGACTTATGTGTATTGATTAGTCACAGAAGCTGTCCTACTTCTTAACTTATCTGGTCAAACTCTTGTTTCCATGCACTTTGACTGCATTTGAAACATGCTAATTAAATGCTTTCAGCATGCCCGCCCGCAACATCTTTGCAGTTATTTTCCGCATCCAAAGCGTTCGTTTATCATTGGAAACGCCTTTTGCGTGTCATAATTTTTTTGCTCTTCTCCATTTATTGCTTCGTGAGCTGGATCTGCATACAAAAGCTAAAAAATAGCGCTTGAATTGAGGCAACAAACTTTAATTAGTTATGCAAAGCGAGCTCAGCTCTGGGTCTAGCTCTGAAAACTAGCTCATAAAAAATGCGCCAAGCAAGTGCATAAAAAGCCTTAAATATTGTGGTTCTTGTGGCCAACATCAAATTAAATTAAGAGCTCAGTGAAAAAAAAGCGTAAAACATGAGGTAACACTGTAAAGTAAATTATGGCAAAACAGACACAGGCATACACCTACATAAGCATACGCTCAGGTCACTTATTTGCATGCAAAAATGTTTCCAAAGTCCTGAAGCTATGTACTTGAGTGAAGACGACTATCTGATGCTCTTTATGCTATTGAATCTAGAAACTTGATGTTTCGAATATAAATCTGTATGGATTATATCGCCTCGTGGTGGCGTGGCATATTCTAAGCACAGAATTTGTTAACAATTATAATCTGCTTACACACGAGATTATGAGATAGTTATATGAAAGCTGATATACACTTCAAGTGTAGCGCAGCAGAAATGTTAATCAGTTAAATTGCACGGGAAACGTAAAAAAAAAGAAATAATAATAATAACGAATAAACAATGTGTTATAATTTTATGTTGGTAATTAATTGAACAAAAAAAAAAAATAGATGAAAAAATATTGGTGAACTGTGTTGGTGTTTGCTGTAAGTGTGCATAGCTGCAACACTAAAATTATTATGAAAACAAATTAACGTGAATTTAATTTAAAATACATATTAAATGGGGGAGCCACGCATAAAAGTACGCTCAGCAATTATTTAACCAACAATCAGCGAATGGCAAAAACATTTAAATTCATTTCTGAAATATGTTCATTTTATACCATCAAAAATGCGAAATATTTAACTTTGAATTTATCAATACAAATGCTTTAGCCTTTTTGATAAAATATTTAGTTATAATGGCAAGGGAATATCAAATTCGAATTTTGTGATGTTTGTTTTAAATTGAACTTTAAGAAAGTAGTGACGGTAATTTATGAAAATTCATAGATTATAAGATTAATAAATAAATATTGGTTAAGTAAAAGAAGATATATGTTAAAGTATTTAAGGAGCCAATCAACAAGTTTCTTCTAAATAAATTTCAGCTTTTTCTGTGTGCGAGTCGGCCTTTGCAAAGATGAAGATATATAGTCATTTGGCGCTCAGGACATAATATTTCCTTTTTATTCATATTAATTTTTTAATTTTTATTTGAATAATAAACTTGAGCATAAAATATAAAATTTACTGATTTTTATAAAGTTTTCTTCCTCATGAATTCTATAGCAAACGCTCAGCTCATTGCATTAAAATTTTTGATAGATTTTATTTATTTATTGTAGCCATTTGAGTATTCTCTGGCTAAATATTTAATTACTGATAAATATTCAATATTGCGCTCTGCTCTTAGCTCAGATTACGTTTTAAGCCTTATTCAATGCACGTTTTAGCACTTGCACTTTGACTTCCTGGCTAGCTCCTTGTATGTATGTGTAAGCTTTATCCTGTGCGGCTAGTCAATAGAGTTATTATGTTTCTTTGGCATCGCTTGACTTGCAGTTGCTCCAATAGCTGGTCATTGCTAATGATGATGTTTGCATGTTGCTTGCTGACGTTCGTCTTCCTTTGTAACTGCCGCTACGTGTGAATTGTAATCCAGGCGCTGCCTGCCCCAGGACTTATTCTTGGCTTTCAATTCTTTCTATTCTCTGTTATATTTCCTCTTTTCCCACTTGCACCATAGTTCATATAGGTGTTTAGTAAGTCAATTTCGGTTTTTGAGCAATTAGCTGCATGCACTCTCTTTGTTTGTATTTCTTATTGAAGTGTGCAGTAAAAATTGAGCCAAAAACTTACGATAATTGCTTATTTGCTTTCCAAAGTTTGGAAAACATTTGCATTTGCATAGAAATTTATTTATTTGTTTTTTGTATGTCTCAGAGATTTGATTTTAATTTGCATACGTTTTATTTTCCTGACATATCCAAAGCGAAAACTTTTGTTGCCAACTGCTCATTTGCCAGCTCCAATTATGTGCTGAGGCTCCTCCAACTTAGTCTGAGCAAACGACAAACAAAATATCAACTGCAATTTTCTGTTTGCGCTTTGCGAGGCACATGTCCGTATGCTGCCAGCTTGGCCCAAAATCCACATGCGATATGCTTAATTATTTATTACGACTAATTTAAAAAGTCACTCGGCAACGTCCCTTATAAACTTTTTGCTGATGCTGCCACATGAAAGTATCTGCTTATGAGCAGCAGCAGCCCAGCGAACGTTTTAAGGGCTGAGCCCGGCTTCACATGTCGAGGCAGACACAGCCGAGTGGTGCCTTGCAGGACTAGAGCAGGACTAGACAAAGTTAAAGTAGTTCAAAAGTGTCGTCCTTGCCAGCGTCGTGACGATGAGCCTTCTGATGGGCTTACCCAGCAACTAGTTACCTACACACACACACACACACACACACACACACACAGACAGACAGACAGACAGACCGTTTCAGCCTATACCCTAGCGAATGTGGAGCGTATACAAAACTCGTTCATATTTAATAAACAAATTAAACTCATGCTGTTGCTGCAGCTTCTACTTTTATTTTGTTCCTTCTCCCATGATAGTAAATAAGTTTTGAAGCATATAAAATAACTTGAAACTTGCCTGAGCTAAGCTGTGCTGGTTCTATGCTACGATTATTAGGTAATGTTTATTTTTACTTCATAATCTATGCATATTATCCTTAAAGCTGAAAATTGCATTCATTTGCATAAGTTCATGGTATACGAAATATTTGCTAAATCTACTTAAGATATTTGCTGCACTCTGAAAGCAGCTCAGATATTTTTAATTTCCATATTTGCCAAGCATAATAAATAACTAAACTTTTTGCTCTGCACAGTGTTAACGCCCACACAGCTAACTCCCAGCAGCAAACATTTCTCAATTATTTTGCGTGAAACGTCGTATCTTATCGTATCCTGGCTCGTATGTAGAGTTTTATTATGCCCGCAAGGATATGCGCGAGGAGGCGCAATTATGACGCCACCACATTTTATTTATTTCAATTTACTTTGTGCCAAAAAAAAAAAAAAAAAAAAAATGGAAAGGAAAACAAATAGAAATAAAGCAAAGTAATGGCATCTCACATTTGGCTGTTGCCAGTTTTTCATCTTTGGTGTTTTTGTTTTTTTCTTTCTTTTTGGCTGCGCTTTATGAATTTTAATGAGCGTTGCCTCGTTTGCTATGCAAAATATTTTCGCAACAAACGTCACGCAAATCTTCAATGCAGCCGGCAAGGCAGCGATTGCCCGCCGTGCCCTCGTGTCCTCATGGCCAACAGCTCTGCAGTTCTTCAACTCTTCTTGGCATATTTTATTTGACTTAAAGCAGACAGTTTCCGTTTATTTTGCAGCGCTGAACACATTTTTGTGCCAGCTCCGCGAAAATAGTTGCCAACTTGGCCAACCCGCCAACTGGGCCGACTTTGTTAGCATTGCTAAATGTTCGTTAACGTGGCGCATAAATTTGTTGGCAAACAAACGTTGACGTTTCGCATAGAGTCGAAAGAGATCTCCTAATAAATTCGCATTTAAATGTCCACAATACAATATTTATCTACTCTGCTTTGCTATCAAAATTTTAAATACTTTTCTGATCATTTTCAGTATGAGAACGAAACTTTCTCTATCTTTGAATATCCTCATTTAAAAATTAAAATAGGAAAAGATCAATTAAAATTGTTGGTGAATTTGATGCTTAGTCAATATAGATCTAGAAATTTTAGCTTTCATTATATTTTTTTGAAATCAATAGCTATGCTCAGACTAAACCTATTTGCAAGCATCATTTAACAATGATTATTATTCTAAAATAAAATATTAAAAATATTAAAATATTTACTACACAGCTTGAAGAGTCCCTGCTGACGGTCCTCGTCTACCAGTTGAGTCTGAGAGCTTAGCGGAATTTTGCCCAGAGTGTCCAACTATTTAACATATTAGTGCTTAATTTTTTTTGTTCACTTTTCGCAGTTGCGCGTAGAAATTTTTAATTAAAAACATTTTTGCAACTTTTTTTATATAACATTTTTCACATGCTGAGCTACGTTAGCTAGGTTAAGTATTTTATTGAGCTATTAAAGAATGAAAACAACTATGCTGGAGCGAATGCTCAGAATAAATAGCATTTAATTAATTAATTTGACTAAGAAATATTTGCATTGGAAATGTCAACGGATCTCGCAGCTGGCCAATTGAAATGCAGCCGGCAAACATGGCGTATGATTAATATGCATTAAACGCGAAACAAGCACAAAAATAAGAAGAAATGAAATGAATGAATGAAGGAAAACAGTTGTTTTTATTTATGGGCGCTGCCGTTGAACTTTCCGCCAAAGCCAGCGAGGCAGACACGTTGAAATACACAACTGCCACTCTGGGGATTTGGGTTAATAGCCGACTGGCAACCAACAGCCAGCAGCCAACAGGCAACAGCTAACAGTCCGGACTACATAAAAACAAGAGCAACAACAATGGTTTTGACTATGACCGGCGCCGGGGTCTACGGGTCTGAGTGAATGGTTTTAGCCAAGGTGCCCAGGCGTACGTGCAGGCCTCACAAAAATAATGGCACCGTTTGCTTTGTTCGGTTGTTTTTTATTTTCTGACGCCCAGGCGGTAGCTCAAGTCAAAGGCAACACGAGTAACAATATGCAAGCCATGGGACGAAGCGATTGTGACACACTGAGACTGAAACAGAAGCTCACCTGCAGGCTGCAGCAAACAAACACAACAAAGAAACACAAAAACAAAGGCTTGTGTAGGATGCAATGGACAAGTCAGTAAAGATAGACATAAAACGAAAAGCGGATCCAGATAGATGTGGACGTATCATTGAGGATTATGCCAGACCCAATGAGCTACTTATGTCCAGCAATTCGATATTCCTGCTTTTGTATCTTTCTTAGGCTAAGCGGCTTTGTTTCAAATGAGTTTAAAGATTGAGCCAAGAATGGAAAGAAAGTCTTTATGCTTATCTTTCTCTTAATGTGCCTATCTGATATTTTCGAACTTGGGCCAGCTTTCACTATCTCTTAATAGCATTAAAGGTAGCTGGCCTTAAAGTTGTCACACGGCTAAGTGGAAAAGATGATATGCCCTGAAGAGGGGTCACGAGCACATAACGGCTTGAGATAGGGTTGCGCCTTTGAATACGAAAGAACAACAAGAGTCTGGGCAACAACAAGGGGTAAAACAATGAAAGCGACACGGGCTAAAAATATAATGCTGACAAGCAAGGGAACAGGATGCAAGCCCAAGCCGTAAACTTGAGCCAGCTCCTGAGCTCGTCACTGCTGCAAAAGGCATTATAAACGAAACGAAGCCAAAGGAAGCCGAGTGGCAGTGCCACACAACACAGGTCCCTGTGGTGATGGAGGAAACTATGATGCGTCTGTTCGCCGGGCCTCTTTATGAGCTAGCTTCATTTCCCATAAAGGAAAAGGAATTAGCCAAGTGAGCACTGGGTGAGAGAAGCGCACAACGTACAACGCAAGCCTCAACTGCACAGCTGATATAACGGAGTGCCTCAATGATTTGGATTTGGCTTTGGCTTTGGTTTCGGCTTTGGTTTTGGCTTTTTGTTGCCATCGAGCCACCTGCTAAACGTAGCCAATTCACAGTGTGTCTACATGAGTGTCTGTGTGTGTGTATATTTTAGGTGCTGCCTTTGCTTAGCGCAGCGTAAAGTTTCCAGATAAGTCAAGGACAAGTGCAGCCAAGCTTATATGACATACAGATAAATTGCTGTTCATAGTTTCAACTCTGACAATTTCTTTTATTTTCCAAATGTTTTGTTTTTCTGATCAGTTTTGTATTGCTTGTATGTATAGGAGCATCAACAACAGCTGAGTCCATCTGACTGTGTTGATTTCTCTATCCTTCTAAACATCTTTTTTCTGCTCCATTATACAAGGTATCTATCTATCTATATTTATATAAAGTAATCGATGATTATCTATTTGGCTTCTTTGCTATTTTCTATCCAAAAACCAACAAGCTCTCTAAATTTCAGTTTGATATGGGGTATAGGTATCAATGCCAACTGATTTGTTTTCTAGTTGGCTTATGCTTTATTGATTTAAGCTTTGCATTCAGTTTCTCCATTCGCTTTTGCTCTTATTGCAGCAAACTTTTCCCGTTGACTTCTAAAAACTTTTATCCTCAATTATGGCCGCACCATAAACGAGCTCAATTTCCAAAGGAAAATCATTTTCCTTTGCTATAAAGCATTAAAGGAATTCTTCAATAAAACAACATTTTTGTGTAAAAAATTGCAAACAAATATTATTATTTTCTACGAAACCAGAAAATATTGTTATCGCATTAGAACATTGAAATATTTATCTAGAAATTATTAAAATGCTTTGTTCACATTCTTTTCTCTTGTCTCTTTAAATTCTGACCAAACGCATTTAATACTATAAGTAAACATACTAAAGCAAATCGATAAATTCATAGCAAATTGTGTTAAATTCCATTTGGAATGTAGCATCTAAATTCATATTACACTCACACACAGCTCACAGCTGCTCATAGTGAGCGCTCAGTCAGGCAGATAATATTTACGCTCACGTAACTCAGCCAAATAAAGGCAACACCTGAGGTAAACATAATCAAATAAGCTGAAATAAGCGTTAAGCAAACAACTTGAGCACATTTTGTCGTTCGGTGCAAATCAAATTTCAGTTTGCCATCCTTTCCAAATGTGGTTAGCACTGCCAGCTAAAGTTGCCATAAAGGATTTACACGCATCTGAACAGTCGGCCATGTAAATTATGTAAAATGCTCCATCAACATGCTCAATCGCTGGGCGAATGGCTGGAGCTGGGGCTGGGGCACAGGGGGCTGAGTCCTCATCGAGGCCTTTTTAAATTTTGTTGTCGTTTCCGTTTTCAGTTGTTTAGTAGGCGGCAAGGGAATGGCGGCTGTCAGTGGCTCACAGTCGCCTCGAGTGAGCCCACTTGACAGCTCGCCGCCTGGCCCCGTTGACAGCCAAGCAGCATTCATAGGGTGTGTGGAGGGTGGAGTGGCGTGCCTGGGCAGTCTTGTTAAACATTCGTCACTGCCTCAGTCGACAACACTTGGTGATGTGTTTATTATGTGCCCCTAATATATTTATGAGCGCGTTATAAACGCATTTCCATTTTATTTGTGAGGTCGGCTGCTGTCTCTTGATGTTTTCCTTGCCTTCTTGCTGATGTTGTTGTTGTTATTGTTGTTTTTGTTGTTTCCATGATGGCTGCAGCTATTATTTATGAGAAAAAGGCACCCGCAGGTATCTCTGGCTCACTCAAAAATTTGATTTCGAATTCATCCTGACGATGCATACGAGCATACGAGCTTTTAGTGCCAGAGTGTCATGTTTATTTTGTGCTTGACTTAATCGAAAATTTATCATACGCACTGTGTGCGATTGAAATATTTTGCTGCCAGCTATGCAGCTAAATATAAGCATGCTTTAAGAATTTAAAAAAAAAACTTGAGTTGTATAGAATGCAGACGTCACATCTTTAGAGCCCAGGAACAACACATATGTTCAACATATTTTTTGCAAGTAATTATGGTAAATAAAAAGGCGCCAGGCTGAAAAGCAATCGTAGTTAATAGCAACTAAGCCGCATGCGTCCAGAAGTTGGCGTTGCACCATGTTCGTGTGGCATTTGAATCACGTCTTGCTTTATGGCCTGCGCCGTTATGAGGCTGAGGCTGGCTGAGAGAGAAGGCGGGCGCTTGGCATTTACTTAATTGGGGCTTAAAACTGTAAAATGCACTGCATACACACACACACACACACACACACACACACCAATTCTCGAACACTTGCGCAGCGGAAATGTAAAAAATGAGGCAACAAAGCGTGAGGAAAGCTGCCTGCCTTTACAACTCATGCACACACTTACTCATGCATGCACACATATAAAAATGCCTGAGCTTAATGCTGATAATACCTGCATTTATGAGTCTTTAGTAGAGTCAGAAATGTCTGCCACAAAGTCGGCTTAAAAAGCTCCACGGTCAGTCATAGTCATACCTATGGCTGCCACAGAAAAGAGGTCTTGATTATTTATATATATATATATATACCTTTCGTCGTAAATTGTGCGCTTTCATCACAGAAATTAGTTGCGTCAAGCTGGCGGAGTCTTGGACCCCATGATAATGACCCAATGCAACGCGACAAATTGCTGTTATTAGTGGAGACGCCGTGCCATTGGAATTTTGCTCCTTTTAATTGATTTAATCGGCTTTTGCACATGTGTGCCACGCCTCCAAGCATGAACTGCTGCCGCCAATACACTTACTTACATACACACACATGCAGAGATGGGCTGCTCATTAAAACTGCTTTGTATTTTTATTTATTTATTTATTTATTTTTTTTTTTGTATTTTGCCGGAACAGCCCCATCCTTGGCATCGCTCATTTCCGCTCTATTGGTGTATAAACAATTTTTGCGCATTAATTGAATCGCTCGGTTTGCGTGTGTGTGTACATGTGCGTGTGCGTGTGTGTGGGCTGGTGTATGTGTGTGACATGCATAAGCCAAATTAATTGTTGCCTCGTTTCGCACAGCTTCCGAGTAAAATCGTCGTTGAATTTAACGCCCTTTGACTGCTTGGCGTTATTTATTTCTTCGGTCCTACTAATTTTTTTCTATTGTTTACATGCAACAAAAGCCATTGGCGCCCTAATGAAGGTTTAATTAGCAAACACACTTCCCCACACCCACCCAGACACACACACATACACACACATACACACACACACGCACACACACACACACATACTTTGCTATACATGGATATGTGTATATATTTAAGCACGCATTATTTTAGAAGCCCTTTCTGCGCTGCTATTTATATATCTGTTCGTATGTGCCACTAATTCTACTTTTAATTAGTTTATTTGGCACGTTTTGTGTGATTGATTGATTGATTCAATTAGCGTAACAAGCTGCTTGGAAATGCCCAGGCGACAGGCGCCTACTCTGCAGGATTTCTGGATTAAAAATCTTCAAATAAACAGCAAAATTGAGCTAGGGACTGGCTGTTAAAGAAATATAATTTAATTTATGCATTCGAAAATAGCCATACTAATTCGCTCGCTCACACTCTCTTTGTCTCTTCGACTATAGACAAGTCTAGCTCAAATTATTATGCCCTAACGATTCTTGTGGGCTGTTAATTGAATTTTCGAAAAAAGACTCTTTGGCTAGCCAACTTCATTTGTTCCCTAAGTTCACATAAGCTGTCCCTAGAACTAAAATGTGCTGTGTGAACCACATGAACTTAACCACATCAAAGTTAAAGCCCCATAAAACCTGCCTTAAAATTCACAATACCAAGCCACCCATATACATTGTTTATATATGTTTACTTATGTTTTTTTTTATATATGTATGTGAGTGTGTGTGCTTGTGTGTGTGTGTGTGTGTGTGTGTGTGTATGTGTGTGTTTGTGTGTGTGCGCTTTGTGGGTGACTTAACCAACAAAACCACGGCGAATAACTAGGTACATTTTTGTATGTTTTTGGGTCCAAGCAGCAGAGAAAACATCCGAAAAGCAAAACATTTTTAAGCCTTTGCCAGGCGGGTTGACAAATAAAACACCTGCCACAACACACAGATGCCAGCGACAGCTAAAAACTGAGAAACATAGCAGCTTGAAATCTAGTCAGGGGGCGACGAGGCGGCCTTGTGGATATGGGGTCGGAGGTCACATGCGGTTAATAATTGCAAAGCGAGTCGAGGCCCCGGATATGGGACACGGGACATGGGACATGAGCAGCGACTCGCTTAAAAACTTATCACTCATGTTCAAAAGTGTTCAGGTGGGTGGCGCGAGGAGAGCTGGGTCATGGGGCACATGCTGGACACAATGGCGCTCGGAATGGCCCACAGCTACGTGCGGGCTTATTGATGGCCTGCTCGGCAATTTCATGGCCTGCTTGTTGTGCTAAATGGCTGCCTTTTAACCCAGCAGCTCCGCTTCCCGGGTCGGTTGCATTGCCTCCGGTGTGTGGATGGCTTTGTCTAAAAATGTTTGCAGCTATTTTGCATATCACGGTTTTTGGGTACATAAAGCAGGTGAAGCACTCACACACACACACACACACTCACACACACACATATGGTCACAATTATAGGTGGGGCTACCATAAACGGAAAATTTGTATAGAAATTGAAATTCAATTTCCTTGCAGCTGCCCGTGCGGTCGCTGAGTTTTGAATATATTTCACATACACTAATTTATTAGCATTTCCGACTCTTTCTTTTTTTTTGCGCACTCACTCATTCGCCTTTTGAACTTTACAACTTTTGCCTTCTGCAGGATCTGCAATCGGAAATTGAAACCCATCGCGTTGTTTACGATCGTCTCGATGGCACCGGCCGCAAACTTTTGGGTTCGCTCACCTCGCAAGAGGATGCGGTTATGCTGCAGCGTCGCTTGGATGAAATGAATCAACGCTGGAATAATTTAAAATCGAAAAGTATTGCAATCAGGTAAGTGCTTTTTGCCTCCAACTTTCTTCTCCATGTTTTTTTTTTTTGTTTTTTTTTGCCCATTGCTGTTTCTAGTTCTCTGTGTGTTTTTCCGCATGTTGGTAACGCTGGATAATAATGATGTTCGGTATTCGAGCTGTAACCAAAAACGGTTCTTGTTTGCTTTTGTTATTTGTAATATTTGCCACTAAGCAGAGTGGTATCTATGCATGGAGCTATGATTAAGCACTGAATAACTAGGCCAATGTGCATTCGATGAATGCGTAAGATATATATATATATATATATATATATATATATATATATATATATATATATATATATATATATATATATATATATATATATATATATATATGTATATATACGGAGCTAGTTTACAACGACGACCTTCCTAGCCACGCAACGAGCCCAGCAACGAGCCTTTAGGGCTTAGTGTCCGAATGGCCCGATTAGCAATAGCTAACTTTCTGTCTCTCTCTCTCTCTCTCTATCTCTTTCTCACGGAGTGAAAGTTTGAGGATACATTTCAGAACTGAGAACCGTGCTGCCATAGCGCAAACTCACTCGGATAATATCTCCACAACTCTGTACAAGCTCTTAGCTCCACACCAACACTACTATAACAGTAGGAAGCAATCATGCATTGAGAAACTTAGAAAAGAGACTCTGCTGTTAGTTGCACAGTATCACGTCATATTTTATTAGCGATACGACATATATGTATAACTACTTATAAGCAAAGTGATCAGATATGAGCAGAAATTGCAGTCAAACATAAATGGTTTGAAATATTTTGTTGTTGTTTCATATGGGATAAGACAAGTTAGTAACAGATTTCTGGATCAGGTCAAGAGTCTTTTTCAGAATATCTATATATTTCTGTGAATTCTTATATATGTGCTGCGTCTTTTAGTTCAATTGACTCAGTAGATTAAAAGTAGACTTGGACATGATCTTGAGAAGGTTAGATGATTTGATATATCAACCCTGAGAAATCGTTGTCGCATAATAAATTCTGCTCCGACTGCAATATCTATGCTTGTGTCTATTAATTGTTTTGTAATTATTTTTTTGATTTACTCATGAATGTTAAATTAGATTCATACACATTTCCTATTGCAACATTGTTAAAATATTTATGACTTCGAACCTGCGCTTTTAGATCAGCAGTTAATTCTTTTCTCTGAAGACTGTAAAAGTGGCGAGTCGCCGAGTATCGCGAACACGGAGTGACGCGTTAATTAAACCACATTAAAGGCATGTTGTGTGCCATTTGCAACGCCACAGACAACGTGCGCCGGGGCTCAAAGACTTTGTGTTGATGAAAATGCGAAAATAACCGTACAAACAAGCCAGTCAAACGAGCTGTCCAGCCATCACGGCCGGGCAACGTCAGTTTACGCGCGGGCAGGCAGCAGGCCAGATGTAAGAGCTACGCCCATAAAAGAGAGCTTGAAAATCAATAAAAAAAAAAGAAAAAAGAAACGAGAACAACAAAACGCGTGAAAAGTCCCGGAACCGGAAAAAGTGACATGGACACAACACTGTGTCGCTCCGCACGCGCCGTCGATGTGGCCAATCCATGATGGGCGTTGACAGCTGCCCGACTGGCAATATGATGCTATCCAGTGCACGCGAGTTCAGCAGGTCCTTGTCCGTGTCCTGGGCGTATGTCTGACTATGTGGCTGTATTTGTAATTTCCGCATTTCATAAATAAAGCACGCCAGCGTTTACAAATATTGTCCGCTTGTTGATATTGATGCCGGGCCATGGGCCACTGATGCTGTTGCTGATGCCGAAGCTGACTTGATCGAAAGTCAGGCAGGCAGCCGACGGTGCTGTTTACTCGTTTCACACAGATAGTTGCCGCTGATGGTTTAAAATGAATAATGATGGTGACACGAGAAAAGCGGTGAAAAGAAGCAAACGCAATATGAATATAAAGCTGAGGGTGTCTGTCTACAACGGTGCGTATGCGCGATGAAGTAGGCAACAATATTTTACGTCCCTTCGGAGCGTTTTTCAATTAGGGACCCCAAAACTGAATAGCAGCATAACAGCATAACAGCCAATGAATGACACCTTAAGTGTGGCCACGCCCAGCTGCCCACAGAGCCTCCGTTGTGTATTGTGGCGCTTGGCATTGCTTTTGTTGACCAAACTCTGACGATTATTCTTTGTCAGCTTCGAGATGCTTTCTATTTACGTTCATTGTTGGCGTTTTGGCATATTTCCGTTAGCCAAGTTTGGCCACTTCCACTTCCACTTCCATATCCGATATTGTTGTTGTCGTCGTCTGCGCTGTTTGGCCAGCAGCATTTGCTTTGCTGTTTCCTTTCTGCCTGTACCCCTTGTGTTTGCCTTGGTTTCACTTGTTGTTTGCTATGCTGCCAAAGATTTGCTGGCTTATAAATTCCAGTAAAATATTTTGGACAGCACTTGAAAAGTTTTCGCTCGGGCCTTTAGTTTCTTGTTTGTTCTAGCCGCGTCACTTGGTCGCCGGTCTCTCGCTGTGGGTCATTTATGTGCATAGCTGCTGGCTTTGAACTTCTATCGGAAGCATCCGTACCCGTCTCCTTTCGTCAAAACTTTTTACTTTCAAGTTTGTTTTGTGGCATCTACAGGTGTTTCAACTGCAGTGCCATAACATACGGCTAGCTCCGTTGATTGCTGTTGGAGTTTGAGTTACGCGAAGATTGATGAACCCACTTGATATAGAGAGTACCCACATGTGGCTGTGCATTGTTCTGTGTGGTGGTTTGTCTTAAATTACATTTGGGACAGACACAACGGGTGGCAAACCGCTATGACGAGGGTTGATACACAAATTCCTCGCCCCCTGCCAGCTTAAATGATGGATTTGCAAAAGTATTGCAATGCTCAATCAATGTATTAAGCACTGACAGTTCTGCAAAATCGGAATATTTATTTCCTTGTGTCTTCAAGTGGGAGGTGACAACAGCATTTTATGAATATACACAGAAATCAGTTATTACGTATGAGGACAATACTTTAAGCCTCAATACGGCTCAGCAATTGTTGGACTTCTTTAATTCATTCTTGCGTAATTAAATTCGGAACGGTGTTCCTAAATATAACATGAAACCCGAAAGCATTTTCAATTCACATGAATTGCCTTACCATACTAATTGTCTATGTAAAAGTCAACGGCAGAAGCTGCCGAAAAAAAGTAAAGAAATCTGACGAGACATTGTCAAATGGAGAGTGGAGTGAAGTGGGTGACAACAGTGAGCGGAAAAAGGAGAGCAGACAACGACAACGAAATGAGCAAACCGAAAGCATTTTAATACATCTTATTTCCCAAGCATGTTTCCGAGACGAGTTATTTCTTTTATTATTTGCATGGGCGAAAAGCGAAAGTGGGCGTAAAGTTAGAAGCAGAGAAGGCAAAGTCCATGTGTATGGCTGCCCGGGTGCGACTTCAATTCCATGCCATGCGTTAATTACAAGCGAGGAACAGGCAAAAATAATAATAAAGAAAACGAGCCAAGGAATTTCGCCAAAGATAAACAGACAAAGCACAAAGCGGTGGCGCCCAACTGCTCCTAGCTGACTATTGTTATTGCAGAGCGAGCGCGGATGCAGATTTTTCAGATGCTTTGACCCCCCCGAATGGGACAGAAAACAAAAAAAAAATATGCCAGAGAAATGGCCGACAGGAAAAACGAAGAAGAAGAAGAAAATATAATGTCCGGGCATTTCACAATTACAGCGAGAGCTGAAATTCAGCATAGACGACAGCCACTTGGGTCGCCGTCAGCGCTTGGGGCGCTGCTTGGTAAGGTTTATTAGACGCCCCGCCCCCCGGGCAGACGTACGGGCGGAGCAGACAAATTGTCACTGCCATTTTGTGGCTGTTGCCGGGCATCTTTCGTAATCAACACAGCTGCTTGGCCAGTGTTGTAAAGTGCCAAATTAAATTTAATATTATTATCAAGCTTATGCATTATTTTTTTTTGCCCTCGACCGCTAACCCCCGCACTCTGACCTTCTTCTGCTTACAGAAATCGTCTGGAATCAAATTCGGAGCACTGGAATGCCTTGCTGTTGTCGCTTCGCGAGCTTACCGAGTGGGTCATTCGCAAGGATACAGAGCTCAGCAGCTTGGGCTTAGGCCCGGTGCGCGGCGATGCGGCCAGTCTACAAAAACAGCTTGTAAGTTGATCCGTGAAATAACTCTATAAATAATGCGAAACTATGTGCTAAGATCTATGTACAATGAACATTCTAGGTTGGCTTATATGAACAAAGTTCTTTAAAAACACTTAGGAAAAGGCTTACTTCATTTCTGCTACATAATTGTTTAGCGCTAGCATTTCATGGGCTTTATCAGGTAGTCAATACGCTAGAAAATCAAGATGTGAAACCTTTTTAGTCAGTCACTGAATTATCTTAAGACAGTTATTCAGTCAGTTAGATTGCCCATCACCATAATAAATCAGTAAGTCAGTCATCTATTCCATCAAATTATTCCAAAAAATCAAAAAATTTCAAAATTCTAAACTTGACTCCACATAAATACAAGTAGACTTTATTGTATTTGGGTCGTTTGTGAAGTATTATATGAAATAAACATTAATTATAGAATAATTATCTAATTAGTAATAATATTAAAGTAAATATAATACTATGTCGTGCACTCAGTGAGAGTCCAGTTGGGTCAGTCTGAAAGTTTTCGGTGAATATCTGAAGTACTTGCAATAAGCATGCCCTTTATGTGAGCTAGCACAAAGTTCACTCTGCAGTTATAGCTCATCATGAGCTTGTTTGTTGGCTTTTGCTGTTTTTTCACCCTCTTTGTGTGTGTGTGTGTATGTGTGTGAGTGCTGCCAACGACCCAATTTTAACCTTTTCCACAGCGCTGGCTGCACCTCAATTTGCTCAGCCCAACTAATTGTGTGGAAGGCTTTGGCACAGTCAAGTGCGGGGTGCTGGCATTTTTAGTGCCATTCTCAGCCACAATTTGTAATTTTTCGACTTTCTGTGCGCGCGTGTGTATGTCGGTGTGTGTGTCAGTGTGTGTATGTGTATGTGTGTGAAGGGTCTCTGTGATTTAATGGCGCATAAAGTGGTTGGCAAGCCCATTTTGTGTGCCAGGCATATTTCTAGCAAATATTTAGCCATAATTATATGTCAGGCAAATCGTACTCACGCTTTGTTCAAACTCTGTCGAAAAAGTCGTTTTTATAGTTTTATATTTAGTTTAAATTATTGCGCTCTGTTGACATTCATATTGTTTTAGTATTATAAAAGTAAATTGATCCAAGCCTTTTGAATTGCATTGTTGACATATTTGAGTATTGAATTTGCAGGTTTATGAAGTGAGGCAACAACGCTATTGTTCAATTAATTGCGAATTTGCCAATTTAGAATTGCTGCATAGAAATAATGTGCTTGATATGCTTTGTATTATATAAATTTTTGGTACTTTTGCCTGCTGTGCGTATGCACAATATCAGAAATTCCACGAAATTAATATGCTTTGCTCAGGTACTTGATAGAAATGTTTGAAATATTCAATTATTTTGTAGTAATAAATAAATATAATAGTCTAAATAAAAGTTTTTCGATTTACTATATGCATTTCGGATGCGATTTCTGTCCGACTCTGATCATTCAGCAGCACGTGCGTCAATGTCTTTTATTGCCTGCTCATATAAAATGTGCTTTATAGATTCGTATATCGTGTTTTATGGCTAGGCCACTTCAGCAGCCATCGATTCTCCTCTAAAGTCAAGTGCTACAGAGTATCTTAACTGCCCAACTTGACCGAATTGCGTAGTTGAATTGAAAGTCCCACTTGGCTAAACTGCTGCGAATTCTTAAATAATTGTTAAATGATGCTTGTTATGTCAGAAGCATTCACACTCACACACATAAGTACATACATATGTACACATATGTATGCCGGAAATCACTTAAGGGGGAAAGAAAAAGGCAGCAACAGCAGCAGAAGCAGCAGTTGAAATGGCAGCAGCCACTGTAGAGCCAGGACTTGGCTAGGCCAGTTGGAAATGGGGAAACACTGTCTAACACAGCGTGCGCCACTTGAATTTCACTTACCCCAACACGCACACGCACACACACACACACACACACACACACATAGAAACACCCGCTGGGAACTGGAAGGAATAAAAAAATGAGGCAACTTTCACCCTTGGAACCGAGCAGGCTTTGGAAATCTATTGCCTGCCACTAAGTTACGGTCTGCCGGACATTTACATTTCGGCTGGTAGCGTGGCGTCGAGTGGAGTGGCGTGGAGTGGGGCCAAGTCTTGAGTTGCGGCTCCAACACACTCGAAAAGGAATTCGGCTTGTATTTCGTATTGCTTTTCATTTGATTCGCCAGCATTCGCCGTGCCCTTTGGCCGTATTGTTGCATTTTTTATTCCTACACTAAATGCATTAAACACGAAATTTATTGTGAGCTTCTTCGCGCTGCTGAGCTTCTGTGATGCTCTATAAAGGGGCTGGGCCATTTGAAGTCCGCTTACTATATTTCTTGTATTTCCTTTTTTCGTTTGGCTCTTTTCATTTGGAAAGCAATAGCAGCACAGAGCAAATAGTTTATGGCTGGCCAAGTGGCATTACTCGTTATGATTATTTGTGGCTGCATCAGTTTTATCCAAAATAAATAAGTCTTTGGCAGCATTCCGAAATACATACACTATCGCAAAAAAGAGAAATAGCATAATAATTTATTTGACTTTATTTGCAAAAGAAAACGAAACACGACAACAAATTCTCATTTCTTTTCTTTTGTGTGCTGTCTCTGCTTGCAGGATGATCATAAAGCTTTTCGACGTCAGCTGGAGGATAAACGCCCAATTGTTGAGAGCAATTTAACGAGCGGTCGTCAGTATATAGCCAGCGAAACGCCCGTTTCGGATGCCAGCGATACCGAGGGTAAGTTTTACGACAAACCGTTAAATTATTATGTATGGGGCAGATAGTAAGTGCGCAGCCGCCCATAAAACTTTGACCGCTAAAATGACCATGAATTTTCAACTATTTAAAGCAAGTTTTGTGGTCGGAGTTGAAGTATCGCTCATAAGATTTGGCAAGCAATCAGCTTAGCAGCTCTCGGCAGGCTATTCACGCTCTCAAAGGCAAGCAAAGAACTCATCAGGATTCAACAATTGCCTCCTCACTGCATTTTCAATTTGTATGGCAAATCTCAAAATCAAACATCGACACAACATGTACAACTAAGAACTCCATTGAGCTCTGCCCGCACAAGCTTAACGGCTGGCCACCACACTAAAGCCCACACACACACATACAAAGCTTTGTGCACGTGAGACGCCTAAATGTAGACAACTCTGTGCGGCTGGTTCGGAATCACCAATTGATTTTGTTTCGATGTGTTTTGTTTTCGTTTTTTTTTTTTTTTTTGTTTTGCTGTGGGCTTAGTTCCTTTTTAACTACAGCCAACAATTTAGCAAATGGCCATTGGCTTATTCTGTGCTGTTGGTTTCCAGCACTAGCACAATGGCGACAGATCGCCAATAGCCACGCCCCGCCGCCTACGAGGAGGCGTCAACGATAATTGCAACCAAAGCAATTAGAGCGATTAGTACGCTATTAGTGCCAAACCATCAACAGTTGCCCCCACTGTATCTGTGTGTGCCATTAAGTTTGGCATTTGTGTGTGGCTCTGGAATCGGTGCTTTTAGCTGGCATTTAAATTTAACCATTAATGTTTATTCTGCGGCTATCTGCTGGCCGTATCAGTGCAAGCGGCATAAAGTTTCACTTAAATTAAATTAAATCTTTCCCCTTTCGGCAAATCTCATTATTTTGTGTAGGCAAATTAAATATTTAACACATTTCAATTAGAAAATACATATTTATAAACGCTATTAGAGCTGTCTACTTATATTGAATATACGATAACAGATACACAAGCGATAAGCTTGAGTGGAAAGCATGATATTTCCATAAACATAAATATTATTTAAGCCTTAATTTTGAATAATTTCGTGACACGTTACTAGACTCTACCCTGCCGGCTTTACAGTGATGGCCAAATTAGTTGGACAGTTAGACTAGAAAACACTTTCATTTATAGAAAATATCCAATATCAGATAAAATGATTTAGTTTGTTAACATAGCGCGTTCATGTACTAGGCAACTCTGTGCTGCTTCACTCTTCTCCTACTTAAAAAAAAAATAAAATAGGTTGAAGTCTCTCACATTTTATACATCAAACTTAGTTTCAGTTATATATTTTGTTAGTAAACCCTTTTAATTCGAATGCTAAATATTCTTTTGCTTTTAACCTACTTTTAACATTGGTTTGTTTTAAGCATTCAAATTGAAAGTTAAAGTTTCTTTTCTCTTTTGCATTTGACCAAATTAAATTTGCTTGGAAAAATTTCTAGAGCTGTGCGGAAGAAGTCGCAATGAAAATGAAATCAACGGCAAAACGAAAAGTTTTGCTGACGTTCATCTCTATCGAAAACTCCGTCTTTAGACGCGTTTTCCATTTCCATCAACAATCTCCTGTCGCTGTCGCTGTCGTCAGTCACTGAAGCGCGGAAAGAGCAGAAAACATCTATGCGATAAACTCAATCTTAAATTGAATTTGAATATTACAACAGTTCCGCTGCTGGCGGGCGCCTCCTCAAAGTACTTCTCCATTCCCGATATTTGCTTAGCATCATATTAGCAGATGCGGACTGGCCAACCAGCAGTGCCTCCGGCGCGGGGCCATAAAAGTTGTTCCCCGGCTCCGCTCGTGCATTAAATTAAATTCAGATTTAGCCAACGGCTCTGACATTCATCGATGCTCAGTCGCAGAAGCCGCTGCTGTTGTCATACTTCTCTCTCGGTGTCAGTGTAGTGCCATCAGCTCAGGGGATTGATTTTCTTCTAGCTTCGACTGCCACTTGTCACTTACTCTCTCGCTCTCTCTCTCTCGCTCTTTATCTCTCTCTCTCTCTCTCACTCTCTTTCTCTGCCAGGCATCTCTTGCATTTCCGCCACATGCATGTCAGCCTGTCTTTCTTGTTTCAGGACATTTCTATTATGTCTTCTTTTCTGTTTTTCTCTGTCGACTTGGAGTAGGATATTGCTTAAGTTCCTCCACCTTGACCTGCTATTGTCGCTCTACCAAATATATAGTATCAGTGATATGATAATTTAAATATATGATAAGCCACTTAGAGTGCTTAAGCAACTCTGAGCGTCTCATTCAAACACAACGATAAACTGTTAATTTGATTGAAATCCAACTCTCTGGCAGCCAGCCACGCTATAAGTTGACTTGTCCCTTGAGTGTATCTCTTACTTCGATATGCCCAACGCCGAGTTGAGATTATTTTATTGCAAATTTAATCACCGTTCGCAATCAGCATAATCAAAGTTGCCCCTGCCACCTGCCGCTCAGCATCGTCAGCGTAATCATGTCTGTCGGTAAACATTAAGAACCATAATATCATCTCTAATTCATAAAGTTGCGTGCCGGCAGCTGTGGGGTAGGGTGGGCCAAATATGATAGCAGTTGCAATTGTTTTTGCCCGCCTAACAAACTGTCTGTGTATGCCGACGGCCGGCAATTTTTATAATATTTTCACACTGTTCTCTCATCCACATTTCGACTTTTGCCGTTTCCTTGCAGCCGCCCACGACTCCGACTCGCGTTACATGTCGGCCGAGGAGCAGAGCCGTGAACTGGCGCGCAGCATACGGCGCGAGGTGGGCAAACTTTCTGAGCAGTGGAACAATCTAATCGATAGATCTGACAATTGGAAGCATCGTTTGGATGAGTACATGACGGTAAGTCTGCCAGCGATAATGCAAACTTTTCACTTCTTCATTCACGTCATATTTTTCGCTGTGTTACATTTTCATAAATTTCTTCTGACTCGCGGATGAAATATCTCATGAGCATTTCAATTGACTCCTGGTGCGAGCTCTCGTGACTTTTTGCTCTTGTAATTTGTGTGGCATCCAATTTGTTTTAGCTTGAGAAGCGCCAGCTCCACGAATTTGATTTTTCAAGGGGCGCCCGACAAATGTGTGCGAGTTTCTTTGTGTGCAATTATGCTTTGCAACGTGGAAAGGTGCTCAAACTTTTTGCGCAAGCAATTTGTAGAGGAAATCAAATCAACGCCAGCAAAAAGTGGGGGCAGACCTTTTGAATCGAATCATTAAGAGGCAAAAAATAAAAGAAAATAAATAAAAAATAATAATTTGTAATTTCCGCTCTGTTAACTGCAGTTAAATCTGGAATAGATATACAGAAAATGAGAGATATTTACATAGATAAATATAAATAAGAAGAACTTTAGTTATATTGTCCGAGTATTTAGAATTCCCCAGCTATAACGTCTTATAGTCCTTAATATATTATTCAACTACGTTTTCTTATGTTCACATTAAAAAAAAGAAAAACAAAACCAAGAACAACACCAAAACAAATACTTTTGAAAGTGTTGAATGGGTTTTGCTTTGGCATTGTTATTTTACTCCACACAATTTGGGGTTTTTTCTTGACAGTTTGGTTGGGGCTTGAATTGTGGTTGTGGTCGGGTGGGTTCAGCTGATGGCTAATAAATGCAAGTGTGTTTTTTACGACACATATCGTTTGGATTGCAAAACAACAGCAACAACATGAATATAACAACAAAATATTTGCCACAAATGTGATGGGCGGTTGGCAACGGCTGTCGTTACTCATACGCACCGTAAATTTGATGCAACAAAGTTTGGCCGCATAAAAATGTCACAGAGTGTGCAAACAATGGATACCCATGTACAACACACACACACACACGTGTGTGTATGTGTGTGTGTGTGTGTGTATAACTCGTTGAGTGGGCGGTTGTATAAAATATCAAAGCGCATAAAATGCACATATTGTGTATGATGTATGCTGTATGCTGTATGCTGTATGCGAGTCGTATCGCCGACTTTTGGGCACCCGAGCCAAGCTGTAGCGAAAATCAATACGAAGCAAGGGGCATAAAGCGAAGCAATATGTGTATGTGTTGAAAATAGAAACAACAAGTGTGGAGGCATACAAAAATATTTGCCACAAAGTGCGCATAAATATGAGAGTTGAACGGCAAGTCAAGAGTCGGAGGCAGAAAATGAGTGGGAAAGAGAGAGAGTGTGTGTGAGAGAGAGAGAGAGAGAGAGAGTTAAGGAAAGAGGGCTTAAGATGTCAACCGTTAAGGGCTTAACGCGCTCTGCCTGGTCTCACATATGACGCCCATTTCTTGTGCTTAGAGTGCAACATGGAGGCATATGCTAATGTTGCCACATATTTAAAGCCAGCCACAATCTATCTAAATCCAAATCTAAATGAAAACAATGTAAGGCTCATACTGTCAGTTTATTATAAGGCTGTGCCTGTGCTATGGGTTCCTGAGCTTGCCTCTATTCATTCTAGAATATAAATATATTTCGTTAGCTCTCTTCTCTCCCCATCTCTCTCTCTCTCACTCTCCTTTGATATTCTCATGTATACACATATATGCCACCAGGGAGCTGTTTATATTTTACAGCGTCTAACTAGACAAATACGAATGTATTTGTGTACATAAATGTCCTAATGCAAGGCAGCTGAGTGACCTATTTAGCAGACTTTAAATTTAAAATGTTTGAAAGTAAACCAACGAGAATTGTTAGAATGACATAATAAAATTAAGTTTAAAATAAATCCAACAATCAAATTGTAGTTCAGATTGAAAAGAGAACATTTCGCAGTTTAAGTTTCTCTTTCATATAATAATGATGGCTGTATTTTATTATTTACTATGCAAAGATCTCTTCTTGAAAGACCTTGTGGCTGTTAGTTAATAATACATACTTCAAACATGAGGAATATATTTCACATATTCCATGCTTTATTGAGTGCGTTGAGGAGCAGTACTGCAATGCACAAATTTCTCTTCTGTTTGGGATACTTTTGGCATTATTTAACCAAAGGTGAATTTCTTCTCTCTGCTTTTAATTTTTTTGCGTTGGTGCCTGGTTGCAGTCGACGAAAAACTGATAAGGAAAACTTTAATAAAATTAACAACATGCAGGAAAAGCTGGGGGAAAAAAAAACCAAGCAAAATAGCATTAAAAACTTTCTCAACAAGCTGGCAAAGTTATCCGTGCCCCGAGCGCGGGAGTTTTTAGTAGAGAAAACGTAAAAAGTTTAAATAAATGCAACTTAAAACAATTACCAGGAAACCAGCACAAAATTGGAGCGACGAGCGCAAATGAAACTTTCTGTGTGTTAAAATAAACGCTTTATGGAGCGGTTGACTCTGCTTAAATGAAGTCACCCAACGGCCGGACACGCTACATACGTCCCATTCTAGCCTGGCCAGCTTGCCAACTAGAAAACTAGCCAACTTTGCCCACATCCCTGCTGAACAGGAGCTGGAGCAGAGTATCTAAGCCGCAGCGTGCGCTGCGGTTAATTGACCACAAAACTGTCCGTCCACTGTCCCTTGTCCGCTGTCCGCTGTCCGCTGTCCGCTGTCCCCTGTCCACAGCTCTGTGTGCAGTCTGGCTTGCTCGAGGAATTTCTATTAATTGAATAAAAGTTTGTGCGAGCAGTGGGCGTATTAAATTTAATTGAAAACTGCATTTTCATTAAACCATTTTATGGTTTTTTTTTTGCACTTGCATTGGGTCATGTTAAGCATACGCCGCGGGGTGCAGCGGCTCAGAAATAAAACAGCTGACATGGAAATACAAAAAGTGTGGCATGTCAATGGCACGCATCCGCATCGTGGCTTACGTTTTGGCACCTTTTTCACGTTAATAAAATTAAAATGATTTTTCCAGCTACAAACTTAATCGAAAGTGCTCTGAGCAAACGTGAAGCACGAAGTCAGCAGCTTTTTGTGACAGCAGTTCATGTGCCAACAAAGCCAGACATAAAAAAAGAAAGCTGCCCTCGACCTGTGAAATTGTAATTAATTCTGAGTTAAGTAAATATATCCCAGAGTCCAGCGAGACTTAAAGCAAAAAGTGAAAAGGGATGACTGTGCTTAAATTCTGCAACTCTAGTGCTTAGCTAGCTAATGGCCATTCGTGGTAACTACTTTGTCGCCGCCAAACCACAAAAAGTGACACTGCACGTGCCGCATCTTCAATCAATGTACTGCCGAATGCAATTCCGGATGCATGCCAGCGACTCCAATTAGGGCTGAACTGGCCTACTACGTAATTGGCCATCCCATAGCTCAGCAGCCAGTTGCTGGCATACAAGTGATGCATGACCACATCAATGTCATGTCAATGGGCCTGAGGTGGCCAGCTAAAGCCGCAAACAAAGTGCCTAATGAATGCTCTCGTTATAATGAAAAGAGCTGAGCGGTATCTGAGCAGCAATTTGACAAACGTAGGGGTTTCCCAGCTCGATAGAAGATGACCAAAGTATGTAACTTCTTTATCATTGGCGTATGGGAAACATGAAGTGTATAGAGTCAAGTGCAGAAACGAACTGCCACATAAATGCGCCATTCACAGCACTGTACAGCACAGGACTGACGCTGACCAAAAAGCAATTGCTTAACGCTGTGAAATATGTTTTATTGATTTCCTGTAAGAATTGTAAAATAAATGTGTCGAAAACGCATTGCAATGGCAATAGTCAAAGCCATATGGGCAGCTGGCAGCTAACGGGATCCCTTGGGCTGCTGACATTGTGCACATTTTTGCTGGCCATAATTTAACCACATGTGGTCGATATTGACCCACACACACACACACACACACACACACACATACAAGCGACTCATTTAACCGTTTATGACCGCTGGTCTTAGCCGCTGTGGCAGCTGCTGCTGGTCCCTGACCACGTTTAACTTCGTCCTCATCGTTGTCCTTGTCCACTTGGTCATCATGGTTCTTCCATCTGCTTGCTTGGCTGCCGTTGTTTTGGCTTATAAAATATGTTGCTGGAGCATAGCGCCGTTGCGGTTAGTTTAGTTTATTATGCAGTCCAGACAACAATGAAATCAATTTAAATTGCATTTTTTCGAAAATCGTTCAATAAATCACTCATACGCCATGCGAGATGCGAGTACGTTGATGCTGCCTGTTTGCCTAAGCGTCTGTGATTTATGGCAGTTTGTTAAATTTGAATTGAAATCATTGAAAAATATGATACTTCTTGTTGCATCTCATTTTTAATGCAGTCCCAAAAGTATGCAGCACATTTTTCACGCTGCGCACATAATCAAATTAGTTGGGACACAAACCATGAAAAGACTTACATGTCCCTGTAGAGTTTAAATTGCCAATTAAAAGTATAAATTGCAAAAAACTAACAAATATAATCAATCACAAAGAATATTTCAGCTGGTCAGCTATAAAAACAGTCGACAATTTTTGCAATTCCCTTTCATTTGAATTCATTCAGCGCGCTTTGCTGTTCCGTTGGTCCTTTAAATTAGCAGCAAATAGCAAACGGAAAATGATTTATTGATCAGAAATTGCAGCAAGCCTGACAGAAATGCGAAAAGTGCTGCAGTGGTTAAAGGAAAGCTTAAAAACTCTCACAAAAAATAGCAGAAAAAAAAAGCAATATTTTTTCCCGTTTACCGCTTGGGAAATCAATTGATTGTCACGCTAAAATGGCTTGGCTTTGGCTTTGGCTTTGGCTCTGGCTCTGGCTCTGGCTCTAGCTCTTGCTATACATTCGCTGATTACTTTGGCTATGATTGTTGCTCGGCTCTAGGTGCACGGCGCTCACTGCCTGCCGCTATCAATATACGACCCAGCACACACACACACATACACACACACAGGGACGTTCTCGCTGACTTTTTGTTTCATTTTGTTTGCCTTACTTTTGTTATTGTTATTTGCCTGACTTTTATTTGCAAAACTGCACCAATATGCCGTGAAATGTAACCGTGTATAATTGTCAAACGTGTTCAGTTATATTGACAATACGTGCACATAGCCAATCACCCACAAGCACAAACACTCACACTCACACTCACATACACCCGAAACATCTCATACAACAGCATATATAGATGGGCACCTGCCTGCACGCGAACCAATTCATTTGGCGTTTTTCTGCAGCTTTTTTGTTGCATGCTGACGCCATTTTGTTTACAATTTTACCACCTTCCACTGCATTGTGGTTTGAGCATATTCCAGAAATATTTTTGATTGGCCTCTTTGTGCCACAACATGAAATATTGAATTCACAATGGAGAGCTATTAGATGATTAATAAAAATACATCTAAAATAATTAAGAATAATGGCTGAAAAATACGAATTGATAATCGTAATATAGTTAAACCGAGTTAAATATCTAAATTTTCTCATCTTCCACACCTCAATAGGTGGACAGGTCTATCTGTAGACCAGCAGCATGCACCTGCAATACGTGGTAATCATTCTTCTAAAATATTTAAAAAGATATAGAAGTTGTATAGTTCTTTTACTAATTTTATACAATTTTATATAAAATATTTTATATAAATATCAAAGATGTATAGTTCTTTTTCAAATTTTAAATAAATATCGTTTACTGACAAAAAAATGAATGTTGTTCATTTTTTATGTACATAGATATTAATAGATCTTGTTATAGTATTCTTTTGTTGAGTTTATGAAGCTGACCCGTACTATACTTGTGAAACGATTGCTTCTAACAATTATAGACTAAGTCTATTTCGGATCATATATATGTATATAGTGTTAACTTGGTTAGTCTGATCATTCGACGAGTCATGAAAAATCCTTAAAGTTAAGAAAGCAACTTTATATCAACCTTCAATTGGCAAGCGACTATTACAAGCTCAAAGTAAAAATCTGTAATATTCAGGAAATTTTCTACAATAAACATTAATTTATTATGTTTTCACACTAGAAAAATGTTATGATAAAGTGATGGCAATTGTTAGCTGTAACCAAATGACAATGGATGCATTATTATTCATCAGTTAAAACTTAAGTCAATAATGAAAACCAAAAGCCAAATACAAATTCAACTTAATTGGAATGTAAAGGAACACTGCATGCAAATGGCTCAATGCTTAAGCAACTCAAAGATTTCAATTCAATTTACAAATGCAGGAAATCCGACAACGGCAAAAACAACAACAGAAAAAGGCCAAAAGACACTTTTTTGCCTGGCAGACGACAAATCGACTTTTGTGAAATGAAATATGCACATAGAGAGACAGAGAGGGAGATAAAGAAAAAGAGAGAGAGAGACAGTAAAGTGAGAAAACGACTGCCCCGAGAGGTGGCAGTGTGAAAAATTATGCGCTCGAAATAGATTTTCCAGCGACACTTCAAAATAGAAAAAAAATGAATCAGAAAAAAAGCAGACTTGTCTTGCATGGAGTTTCCACTTCAGTCCGTCCAGAGCCAATTCGTCCGTGCTGTCGCGTCTGCAGTTAATAAATTTTTTTGCCACGTCCTTTGCTGGCGGCACAAGTGTGGACAAATCCACACGAGCTCCAACTAAAATTAAAGAAGAAATTCTTCTCGAGTTGATCATAACTCGTTGCATTCATTTTTCACACATTGAAATAACGACGACTGTGGAAAGCCACAAGCGGCAAATACTTTCTACACTCTACAATTTGCCATTTAATAATATCATCTTGTGCTCGCCAAGATTCAGTTGTTGGCCGGTCGATCAACTGCAAAACACATTGGCAGTGAGAAAGTGCTAAAGGCGAGGACCAACATTTGATATGTCTGCAAATGCTGTTGACATGTGTAGGTGAACAGGTGAGCAGACGCATTCAATTGTAGTCTGTTCATGAAATGACAATTGATAGAATTACGTACATTACAAATGCCTTATGGGCATATCCAAATATTCTGACTTCAAACTAATCGAATTTCAAACAAAAAGAGCTTTGAAGTTTCATTAAAAGCTAATCATTAGCAATGCATTTAAAGCAATTTCATTTAAAAAAGAAATAAATTCCGGTCTTGCAGTCTGTTTGTTCAAAAGTGTTTATTAACAAAACTATGAAACTTGTAATTTTATACGGGATAATTATCCCGTAGAATGAAAAGAATTTGTATAGCTTCTCAATTCATATTGAGCATGAAGCGTCGCAACTTCAAGGTCATGCCTGCTGCCTGCTTATAAACATAAATGTTTCCAATAAATCCTTCAGTGTTCCATTATGATGCACAACTCGTCAGTGAGTCATAAGCTCCAACACACATTGAGAGCCGAAAAAGGCGCGCACAAAAATATGCGTGTAAAAAGCCATAAAAATCAAATAAAGCCAACGAAATGCAGTAAACATAAAGCAGAGCGTCAAACGGGCCATTCAAATGCATTTATAAATGTATCGAAAAAGCTAAAAAGAAAAAAAAAACAAAACAAAACGAAACAAAGCAAAATATTGTGGCAATAAACCAGGCAAATCGTAAAGCTCATTGAAATGTTACGAGTGCAACAACACTCAAGAGCCCCACTCAATTGGCCGGCAGATAAGCACTCAACACGCCACTTAATGAGCCCAGAAGCCGAGAGAGACAGAGCGATAGCAATTGAGGAAACAACAAAACAAAGTGTACTAGCCAAAAAAAAAAAAAAATTGAAAACAATATACAAAACACAAATCTATACATACATAAACATATTTACATACACACACACACACACACACACGTACAAACTAAACTCAAAATGTGAGCAACAAGTTCTGGTGAGAGTGCGTGAGTGTGTTGTTGGCTTGCGAGTGCGAGTGCGAGTGAGAGCGTGAGTGTGAGTGTGAGTGTGTGAATCGGGGAGAACAAGTTTCGTTCGCTAGTGAAGTTTGAGCGCAAAGTGGCTGCAGTGACAGCACAGCACAGCACAGCTCAGCAAAAGCAAAAGCAATAGCAACTGCGACGGCGACGGCGACGGCGACGTCGACGTTGGCGCTGTCAGCGACGCTGACGGCCGTTCACTTAACGCATGCGGCCGGCGTTGTTGTTGGGTCAGTTAACGAAACGTCGGCGCGTAAGTTGGTTGCGCTTTTTTTTGTAGAAGCGTCGCGCGCAGAACGCGATCAGCCGGCATTTGCCAAACGAAAGATACATTTGAATTTGAATTTGCATTTCCATTCGCGAGATACATGCAAATTACCAAAAAGTGCAGCGAGAATCCAACGCAATAAGTAACCAAAAGAAGAAAAAAATTAAGTGATTTGAGTGCTCAGTGTCGTGTTCTCAAAGCATGCAAAGCATTGCTTCCCAAGAAGTGAAATATAAAACTCGAAGCAGTCCCTCAAACCAGCCAAAAAAAAAAACACACACACAAATTAAATAAAACACTGTTGTACAACAAACGAAAGTAACAAGAGTAATAAGGTCGAATTTATAACAATAATTTTTGTCAACGTCGGCGACGTCGGCAACATGGCAAAAATTTGTGTGATAAAAGAAATGAAATTCTTTGTAACAGTCACGTTTTAAATTGTGCGCCCTTTTTTTATATAAAAAAAAAAGAAAAAAATAATAATAATAAGAAGAGTTTTCCTGTTTTATTTACATTTCATGCGCGGTGAATTTCGTTGTAGCTGTGCGCGTATTCGATACTTTATCTAGAATCTAGACTACTTTTACCCACCTATACTTATAATGTTGTTGTTGTTGTTGTTGTTGTTGTTGATGTTGTTGTGTGGTTGGGAAAATGTATAGCAACGGCGTTAAGCAAAAATTTGTGCTGCTTGCGCTGAATTTAATTCACTTTTTTTTATTGTATTTTAAAAATTAAAACCGAGACAGCTTAGCAAAAAATAAAAACAAAAATAAAGAATATATATTTACGTTGATTGCAAAATCTGTTCACACAGCAAAATCGTTTCAAGTTGTATGGGAAAAGCTAACTGAATTACATATATTTAATACTTTAAGCTTTCCATCAAACGAAGAGCGCCTTTGCTTGTTGTTTACAGCTAATACTGAAGAGCGCTTTGGCTTGTTGTTAACAGCTTAAATAATATGGTTAGTTCTTGTCGAGAATTATAGATGAAGGTGGTCGACAGCTTTCATCTATAACAATTGCCAGGGCAACGCAGCTTCAATTTACGATTGGCGTGATAATGCAATTTGCATTTGACTTACGAGACGTTGTTCTCTGCATATCAGACTCAATAAGTCAGATAATTATATACATACATATATCCATATATGTATGTATGTATGTATGTATATTGTTTTAAGTAAACTTGCTGAGTATATAAACAGGTAGCTCACATTTCATGTCTTCGTTATGTGGACACCCTTCCTGTAACTATGTCCGACCACACTTTTCATATCCCACGCTGCACGCTGTCAAACGCCTGAAGGCGAACCGCTCGGTGGCAACCAGCGAAGGTCGTTTATTATTATTTTCTTTGCATTTTATTGAATCTCTTACTCAAAGGGGAGCGCTGACGCTCAGTCACACAGGAGTTGCTTGCAGTGTATTTGTTAAACTTGTCGCTTTATTTGCTTGTTGCCCTGTCAGCATCAGAGCCGACTGAGATTGAGAAACACAGTCAGAGCCTCAGACTCAGACTCAGTCACAGCCTCAGTCTCAGTCCCAGTCTCATGCTCAGTCACAACTTTCAGTGCCTTATGTTTGTCATATGTTTCAGAGCTTCAGTTGGGATACAAGTAACTCCAACGCCCAGCATCTTTCATATACTGGCATATACTTATTCTCACTTGTGTTCGAGAACGTACATATCTCAGCTGGATTTACATTGTCGCACATCTTCATCTACATATATCTGTGGCTGCATGTGTATGCGATTTTTTATCTCTTACAGTTGTTACTCATTGTTATAGCAGCTGCTGGCTTATCTCTTTGTGCGCACATTCCAGCCTTGTCTCTGGCGAGGACGATCTTTCATATTAACAAGAATGCGAGCATGAGAGCGTGGGCGAACAATCCTAAAGGTCTTTGTTGTCAGTTGGTTAATTAGGACGATATGACTCAATCTGTGCGTGTCTGTCTCATGCGTAAGGCACCATCTGGCACTTGCTCAAGGTCTTGTATTCATAAAGCTAACATAAATGCCATAATTCAATGGAGTCTGGAGTCTTAAACCCATTTCACTGTTAATGTCCCAAGTTCGAATTCCTGTCAACATGAGCTATGCCAACTTTCTACCCATTTGTTAGTTGCTTTTAACATGTGAGAACACTCAATTGTGGCTTACATAATATTATAATACATTAATGCATTTGTTTTTAATAAGCCATATGTTTCAGTCACTATTCTTATCAAATTGTTTTCTTTTTGATTATTTTTTTGTATTTTGCAGACGAGTTCAGTTTCAGTTGTAGCTCAAATTCTTATTACCGACACGCTCAAAGTACGTTTACACTTTTTATTTACCTTGTCTTACTTTCATTTTTGTTATTATTAACCCCCCCTACCAGAGAGACCCATAAAGCTTACAGCATATTTAAGGGCCTCTCCATAATATTAATTTGTTGTACATAATAACACGCACAGCATAAAACACATCGTGTGAAGCAAAAGTCGTGGACATAAATTTGTCACTTTTATCTAACAGTCGAATGAAAACAATTGTCGTTCCGATCTCGTTTCTTTTTTTTTATGATGCCGCCCAGTATTCATGATGGCGTTGAACAGTGCCACAAGGAACATAATTAATGCCACAGAATGCTGCAAATTCACAATGAAATTCAAAGCTGATTCGTCGTCTGGCATTTAATGGCGAGCTGCGATGATGAGGCTGTTTTCAAATTTAGCTATGCGACTATATTTATTGAAAGCACACACATGTGCTTCGCAGCTTCACAAATTTATGGGTTGCGGTAGGGATTTGAACCCCACAGCAACTTTGACCCACTTCGAATGGGTGGCTGAGCCGATAAGCGCCACACTGAGAGCAATTAAGTGCAGCAGCTATTGCTATGCGACATTCTAGACTTTAACCAGCTGTCGCAGCAGTATACATACAAATTAAACCATTTTTTCGACCAGCTTCTTTCCAATTGAAATGCCCGATTGAGGGCACAAATGTTAATTGAAACACAAATATTTTGATTTCTTGATGAATCGTGTTCACAATTTGAATTGAAATGTTTGGTAGGCAAACCTTAATAATTTTGATTGCTTTTTAAGAATTGATTCCAAAGATTTTGTAATATAAGAAACAAATTTTTTAGCTAAACACTGACAGCTGACAAACTGACACTGATGACTGGAGGCACAATGCAGAACATTACTTTATTATTGATAAATATATATATATATATATATATATATATATATATATATATATATATATATATATATATATATATATATATATAAAATGAGATTTACTGGAATACTTATATATAAGCATATATATCTATATCTATATATATATATATATATATATATATATATATATATATATATATATATATATATATATATATATATATATATATATATATATATATATATATATATATATATATATATATATATATATATATATATATATATATATATATATAGATATATATGCTTATATATAAGTATTCCAGTAAATATCATAAAAAGTGTAAACAAACACCAACCATGTGCGGGCTATGCTGTGTCGTTCATCGAGACACTTCAAGCTTCATGTGTGCATTTTGTGGGCTCGTTTGCTTTTTGGCTGGCCCTAATTTGAGACAGGGTTTATTGGTTGATTCGTCGCTTCTTTTTCTGCAAAAATTGTGTACGAAACATGGATTTGCTTCGCTTGAAACCAGCTGCAATATGATGTCATCAACACGAATTCTTGGGAATTTGCTAACATTTAATCGCGTATGAGCTTCAAATGTGGCTAAAGAATTAAAAGTATATGTTTTAGTATGCTAATAAAACTCAAAGAAATGGAACTCATTGGAGTAGTTCAAACTAACACATATCCTTCTGTTTTTACACTCAGCAGCTTGCGTCTATTTAATATGATGTAAAAAGATGGGTGAATGTCATCAAAGAAGACGAAAAAATCTGTCAATCAACTGTCAATTATCAAATACTTATTGAAAGTTTTCGTTAAATATGATTCCCAAAGCTTTTTTCTAACGAAGTTTACATTCATTTATTTGGATCCCAAATTCAGAATTTCACTTGTTTACCAACAGTATCGCATATCTGTGGTTGTCCACATTTGATTTGCCAAATTTGGTTTTCTAATAATCTCAATATTTGCGTCGATTTAGCTGCTTTACTGCAGCTGACTCTGCGCTGTGCATTGCGTGCGATTGCGTGCAGATGATGCTGACTGCTGCGCCCTCCCTAGATTGCAGCTAAAAGCTGGAAATTATTTATGCTAATTACACTTAATTTATGCATGCTGCTTGTATGTGTGTGTGTGTGTGTGTGTGTGTGTGTTAGGGAGAACTGTAAACGAAATGCAAAGACAAGTCAAACACAGCTTTGCGGCTGTCGAAGTTCTTGTTGTGTTTTTTGTTGCACATACAATTGATATTTATTAGTACACTAAGAGCACTCGCTGTAAAGTCTGGGTACATTATGGTGGAGAGGGATGGGGAAGGTCTGGCAATTTTTGCGTGCCTCAAATGTTCAATTATCGCCGCAATTGCCGCCGTTCCGCACCCACGCAGCAGTCTTTGGTACCCCCTCCCACCCATATCTGTGGCTGACATTTGCATGGCAGTGGATGGAGGATAAATGTGTTCATATATTGTACACAAATGTGTGTGTGTGTGTGTGTGTGTTTGTATGTGTTTCTATGCGACATGCAGACGCCAAGTGCCATTTAAGGCTTTACTCATGTGGCAACGCGACGCCTTCTATGGAATTTATACAAATGTCAGCCAAATGTCGCGACTTCGACTTCGAATCGGACTTTGTCGTGGCGCTTAATCCTGCTGGTATTATTTCGTGGTGCCTATTTCGGCCAATTAATATGCGGTTAATGGTGTTAACTGCTTGACGTGGTTATTTATAGGCCCAAAAGATGCAACTGCAACTCAATTGCATGCATATGCAACGTGAGCGCCAAAGCAGCAGACAGAGTGACAGACAGACAGACAGGCGAGTAGAAGTGCAGGCAGAGCAGGCGGTGCAGGGGGGGGCAGTCGGTCGATGCCGTTGTGCATTTTGCATGCCAAGTGATGGAAAATGTATCCGATGAATTGCATAAGATGGCACAACTAACAGAAACTCTTACTTGTATCTTGGCTGTGGCCAAAGGCGAAGACAAATATCTGCTGCCAGCCAGAGCATGTTGTTGTTGTTGTTATTGTTGTTGGGTGTGGTGGCACTGGCACTGGCAGTGGCACATTTCAAGCATCTGCAGACTGCATGAAAAGCATCTTTGGCTACAAATGCAAAATAGAAAAAAAAAATAATGTGGAATAACAAGCATCTACTGGCGTGAATAAATAACTTATCCAAATAAATGGCAGCTGAGCGTGTCAGATAAGTGAATCAAGTTGCGATAAAGCAAGCGTCCATTGATGCAACCCAGCATTCTGCCAAATACTATGTAGAAGGTTATATATTAAGAATAATAATAATTGAAGACTGTATTAATTAGAGCTTGAATCTTTTGAATTGATTGAGTTTTCTGAAAATGTCATATTTCATAAGGCATTTCCATGATAATAGTATTTTGAGGAATATAGAACCATATCAAATTGATTGAGAAGACTTAAGCTGTGAGCAGCTGCACTGTGCATTGATAAAGATAGCCAGACAGACAGATATGCCTATAACGATAACGACTCATTGGTTAAAACTGATCAAAAATTTTTTAATATATAAATCCGTGACGAAATGCAAAGAAAAACTGTCTATAGTTAGCACATATGCTACTATCATTGAAGTTAGTAAAAAGTGAAGCAGCTTGAAATTGGAAACTTTCGAGCTTGATATGACTCGCAGAGCCCATCTTCGCATTATATCTAGCATTTCAAGTGAGCTTCGATTGATATTGCAGTGCCGCATATCAGAGCATATTTACCTCTCGTATGCAACATGTGATTTGTTTGCGTAGTGCATAAACCACATAGTTGCATGCATACAAATGCATGGCTCGAAGCTTGCTAACTGTTGGCCAAGCACGTAGCGTGGCTAAAGCCCACTGATCGGCGCTTAGGCCAGGTTGGCAGCTGCGAATTGTGGCGATAAGTGAGTAAGCAGCTTGTCAATAGTTTTTCGCTTATTTCATGCTTCCGCACGCTCCACGCTCCCAGTTCTGAAGCGATGTTCCAATCAATTAAAAACTGCCACACTAATTGCTGCATGTTTATCAGACACTGAACAGTGGTCAGTGGAAAGAGAGCCATCTCAATCATTTCAATTGAACAATTATGTTGTGAGCTAGAGTTGCACTCAATTAAAATGAAACCTTTATCTCAATTGTGATTAGTAGCGGAGAACGCCCCCTCGCGTTATGCCGACACGCTTCATTGAACTGTTAAGCGCATCAAGAGCCAAACAAATGAAATAATTCACATCAGCGTCTGTCCGATGGACAGACAAAGAGATTCTTTTGCTGCTCACTAGGAAGTGGCAAAAGCAGCCCAGCCAAAAGAAAGCACAAATCACAACTGGCTTGTAGAGGCAGTTTATGCAAATCATCCACAAATTGCCTGCCTGCCTGCCACTTGACTTGGTTGGGTAAGGCAACTGTAACAAGTGGGACAGGCACTCTGCAGCAGCCAAGTATTAATAATTCTGGGCAAAGTCTCTAATGAGCGCAAATGTTTGTCAAAATGTTGACAAGTTAATTGAGCAGAAAATTTACATGAAGCGAAGCAACAGCAGATGAACTTTAGAGCCCAGTTAACAACAGCTCACAGTTATGCATTGTTAAGTTAGTTAGTTAGTTGGTTAGTTGGTCCGCGAGACAGACAGCACCTACAGCGGACCCAACTCTTGGCAAGCGGTTCGCCTCATTTATCAATGTCAGCCCGCATCAAAGACTTGGACTTCAAATGAAGAATTAGTCCATCGATGAGACCACTTAAGCGTGAAGTATTAAATACCAAAAACTAGTTGAACTTTTTCTCCTGCTGTCGAAAATCACGGCAGAGCAAGGGAAAGTAAAAGCCGTCTCATTACCAACGGCTTAAGCTGCACACTAATTCAAGTATCGAGTACGTCGGTTACTCGATTCGATTCCCGCGACTTTGACAGTTGCTCTTTAATGCGACTTTAATGAGCTGCAACTATTTTCTTTGGCTCTTCGAATATTCGAAAGCATGGCAAATTGTTTTTGAGTAAAAGTCAAGAAGCCAGCCTCCCCGTTGAGTAGATTTTAATGAGCAGCAGCCAATGAAAATTCCATCACGCAATATCGAAGCATTAGACCCGAGTCATACACATTTTTCTATGAAATACTTTAAGATTATCTAAACAGAGATAGAACTTTTGTAGGCATCAAAGTATTTCCAATTTTGAAGTTTTCTTTCTTTACAATATATATATAATATATAATATATATATATATATATATATATATTTTTACTTTTTTCAGCTCGTGCAATATTTTATGATACATATCCAGACAGTTTTATTTCATCTACTTACGTTCAGTTCTATTTCACTAAAATTTTGAATATTTGCACAGATTTTACATTGTTTGCATTTCATTGGGCTGAATATTTTCTACCTAGCTGCAACTGGGGATCATAAATAAACCCCAGCAATTTTCTTTTAATTGCACAAATATAGAAATGGCCACCACCACTTGATGCGAGTGGGGCAGGTGGTGTTGGCTTGTTTTGCTATCCTCTCAACTCTGGCAATATACGCTGCGCAATTTCGCCCAATTTATTTGTTAAATAAACATTTTAGACTATGGCCAGGTGCGTTTAGCTGGATTTGCTGTGATTCGTTGTTGTGGCCATCTGTATAAGCAAATATGTAAGTGCTGCACGATGGTGCTCTTAAAATAGAACTAGTGAACGCATTAGAACATTTATACTGTGCAATCGCAAATTGTATCAGCTGATAAATATAAAGTTCTTTTATATATTTATATTATCTTAGACACAATGATCTCAACGTTTACTAAACATACAGTTAAAGATTATATTATTTAGCTTTGATTAGCTTATAGCAAACTTTAAAGGCCATTTATGGTTATAAGATCTAAATTCGCACAGGCTGAAAAGTAGCAAGGGTATCTCATAATCTCCAATCAGTTTCATGTTGAACATTTTGTGTTAACAATAAAATTGAATTGTTTATTAGCATGATTTCAGATAGGATATCAGGCAGTCATTGCTCATCAAAACAGCAAGCGTACATAACTTTGTTGTGGAAAAGTTAAATAGTTTTTAAATTGTTGTAAAACCACGTGAATTGATTGAACTAATCATTGACTAACTGATGGATAGCCATGTGCTTATGTTTATGTTAATTCGCAGCACTGAGAAGAATTTGTGGCAGCTGGATGCCCTCATTGATGGCCTGTTGTTTATTCTCAATGAATTACCTGAATGTTATTTTTAAAAATCAGCCATCGAGCGTTGTTTGTTTGTGTCTTACACACAGATTGTGAACTTTGTGCACTTTAGGTAATTAACAAGTTTGTTTGCCCCTGAATTTCAATATTTGCCTTGGCTAACAACCAGCCGGCCAAACGGCCAGCCAGCCAGGCAGCCAGCCAGGCAGCCAGGCAGAGCCTGTTCACAAGGCCACAAAATAGGCCATCGATAAGCGCAACTCAGCCAAAAATTGTGAGAAAAAAGAAGCAGATAAAACGAAAAAAAAAAATCAATAATCATTTAAAATTCAAATGGGCAAAGCATGAACCGGAAAATGTGCGAGTGCTGTAACCAAAACACAAAACCGGCAAATGCAAATTGGAAAAACAGATAATGAAAAACGTAAAGTGGGGCTCAGGGGCCGCGGCACGCTAATGAAATTAAAAATTGATGCTTTTGGGCCATAGGCACAAATATGTGTACCTATATATCTGAGCGAAAGACAAAACAAATGTCATTTAATAAATTGGAAATGTGGGCGGCATGGCTAGGGGGCGTGCGTGCCACAAAGCCGACCCAAAGCTCTGGTCTGAGTGAAAAGTGCGCTACTTTGCCATGCCTGATTGATTTTGCGGCTAAGGCTGAAGCCAATGCAGCCACAAGAAAGACAAACGCCGCCAGTTTGACGCGTCTTTGATGAAGTTGCCAAACCGACGATATCTATCTATATATATACATATATATTTATATATATCGACATATATAGATGATGACGATAGCGACGCCGTTTTGCGGTCTGGTTGCTCAATCTTCCTGGTTTGCTGTAAGCCGTTGACATCAATTAATTGTAAAAAATATAATAGAAAAATAGAAAAAAATTACTATCCGGGCCGGGCAGGCGGCAGACAGGCAACAGCAGGCAGTCGCCAGCCAGCAGCCGGCTTAGATTGAATCAAATTATGACTAGCTGGAAATTTGAAGCCCCTCGCATGGCGACTCTTACTAATTTTCTACTGACGTGGGTGTGGGTGTGAGCTCCAATCGGCTGGAGCTGCGGCTGCTGTTGGCACTGCAACATCTTTGGCCCGCTCTATTTGCGCTGTATTAGTCCGCTCAATTTATTTCTCTTTTACACGCCAATTAATCAGATTATGTCCAAATGTGTCACTAGGTTAATGCAAATATATTACGGCTGCCCGCGATACGTCTATTCCCAATCCCAGACCCATTTATAGTCATCGGCCAATGGCCGCACGATTGCCAGGCGACGTCTATTCCCAAGTTGTTTGGTTGATTCGGTTGGATAGTTTTACAGATTTACGTCCGACATTCGTCTCTGTATTTACGCATTCACATTTGTTTGCTGCAAATGCGCTTAGCACTACTTAATTAGTGAACAGCAGCCCGAAACAAATTGTAAGCTGACTTAACGGCTGCAGTCGTAATTAAATGTTTGCATATTAATTTCTCAGATTGATGTTAAAATTATTTATGGTTAAAGTATTTGAATGCTTAACTTGAGAATATGTCTACAAATTTTGCTTAGCAAACTTACAATCAACAAATTGAAAAATACTAATTGAGTTTAAACTTTATTGCTTTGCTATTTTCTTTGACTGTTTAGGTTTGTAAATAATTTTAATAAATACATGAAGTGATTCGATTATGTTATTGATATGCTTGCTTGAATAAGAAAACAATATTCTGCAGTTGGAATTGAATTTTTGTTAAATAATGGCAAGAAAGATTTTTATTTTGGGAAATTTGAATCCCAAGCACGCAAGCAAGCCCATGTCATTTCGATATCAGAATTGAATTGCTTAACTTATTTATTTTCATTTCACTTAAATGTACAATTTGAGCTTTATCTACGACTCTTGCAATAATTAAATACGCACTTCCATCGTCATCGTCAGATAATCTTTCTGAAAATCATGTCGTATTCATTTTACAGCTACAAGCGACCCAACCTATTGCCTTGACTGCAATACAGAAATGGTAAACAGATTATCAGCAATAATCACAATAGCATTAATAATAATAATGATAATGACAACATAACATATAACAGCTGAAAATGCCTCACTTTAAGCAATGTAAGGCTCAGTTTCGTTGTTTCGTTGTTTCGTTGTTCATTCTTTGAGCATTGAGTATAAAGTCATTTAGTGACACACCCAACAAAAACAAAGAGAGAAACAAACAAAAATTACTTGGGACAGAAAAAATGCTGAAATAGATCTCAGCAAATTTATCATTTTTCACAAAAGAAACAAATGGCAGTCAAATCTAGGCTTGGTGGAGCAAAACTTCGTCATTGTCTATCTGTACTTTTCCCTCTCTCGCTCTCTCTCTCTCTCTCTCTCTCTCTCTCTCTGTCTTGTCTCTTTTTACCTCTGGGTAGTTGAACTGGGTCTGGCTGTGTTTAATCATCCACAACAACTTCAACTTGTTTGTGGACGCATTCGTTGCGGCCCATTGCAGTTGGCGGGCGGAAGTTGAGCAAACGGAAATTGAGCCATAAAATATTGTGACTAAATTATTTGGCCAAAAGTGGAGAAAAGTAGCAGTAGGGACTTTCAAATTGTTATTTCTGCATTTCAGGTGCTCAGCTGATTTGCCTGTTACTGCTATTGTTATTAAAGTTGTATGCCAACTTTCGCTTAACGTTTTCTCGTCAAAAAACACTCCAAGTCGCTGCACACGCCGGCTGTTAAACTGGCTCTTAAAGGACTTTTTTATAGCTCATTAAAATCATGATTGTCCGTAGCTGGAGTTACGTAGGTGCGAAATGTTTAAAGTCGGCACAAAACTCTGCACAAAGAGTTTGCGCTTTTGCTTCTTAAAGTTGAATGAGCCAAAAATTTGTGGAAAGAATTTCGATAATATGAAAGAAACGAAACCTACGCAGCTAATTGTGTTGTGGGTTGGACAGATGTAAAGGTCAGCACTTGTGTTTTGCTTGCCAAAGTTCAAAAGTTCACTGTGGCTCGGCTTCAGCTATACGGAAGGACGCCAAGGGCCTGAGCTAAATGATATGCAAAATTATTTTGAAACAGTATCAACAATGGGGAATGGTAAAGTGGGCTGCCAAAGCCTTTTCCTGAATTCTTAAATTGATTTCATTATCTAGTCTGGGGCTGGCAAATTGCTTAGTTATTTCTTTCTATTTAACTAAATGCAATATATTTAATGGTGTCTGTGCCAGAAATCAGAAAATTTATTGCAAACTTCATATTTTACCTTAACAACACTCATAGAGTTCATCAGTGTATGATAACTTAAGTGCAGGCTAACAAATAGATTTAAAATATATTTTGAATTTGTTTACACAGTTGTTGGTGTAATTTTAGATCTTTAGGCAGCTTATCGTTCTACGTACATATGTATACATACATTGCTCGGACGCCTGGTTTAGCCGGAGATGGCGTTTAATGCTGACGTTGCCAATACAAAAGAACTTTTATTTTTGTCAGGCAGCGCAGCCGCCATTTTGCTTGATGCCATTGCATTTAGCTGAAAGCCATTCTATACACTTTATTAATGGCTTTATGCGATGCTTAACTCACTGGAGGCCAGGACGAAGCTCCACGGTCAACCTAGCTTTGAAGATGCGGATTCGCACGCCGTTATCTGCTGTCTGCTGCCTGCTGCCTGCTGCACTTGCACTTAATTTTATCTATTATGCTCCATTTTTGTCATTGTCTAACGAAAATGAAGATTCAATGCCATAAACGTGTGTTATAGTATGTGTGCGTGTGTGGTGGAACGTGAGAGGGGCGAGCCCTCAGCCCGCATGGCATCAATAGGAACCCAAAGTTGCAGTCAACTTGCCCGAGAGCCAACCAAACTATTGTTGTACTCGGCATCCTGCCAATGCTAGTGGTGCCCTCGCATCTCTGCTGTCTGGGCAGCAGGTGTGTGCCCTGAAAACTTTGGCCATGTTGATGTTGTTGGTGTTGTTGCTGCTGTTGGGCTGCTGGCGGCAGCTGGGCACTTGGGTTGAAAATGTGATAAAATGATTATAAAATAATTTTCACAAACAAAAGAACATGCAGCCGAGAGCTCACACGTAGAGACTGGCCAAAGCCCCAAGCCCAAACCCCCTAATCCCTTGTCCCATATTCGTTCAGCTGCTGCACTTGATACGTGCGACAATTCTGGATTCTAGAAAACTTTTACAAAGCGCCGCACTGCCCAACGCTCTGGCGGACAATAGTAGCTCTGCTTGTAAATACTTTTCTAATTGGACAGATTAAATATATGTATATGCATATAATATTAATGTAGCTGTGTAGAACTTTAATTGCTTCTTTTGACTAATTTTGCCATCTGGCAGTTGCTCTCAGCTGCTTTAAGCATCGCCTCATAAATTCTTTACCCGACTCCACAACATATTTTCATGCGTCGCACATCTCGTATGCATTTATTATTTATAAAAATGCGGCGTCATAAAAAAAGCGAAAATTACTTTCTGCACTTGGATTACGAAAAGGCTTTACCGATGCTATATCTCATCGTCTGTTAAGCTATAAACCTAAACATGGCTTGTATTCTATTCTGCTAACGTATTTCATAGGAAAAGTCAACAGCGTATACTCTTTTATTGCTATTTCCTTTGCTAGAATTATAGTTTTTTAAGCAAACAATATGTAGAGCTTTTATGTCTTGATACTTCCTACATATGAAGTTCTTTGGAAGTCCTTAAAGAAGTACAAAAATAGTCAATTATCAATGAATCTAACACTCCTTAAAAAGAAAATCCTTTTCCATAAATTATTGCAATTGTGTCTCTGACAAACAAAAAGACAGAAATAACATCCTGGCTGGGCCACACATAGTGAACAAATAACTCCACCCACCTTGTAGCAGAGCGCCAACTATATTTGTGTGAATATGGAGTAATGCTAGCTGGAGCAACAGTCAAGACAAAGGCAAAATCAAAAGCTGCTGGCCTGGGCGATGCACTAAACAAGTCTTAAGGTCCTAGATATTGGACCAGTTTTCTATGCCCAACACATACACACACACACACACACACACACACACACACACACACACTCAAACACATAGGCGGCAGACCTTCAATTTGTATGAATGCGTAGCAGCAATTTGTGGCAAATTGCTGTCAGACGGATACACAAAGTGCACCTCCTATGCAATGCTTGTGAAAGGGAGCAGTTGTTGGGGAGAGTAGGAGAGGTATATCGAATTGCCTGCCAGCTGATGCAGCTCGCATTTGCAACTTTATTTATCGCAACGAAAACATCTTGTAAATTTTCCACGTTATTTTCGCCTGAAGTCTGTGCGCTTTGCTCCATCTCGGCCACGGGAAAATTCAACAATTGATTCCATTTGCCATTCCACCTACCCACCTAGTCTTCGCGAGCGAGCAGACAAAGTTGATATGAAAATTCGTTTAACCAAAAGCCTTTTAAGCGTGGCGCAGAGAAGCGGCTCGCACCCAGCCACGCCCACGCCCCAGGGGCTGTCAGCCTTGAATAGCAACCCGACTCTTGGACTGGCCTCCTTCCCAATTCGAATTGCCATTCCCAACGCCATTTCCTCTGCCATTCCCAATTTCGTAGTCTCCATTTCATGCAGCGTCTCGTTGCGATCATTTGTTTGTGATAAATTGTGCCATGTCGCCTGGCACTCTTGACTTTTATTGCTGGCCATGGTCAGAGCGCCGGGCGTCAGACCGGGTCCTTGCCCACTTCTTGTTTGTTTTCCGTTTCGAAAAACTAGGCAACTCAGACCAAAGGCACAGCCCGCCAATCCATTCAACTGTGCACAGAACAAAAACTCGCATTTTATATTTGATATATCATTTTCTCAACGCCAATTTCTGGCGCCTGCCGCTATTGATGTGTGGCTGTGGGCGTGCCACATGTCTTTCTGTTTGCAATTGAGCGCATGACGCATGGGACTTGTACCGGCTCAGCATGGGCTTGAGTCATGTGGCAAGAACCAAAATCGAAAAACAATTGTGCATAAATTCAAAGTTCCATGTCGAATTCAAATTTCAGCTTTGAGAGATGGAATTCTGTAATTTGGGCCTAAGCTGTGCTCCATCCATATGAAAAGCGTAATTAAAATAACTACAAGTCCACATGAACAACTACAAAGGGGAAAGCAAAGCGGAAGCCATGAAACTTGTTAAAAAATATTTTATTTATGTCTTCGATGATATCTGAACACAAATGCTTAGCATTTATTTATGAAAATTGCTTTGCTTATCGAGTGATACGGGACAAGTTCGTTAGCTCACATGTTCAGCTTGCTGCTTATCAAATAGCTAGATCTATATGGAACATCCATAGACGGCTTGGTCTACTCGTGGCCTTGTATGGAGAGCTACATCCATTAAGCGTAACAAAACACATTTGAAACAAAACAATAACAAAATACACCGCTTTCCACGCCCACACACAATTTCCATTTTGCCCTGCTGCATGTGTCTGTGTGTGTGAATGCATTTCGTCGACGATTTACGCTCTGTAACAACAGCATTGACAATGGGCCGACCTGCTCACAGCCGAGAACTGGAAAATTATGCATGGGCGGGCATCCAGAACCAGTATCACTCGTATAGTTAGGGGGCTTACCGGGCAAAAAGCAAAAGCGAAACGGAGCGCAGGGCCAGGAAGGCAAACAAATGTCAAATGGTGAGAGAGGCAAAGAGAGGGAGAGGGCTGGGGAGGGAACCAGAATTGTGGTATATATTATATGCACTTTTGCTTTTATTTCTTCTTCTTCTTCGTTCCATTGAATCACAATAAATTGAATAAAACTGACGAAAATTTCCGGTTTGCATATTGTGTGTATGTAAATATAATAATCCGCAAGTATGCAACGTGTCCCATGCTTCTTCACTCACTTTTTATTGTATTTTTTAAGTTTTTTATTTAAAATTTTTCTGCTGCTGTGTTTTTATGGAGAATTCAATTCAGAGTTGAATGCACTGAGGCCATGTCGTTGGCTTGAAGAGTCTTCACAAAAATTATCCAGTGACTGATTAAAAATGCCAACAGCAAAGCACATCTCGGCTTGGCTTAAAAACTTTTCAATGAAACTGAGAACTGCGAGACGGCGTCTCAATCAATTTATTATTATCTGTGGCACGTGCCGCGGCGCTTATCAATAGTTGCAGCTGCAACTTTCTGACTTTAACTTGGCTCAAAGTCTCACTTTTTTCATGGCTTAACTTTGTTTTTTTTGTTATTTTTATTTTTTACTTCTGTTACATTATCATTGCGGGTCATGAATCAGCATTTCTATTGCAATCGCCTAGACTTTCCATGCTTGAAAAATGGCTCGTATTCTTGTCACGGTTGTTGATCTCTCTCGATCTTTCTCTCTCGCTCTCTTTCCATCTCACTCTCTTTGTCGGTATGTGTGCCCTTTGTGGAACGTTCGAAAATCAGACACCTGGAGATCGTGACGAGTTATGGGATGTGACCGCAGGCTTTCTATTCGCATTGTCTTCAGCCCCAGGGCCGAAAGCTTTGGCCACTTAATTAGTTTTTTTTTCTCTTAGCTGTTGAAGCTGCGGTTGATAAATTGAAAAATATTGGAAGCTCAAAGTGTTTGTGTTTTATTTGGCGCAGGTAAACGGATTTACCATAAATAACCAAACACAAGCGGACCATATAAATTTGATGTCTGCTTGTTTTATTTCTTGTATACAAATCGGCACTAAGCAATTTGGCACCAACTGATGTGCCGCGCATTTCGTATTAGTCGCGCTGAAAGTGAAAATCTGAGCATTGCTTAGATTGAATATAAGATATTGTAAGTGTGCTCTGAATCGAAAAGCAGCTGGAGAGATCTAATCTATGGAGTATCAACCATTCAGTCAAGACAACGAATTATCAACTTGACAAATTATTTGAAATTCTGCTGACTGAACTTTGTTTATTTCCAATTACAAATATCTGTTGATTTTGTTTCACTTTTTGACTGAAATAAAACAAGAGACGAAATACAGCTTGAATAGCTAGCTAATTGCAAACAACAGTTTGACTAGCATCCATACGTTGGCAGTCAATATGTTATAAGCCGCTGGGGTATCTTTTGCAATTCAATTACTCAATCCACATGTGACTGCAATGCATTCCATTTCCCCTTTATTTGCTGCGATTCGTGGCAAAGCATTTGCATATCAAAAGTAAAAAAAGCAATGTCCAACTGCTGCAGCAGAAGCACATTCCGATGGTTCATCCCAACATTTATTGAAGCTTCAGTCTGGCACGGATTTTTGTATGCGAGTCACAACGTTCCCGGTTCAGATAGCATATGCATATTTTATAAATTAGAAGAAAACAACAATAGGCGAAAAGCGAGTGGGTTAATGAATGCAAAAAGTGAAATTCATTTCGCATTTTGCTCATGTCCATGCCGTAGTACATCAATCAGATGGGAAATGCATTTTCCTCGTAAACAATTTGCGATGCATTCAAAAATAACAATAACACTTGATAAGACCAATAATAGTTACTAATTTCATGCACACGCGCATCGGCTGTGCCGCAAAAACTCGTGCTGCACATAAATTGCAATCAAGAATATTTTTATGCAGAATTGTAAGTGCGTGTGGCATATTTTCAATTACCCACCAAATGGCTGGGAGAGCTCACAGTTTTCAGTAGAAAACTGGGGAAAATTGTGGCACTAATTTATGCATGTCCCAAACAAACAGCAACAATGTTGCATGAGAGTTACATGTTGCCACAACTAATTAGACACTTGTCAGTCGCTGTAATGTTGTAATAAATACCGTTACAATGTCATTACCGGCATTACTTGTTGGTATTCAGGTATTCAGGTATTTTGTTTTTGTTTCGTTTTCATTTTTTTCATTTTTGTTTCTCCACTTTGTGTTTAAGAACTTCTTTCAACCGGTCGCAGTCGACGCTCGGCCCGCCTGGTCCGTCTGGGCCGTCACTCAATAGCTTGTTAGCTTTCTTGTCTGTCGGCCAGTTGCCGCCCCGTCATAGCCCCCTGTACCACCCCCACCCGATACTGACGTACCGCTCTTGACTTTGCTTAAAACTTTGTTTTGCTTTACGGCTTAGAATTTTAATGAGCTTTCGTCCATTGTGCTTTTTGTCACTTCATTCTGTAATATCATCTTTTTCATGCTACGCCCCACACATTTCCCTTTATTTCTGTGTGGTCATTGCTTAGCTATAAGTACTAACTACTTGACACTTTTTTCGAGTGCATCGACTTAAAGTTGACATAAGACGGACTACCATGTTTTTTATTGAACATTCTTTGAGTTTCCTGAAAGACAAACCAATATTTTAGGAAATTTTTATCACAAAGAGTAACAGCTTCACAGCAAACCTTATCTGTATTCGAATGTATCTGAGCTGATTGTAAGTTATATAAAGTTGCCTTACTTTTCATCGACTTAAGTATTAGCTTGGGTCAATGATCAACTACAAAAATATCTATTGAATTTGTGAACTTAATTTACATTATTCATAGCCTTCACTTTCGGCTAGGCTTACTTTCTCATGTACTTAGTGTCGTTCCACTAACCTTTCCACCTTTTCTGTCTGTGTGCCCCGCCAACATCCTCTTGCTGGCTAACAACATTGTCATATATGTCGTAAACTCTGACGGCGACAATGTCACGGTTCGGTGTAGAACATCTCAACTTGGTGTCTGAGACATTGAAGAACTTATCTATGGGCAAATATTGCCCAACATAATTTACTCACGCCCAGCAATTGTGCAAACAAAATGCAGCCGACAACCTTTGTCGACTCCACAAACAACCACAACAACAACAACAACAACAGCAATAACGTGTTTAATAAACATTCCAAGATGTCTGGATAATTAACGCTACGCCATGTTTACATAGCGGGGGGCCCTGAGAAATTTTCGGCGTAATTGAGTGGCATATTTGAGCCGTCGATAGGGAGCGCTTAGTTGTTTTTAGCTATTTGCCTAATGCGTTGCCATATTTGCAGTCTTTAGTTAAAGGAAACGCAAACAATCCTGTCTAACCGGTCTTTAAAAATAGAAACGTTCATTACGCAAGAATGTGCCCTAAAACGATGCAGCCAAGTGCCTAAGAACAAAACAAAAAAAAAAAAAAAACCTGAAATCTGCATAATAGTGAAGAGATTAATTAACCCGACACAAGACACAAGCAACAACAGCAGCAGCAGAAGCAGAAGCAGCAGCAGCAACAGCAGCATCATCAGCAGCAGCAACATCGACAATAAAGAGCAACTATGCGACTATTTGCTGCAACAACGCCGGCAGCGACACTGTCGCACAGCTCCAGCGATGAGGCAGGCGAAATTATAGAGAATGCGCACATTGATGCTGGCAGAAAACAAAGGCTGACGGCGAGAGTAGGAATGGGAGCTGGACGAGCGGAGGCTGGAAGTAATGTTGGTGCCACGATCTATAGCAATCACAGCAAGTCAAGGTCATTGGAACGCTATGCAGGCGCGCCGTCCCAACAGCAACAGCTACAGCAGCTGCAGCAGCCGCCCTATGCCACGCCCACGGGCAGCACGCGTCGTCGCTTGCTGTCGCCGTTTCGCTCGATGAAGCGACGCAGTCGCAGTAGCAGCAGCAGCGGCGAATCGCAGGCCTACAATCATCTGGCGGTGGTGGTGGCCAATGCAGCAGCGGCGGCAACAACGGCGGCAGCCAGTGGTCAGGCGAAGGCCAGCTCACAGAGCGGCGACAGCGGCACCGGCGGCACTGAGCTGGAGCATGAGCTGGAACTTGATTTGGATCTGGATCACGATGAGGAAGAGCACGACGGGTGCAGTCAACTGAGCCTCAGCTACTCGCAGCTCAGCAGCAGCGGCTGCGATGAAGCCGATGCCGATGACGAGGCAGCAGCAGCCACAACATCAACAGCAGCGACAGCAGCAGCAGCAACGCAAGCGTCGCAGTTGGCGACACGTTCGCTTGCGGCCGATGTTGCTCTGCAACATGTTGCGGACGAGCGGCGACGACGCAACATGTTGTCACTGTACTCCTCCTCGTCCGAGGAGCAGCTGCACTGTCGCATCGGCGACATCACTCTCATGGACGACACCTACTCCAACTGCGATCCACAGAACGATGCGGAGCGAATGTTTCTTCAAATTGTTGGCATGTTGCGCGATGAGAACGAGGTTTGTGCATTGGCTAAATGCCGCTTAACAACATGTTGCAGCACTCCACAGCATGAGTGTCTATAGGGCTGTACATACTATGACCATACTCATGCATAAGCAGTTTAATAAGCTGCAATATTTAAGCCATACAGTTTTAATTAAAAGCATTCTTTGGTCTGCTCTATGCCAAAGTGAATAATTGGATTAAGGTTCGGCCACAGGTCATAGTGTATTTTCCATTGCTTCGCCTTGATTTGCCTAATTAGACGAGATTGCAACAGCATTCCTTCGTTGAAGGAATTAAATATTAAATGAATATTCCGTTTATGAATTGGCATCAGCAAACATTGGTCATTCAATAGCAATTGTATAACAAAATTACTTCCACTTACAAAATACTCAAGTGTTTGCACTCAAAGTATTTCCAATTAGCAGACTCCAATCGATATCTAATTTCAATTGCAATTATAATAAGAAATATTTACATGTATTCAAAATGTAAAATGTATTTTAATTTTTTTTTGTTTTTTAGTATTTTTTAATTTTTAATTTATGTGTAGTTCAAATATTAAAGTTGATTCCTAGACTGCATTAAAGCCCGAGGGTGGGCTAAAGTGTTGCCTGTTTGATACGACTAAATGCAATGAGTAAATTTGTTTCTACTCCACTTTTAACATAGTCTATATCAACAGTTTTTCATGGGTGGAAACTTTTTGTCCCATCCTTTAGTATTCGTAATAGTCAAACTACATGCTGGTATTGCTTGGATCGCCCACTCGCCATTTCGCTGAGATGCCATAGAAAGTATGTGGACAACTTTTGTGGCTTGGTTGGCTGGCCAGTGGCTGCCAAGAAGTGGGAGTCGCTAAAAGTTGCTACTAAAGCATAAGTTGAAGCAGGTTGAATGTATTTTTTGAGCATTTGCTTTGAGTCCACAAAAGGCAGGCGAAACTCCGCCCAGCTGGCTGCCATGTTGCCTTTACAAGGATTCCTGCCCATTCTCACGCATCTTTGAGGCTTTTTTTTTGCTTTGTTGCCATTGATTAAAACTGCATAATTTATACGAGCTTCTAGACAACGTGCCCCAAAAGTGCATTGCCCTGCAATCGGGCGGTCTGCCATATCGGGCTGCTCTGATATCAAACGGTTGCTTGTCTTTGTTGCTACTAATTAGTGCGACGCCAGGTAGGACAGGTGGGTGGGAGCCGAGCCATGTTGCATATTTATTGTAAACATCAAATTATTGATTGCCGAGCGTCAGCGTCAGCGTCGTCTCTTTGGCTGCCATTGTTGTTGTTGTTGCCCTCTTTTGGCTAATTAAACAGAAATGCAAAGCGCTCGCTTCAGTTGCTGTGGCTCCGCTTCTTTGTGGCAGCAAATGCGCAATTAATTGCAACTTCAGAACATGCTTACACTTAATTAGCCGAAGCACAAAACTTTGCAGCACAAAAGAAGCAATTGAAAAATGTAGCTGTGTTGCAACAGTAAATATTTATAATAGAGAAGCCCCAAAGCATAATATGTTTTGCAATATGAAAGGAAGTCGTTTCTTAATTGAATAGAGCAATTACTAACCAAATCATAGACTATGCTGCATTCAAAGAAGGACACACAATTAATCTCATAAGCCGAAACATTTTAAAATTCCTATTGAAAAGTTAATTTGCAAACTTTTATAATGCAAACTACGTTAAAGGCAAACAAAGCACGTGAATAACATCATATTAGAAGTTGCTGAAATGTCTAGCAAAAGTTAAAATGGCTTTCAGGACAACGCTATATCCGCTATGCCCAACTGTCGCTCATGTGCACCTTGGAGCACAGAATCTAGACAGTTCAACACATGCAAAATTGCCGCTGCATGCACCATAAAACAGAAACTTGCCTCTGGGCGCCAGCAGAAGCGGCAAAGTTTAAAATCATAAACACAAACTTTCAGTAAATCGAATTACAGTGAGAGAAAAAAGTATGCGAGCAAATAACTAAAACTATAACTAAATGAAATAATAGAGTAAATTGCGAGCGTGGCATGCTGCATGCTGCATGGTGCATGGTGACTGTGGCATAGTTGAAAGTTGAAGGTAAATGCATTTTGCTTGTTGCATGCATTTTGCATGCAAAATGACAGCAACGAAAGTTGTTGTTGCAAACTCCAGTAGCTCCTGCCGAATGGTCTGCAAAAGCGAGAATGATGAAAATGAGCGAAATAAAACGTTGCCACTTGCTGCCTGGCAACGGCAATAGCAACAGCAACGGCAAAGGCGATGGCATCTCTTCACCTGGTGCAAGCACGCTTGCTTCCTGCTGTCGCTTAAAAGTTATATCGCGTCTTTCGCCTTTTACTGCTAATGAAGAGCCTGTTCCGAGAAACACAGGGATGTCGACATAAAAGCAGCATAAATGCAGACTCTGATTAACTTATGCCCAACTTTAAATGAAGGCTCGCTTCATTGGAGTCGTTCAACGTCATATTACCGCATTATTGGCCCCAACAATGTGTACAATGCGGCGTATGCGTAATGTGGCATATGCGGCAGCCACACAGAGCTTTCAGATAATTAAGCGAGCGAGCTGAGACAAACGCCAGCAAACAAGTTGAGACAATGGCTCGGAAAAGCTCGACCGTTTTGTTTATTCTGCTAAAGCACTCAAAACTGATTTAAAATAAGAGAAGCAATCAATAAATGACACACTCACACAGCCAGACACAGTTTAAGTTTATACAGCACTTAATCATGAGAGCAAATTATTAATAAAATTCGTATGTTTAATATGCCAAAATGTGTTCGAGAGATTTCCATTTGGCTTTCTGTGCGAGCCGTGAATATTGAAGGAGTTCAATTTAAATTGAAGACATTTAAAGAAATTATTGTTAAAATTATATATTATTTAGGTTGACCGAACAATTGTGAAACTAATTCCTATAGGCCATATATCAGCAGCTGTTTAAGCTATTAATAACATTCAGTTATTAGAAATTCAATTGCGGAGCGTCGGCAAGACGCCCCACACTAACTTCACACGTTCTAACTTAGATCTTAAGCCAACATTGAAAGGGAGAAAAAGAAGACAGAAGAAAAGTCAGACGGAAAGCACAATATACATTATGGCTTGAAAATTGAAACTCACTTAATTATCTAATTTCAATTTTGTTCTATTGCAATTTGTTGAATGAATACTCATAAATCATAATTTGTTCTACCATCAATTATTTATGTTCAACTCCCTTCGTACACGTGTCGTACATCGCTAAATGGCTGTTACTAATTTGGGTTGTTTCTTAACTTGCTTCTTGCAGAAAATGCGCCAATTCCAAAAGGTGCTGGAGGATTTGACCTCCCGCGTCGCTTTGGCTGAACAAACACAGCTCACCTGGCAGACGCCCTCATCAGTGGGCGAGGCTAATGAACAGATGCAGCAGCTGCAGCGGCTCCGGGACAAGATGACCACAGCCAGTGCTCTGTTGGATGATTGTAATGAGCAGCAATCCTTCTTCACCGCCAATCAGGTGCTTGTGCCGACGCCGTGCTTGTCCAAACTGGAGGACTTAAATACACGGTAAGTGTGCGCTGTGCCGCAGATAGAGAGAGAGAGAGAGAGAGAGAGGGAGAGAGAGAAATCTGACTGACTCTATCGCTTTCTCGTTCTTTTTGGCTATAGCATGAAATTGCTGCAAATTGCGATGGATGAACGCCAGAAGGTGTTGTGTCAAGCGGGTGCGAATAATGCGCACGAGAACGGGGACGATGGACGCAATACATCAAATAGTGGCACCATTGGACCATTACCTAATTTGGGACAAAGTGTTAAGCCGCCCTGGGAGCGTGCCACAACTGCCGCCAACGTGCCTTACTACATCGAGTGAGTATTGCCAGCTTCACTGGAACAGTTGCCATTCAAAACGAAGCTCAAACCGTTAATCTGCTTACAGCCATGAACGCGAGACCACACACTGGGACCACCCGGAGATGATCGAACTGATGAAGGGACTGGCGGACCTCAACGAAATTCGCTTCTCAGCCTATCGCACAGCCATGAAACTACGAGCTGTCCAAAAACGATTGGGTAGGTTGAAGAAACTAACCCTAACACACTCACTTAGAAACAATTCGTGAGCTGTCCTGAAAGGCCAAACTTATCAGTCAGGGCAGAGGCTTATAATTTTTAAAGAGATCCCTAAAGAATAATTCATTAAGACAGTCCAAAAGAATTTACCAACTATAGATTATCCGCTAACATCTGTTGAGACATACTGATGTGAGGAGTGACCTAGAGTGTGGAAAACAAATGCGAAAACAAAATTTGATTTACCTCTAGTTGGAACGAATTTAAATTATAAATACATAATAATCTTATATTTTAATTATTTATTTATCTTATAATCTTGCAACATTTCCAATCACAGCACTTGATCGCATTTCAATGGCTACCGCCTGCGAGTCGTTTGACCGCCACGGACTTCGCGCTCAGAACGACAAGCTTATCGACATACCGGATATGACGACGGTGCTGCATTCGCTCTATGTGACAATCGATAAAATTGATTTGACGCTAATGCTCGACCTGGCCATCAACTGGATACTGAATGTGTACGATTCGCAGCGCACTGGGCAAATACGCGTGCTCAGCTTTAAGGTGGGACTCGTGCTGCTCTGCAGAGGCCATCTCGAGGAGAAATATCGATATCTTTTCCGTTTGGTTGCGGATACCGACCGGCGAGCGGATCAGCGGCGCTTGGGACTACTGCTGCACGACTGCATACAGGTGAGTGTTGGGTGTTAGAGCAAAGGATGGGAAACATCATGTAACCAATTGTTGTGCTCGCTTTACATAGGTTCCGCGTCAATTGGGCGAGGTGGCCGCCTTTGGTGGCTCTAATATTGAGCCGTCGGTTCGCTCGTGCTTAGAACAGGCGGGCATATCACAGGAAGCAATCGATGGCAATCAGGAAATTTCGATTGAGCTGCAGCACTTCCTTGGCTGGCTGCAGCACGAGCCGCAGAGTCTTGTCTGGCTGCCAGTGCTGCATCGTCTGGCTGCTGCGGAGGCTGCCAAGCATCAAGCCAAGTGCAACATATGCAAAGAGTATCCAATTGTCGGCTTCCGCTATCGCTGCCTCAAGTGCTTCAACTTTGACATGTGCCAAAAGTGTTTCTTCTTTGGACGAAATGCCAAAAACCACAAGCTAACCCATCCCATGCACGAGTATTGCACAACGGTCAGTATGTCTGATAAATTGACCAAGAGACGCCTGACTATAACAAACCAATTCCGTTTCATTCCACACAGACCACATCCACCGAGGACGTGCGTGACTTCACGCGCGCGCTTAAAAACAAATTCAAGAGTCGCAAATACTTTAAGAAACATCCACGCGTCGGCTATCTGCCCGTGCAGAGTGTTCTAGAAGGTAAGCAGAGTGAGCATCATACATGCATTGGACTTTCACAAATTCCAATTCATGTACAATAGGTGACGCACTCGAGAGCCCGGCGCCCAGTCCACAGCACACCTCGCATCAGCTGCAGAACGACATGCACTCTCGCCTCGAGATGTATGCGTCGCGGCTGGCTCAAGTTGAATATGGTGGAACTGGTTCCAATTCGACGCCCGACAGCGATGATGAGCATCAGCTAATCGCACAGTATTGCCAGGCGCTGCCCACGAGCAATGGCAGCGCGCCCAAGTCGCCCGTTCAGGTGATGGCCGCCATGGATGCGGAGCAGCGCGAGGAGCTAGAGGCCATCATACGCGACCTGGAGGAGGAGAATGCCAATCTACAGGCGGAATACCAGCAGCTGTGCACTAAGCAGCAGAGCGGTACACCCGACGACTCGAACGGCATGCACCACTCTAGCAGCTCCAGCATGACGGGCCTGTCCACTCAGGGCGAGCATGGCCAGGTAAGATAGGGAGTAGAGATTAGGAATCAGATTCAAGCAAGAGATAAAACAAACTTTTCCTATTTGACAGGATATGATGGCCGAGGCAAAGCTGTTGCGTCAGCACAAAGGCCGTCTGGAGGCACGTATGCAAATACTCGAGGATCACAATCGCCAGCTGGAGGCGCAACTGCAACGGCTGCGCCAGCTGCTCGACGAACCGAACGGCGGCGGTAGCAGCGCCACCAGCAGCGGTCTACCCAGTGCGCCCGGCTCAGCACTTAATTCCAAGCCAAACACGCTGCAAACACGCTCGGTAACCGCCTCCCAGCTGAACACCGACTCACCGGCCAAGATGAATCAACAGAATGGCCACTACGACCACAATTCAAGTGAGTTCGGGTGGGCATGTATCATAGGAATAGGCTTAGCTATAGAGTTATAGGTGTTCTATATGATTGCATATCGCCTTAACAGCTTCAGCTAAAATTTCGGTTGCTCTGCATCTATTCGAATACTGACTATGGGGCGACCAAACAGGGGTGATACAGTTTCCGATAACTATACATTAGCAGCTGTTCAAGTCATTGATAACCTTTAGATGTTGAATTATTTAATAAGATTTGCCACTAGGAGATCTAGCCAGCCGCTCCTATTTGGTCACCCTGTATTTGCATGACAAATTTTTGACTGTATTCTTTAATGCCCATATAGAGGGCATTATGCTGCCCGGTCTGAGCAACGAGCTGCAGCAGCATCCACAGCTAGCCAATCTGGCCGCCAAGCATCATCAGCACCAACTGAGCGGAGCTCTGAATGCACTGCACCAGCAGCAGCAGCAACAGCAGCAGCACTCTTCCCAAAGAGGCGTACTCACCGGCAACGGGGGCATTGACATGCCCAACAGCGGAATGCTGACGTCCGGCTATTTAGGGGACGACGGACGTCCACCGCCTCCGCCTCACTCCAGTTTACTGCAGCAGCATATGAATGGTGCGGAATTTGTTGCAACGATTCTTGATTCTTTTTTGTTTTAGTTGAGTTTTGTAGTTTGGTTTTCTCAGTTGATTCAGTTGTAGCGACGCTTTTGTCACTTTCCTAGAGTGAAAAGTTTTGATGTATTTTTAGTTCGTTGTTTGATTTAAGCTATTATTGCATTTGCTTTAACATTTTTGTTGTTTGTGCATATTTTGTTTCATGCCCAAAGCCAATTTACTCTGAAAAACTAATATGAACTCTTTCTTGCTTAATTCCCTTTATCATTGCCCACAATATATGATTCTAGATCTTGGCTAGAGCGTTTGGAATGTATGTCAAAGCGGTAATACAAACATTTCTGTTGTCAACCATTGAAATATATAATGCTGTATATTCTTATGTATGTTAACGGCTACTTTAAATATGCATTTCTCTATTTGAAAACAGAAGCAGCAGATAATTTGGTCACTGTCATTACGGAACAGGAAATCGAGGCCAACAACGAGGACTTGGAGGAGACGAGCAGCAGCACGACTACAAATACAACGACGACGACGACCACGAATACGGAAAAAACCTGTGTCGACTTGAGGAAATAACTTTCGATACTTACAGATGCAAGGCAATACTAAAAGAAAGCAACAACAAATAATAATTATAATAATCAGAAAACCAACTTAAGCAGACTTCACTGCAATGGCTGGCGTGCAAGCAAATTCTAAACAGTATACATATATATCTATATATACACATATATACATATATCACTATATATAATTACAAATGCAACTTATACATAAAAATATAAATATAAATATATATATGAACATAAAAGAAAGGAAAGGAGCTGAAGCAGAAGCAGAAGCAGAGGCAGAAAGCTAAAGGTTTTTATTAGTTACGAAAATATATCAATATTAAGAGAACGATACATATTAAAAGCTGAAAATATTGCAGAAATATAAAGTGTAGTTAAGACTCTTATATAAAGAGAAATATCATAATCAATTGCGAGCACTTGCAAATCTGTTATAGAAGCACTTTTTTCAAAATAATGCAACAATAGATGAAAAACCCATTTCGAGTTTCCTCTTGCTACATAGATATACATATATAAACGAATTGCTATGGCACATTCGATAGGAGTTTTATTGCAGTTCATTTAATCCGTTTATTCTGAATCAAAGATACTTTTTATTTCAGTTAACTTTGTAATTTATTATATTCCATTAATGTGTATTTTGTATTATAATGTACGTGCTAACTGAGAGTGTGCTGCAATGTTTTTAATTAAATAAGTCATTATTGAACAATTTATGTTTGCAATTTGATTTCGTTTTATTTCCTTCACATATTTATTTTAGCATATTTCATTTGGAACAGCTTCAATTACAATTAATTGATGATTGAATACGATGACTAAATGGACCACCTTCTCTAATAATCTTTATTATACAAACCATAAAGAACACATATGATATTTACTAGCTAAATCAATATAATTCCACTAAAGATACTACTAGTCAAATTAAATCCATTATTATATTATATTATATGTGCATATGATAGATGAAACCGATACATACAACTAACTCAAAGCGCTTTAAATACCAAAACCAATCTTACGTGTTTAGATGTCTAAAGATAATGGAATTCACATAATCACAACAGATACCATATACATATATGTATATCTATTTATATATATCCGTAAAGAAACTATTTAATATTCAAATATGACAAAAGAAAAAATCAGACTCTTTGAATAACCATAGCCATAACCATAAATAGTAGTTTTTCAAATACATCCTGAGGATATTTTAGTCTGGATCATTATTCACCTGAATAAAAAGAAATCTGAAAAAATAAATTGGTATTGAAAATCAATAAATAAAATATCGACAATATAAACAACGTAAAACATTTTAAGCCAAATTAATTCAAAATATTGCTAAACAAAACTTAGCTACATTTAATTTGAACTTTTTATAATTTGAATAATTTATTAAGCTCAATTTTGTTTACGCATACAAGAAGAACTGACTATGAAAATATCTTTATACATACCTATACATACATATTTACATATATATATGAAATTTCTCACAACTCACAATCAACGTAGTAAAGCTAGCCACTATGAATATTTTTTTAACCGAATCATAAAGTGAAGTCCTACCAATAACCAATCAAACAGTTAAAACCCTCCGTTTCAAGTTAAAAACGAATGAACCAAAAGAGCTATAAAAGAATGCTTACAAATCATTGGATAAACAGATGAAACTATTAGAGAACATATCCATAAAGGCAACAACTTAAAATAAAAATAAAAATACAATTAAAATTAAGCTAAACTAAACATATATTCAATACGAATTTAAAAATTTGCATATTACTCAAACTATAAGATCAATCATAAAGAGAAATTCATATTCTATTCGAAATACTCGAATTAAAGCTCTGTCTAAGGCAAGCCACGATTTTAATTTCATAATCGCAACAGTATATGCTGCCAGCTTTGATACAACTTTTCATTTAAAAAAGGAAACTAAAAACTGAAAGAAAAATAATTAATTGATTAAGTGTAATTAAAATAAGAGGTGAAGCAATTCAAGCATATCCCAAAATAGTCTTCAGTGCATCAAGTGGTTGTCTAAGATAAATGTAAATATCTTGTCCTATAGCAGCCAAGGTATATATTATACGATATTAAACTAGACACAAAGCCAAACAATCAACGAAAATTATACAAATTATACTGCGTGCTATATTAGCTCCATATTTGGTTATGTATTTACTATACATATTCGAAATATTTTAGTGCAACTCAATGTCTCGTATGCATTAAACTTATAAAGCTTACTGATATCTAACTTATACTTAGTTCATTTAGCATAATTGTGTCCAATTGACGAGCATCAGTGAACCAACCCCAACCCTTAGTTAAATGCTTTCCTTGCTTACAGCGAAGCGACTTATTAATGGTAACTCAATAATTGATGGAAATTTTTGCTCTTTCGTTTCGTTAGGCCGTAGAAACGAAGGCTCCAAAATGATTTTAGTGGTAGCTTGTGTATGAGCACGGGCCAATTCAATTGTACCTATCTTTTGATACCGTTTACTACAAAACAAAGGACTATAATCTTATTAAATTGTATATCTCATTTGATGCAGCAAAGACCAATGCAACAAATATAAAATTATATTTAACTATTTATATTTATATATATATATATATATATATATATATATATATATATATATATATATATATATATATATATATATATATATATATATATATATATATATATATATATATATATATATATATATATATATAATGATTTGTAATTTGACGCAGATGAAATCTATGATGCGTTCTTACACATTTCAATATGTTCTCCAAATGGTAGAGACTATATATATACACACACATATATATGTAAAGCATGCATATACATACATATACGCACATACATGTGCAAACATGCAAAAACACTTAAAATAATATCAACACAAAAATAATTAAACATTCATATACAAAACACATACATACATATATTTATACATAATCAAATAATTATACTATATCATATAATACAAGCAAATTATAAAATTCCAGAAGAGTTGATACAATAAATACAAAATAAAACACATTAATTGAGTTACTAAAAAGTGTTTTACTGTTTGAATAGCTTCAGACTGTGTAAGTCCATTATCCAAAGGCATCTAAATTAGGTAAGAAAACATTCATTTTCGGACTTGCCCCTTCTATAGAAAACATCCTGTAGAGAAGTTTAACCGTGTTCCAATTGTTTTTAATAATAAAACAGATACACAAAATGCTCTTCGTATAAAATGTATTTTTATTTCAAGATCAAAAACCTTAGCAGCAAATGTAGGCTTATACGTGGAATGCAACAACACATGCCATCCAAGTACATTAACCTATATCAAGTTAATCTAACGAGATAAGCCAGCGTATTGTGAACAAAATATATGTATGTATATACGTATTTCCAACATCCAATGACGAACACAACAATGGATAGAGTGGACTTTTTGGAGAACAAAATGATGTGGAGTATAGAGAAGTATTGGGTAAAAGACATAGTTGTTTAGATGAACAGGCAAAGCAAAGCAAAGCACAGAGCAGAGGAAGATGAAGTGCTAGATCGCCTTCTGTCAATGGCCAAAGAATTGTCGAACTCAATGGTGATAGTAAGCATGAGGATCAGCGGCAGGTGCAGGCAGGGCGGCTGGGTAGTGGGCGTACGGAGAATGGGCTAGTGCAGGATAGGCGGCTTGGAAATGAGCGGTGGGCAGATGAGCGGGAGCCACGGGTATAGGTGCGGGTGCGGGAGCCGGAGCAGGTGCTGGAGCTGGGGCGGGTCCTGGGCCACCACGATGTAAGGCAGTCAAAGCAAAGGGATACGAGAGCAATGGCAGCGAAGCCTTGGGCACGGGCGGCAAAGGCGGTGCAGGCGCCGGTCCCGGAAGCAGCGCATGTGGTGCGGGTGCAGGTGGAGCCAGCGGCTTGTAAGCCAGCGGCTCCTTACGCACAACTGCATTAAAGCCATGATGCGGATCGGCCGTGTAGTCGACGGTGCGCTTGGTGCCATCGGGGTCCACAACCGAATAGCTGCCCTTGACTACATCGCCGTGCCGTGTCTCATGCTGACTCTTCAGGTCTCCCGTATAGCCATCTTGTATGTCATATCCAAACGAGTACTTGGGGTCAGCATCGTATGGTTCCGGTGCAACGGGCTTAGGTGCTAAGAATATACACGCAACTGAATCACTTAAGCTTAATTAGTTTCGTCACTAACCCACCTGGTGCCACATATTGCGGTTGCGGTGGTCCATGGTGTGGACCATAGCTGGCATAGGTGTGTAAGGGTCCAGCTGGACCCCCATAGTAGGGTCCAGGTCCTATAACTCCAGCGCAGGCAATGCCCAACGCAGCGCTCAGCAGAAATATCTACAATTAAGGCAAACAAATGATTAGCTATCATATAACTCACACTTTCATTTACGCATAGTTTATAAAGTTTGAGTTTATTGTCACGGAATTATTCATTGACTTGAGCATTAGTTTATCACGTCTCTTAGTTCATTGTTTAGTCGCACCTTTAGCATTGCAGCGCTTAGATGTCCTAGCGCGTCTCTCCACTTGTCTATCCTTTAACTAATCCAAGCACCGAACACCACTTGGAATGTGGCCAACCGACTTTTGGATTGGAGCAACAACGACGAGCGCACTAGAAGAAGAAATAACAACTGCAAACGTTTCGATGGCGTTCTGGCAATTTATAGTAAAAACTGGCGGCAAATGTCGCCTGCTTCACATGGCGCAAAAGACCAAGCGAACAATAAACTAATTGAAGATCAACGTTGAGAGACCAGTTAACAGTCCCGCACTGATCATGCCACATGGCGCGCAACAGCCAATAACAACAACAAGTTAGTATACATATATATATTACTGAGACTGGGCAGCCACCTGGCTATGAATTGAATCGTGTGTCTGGGTTCAACTTCGATGCAGCGGCTTAGAAAGGTTATTCTTCCGCTTAGCCGATTAAAGGGACCTGGGTAGAGCCGTTTGTTGTTTGCCCTTTCACTTTTTGCGATTTTTGGCAATTGTGTGAACGTTTATTTCGCAGCACATACAATTGAAATGTTAATTTATTATAGGCCAGGACTTTGACCAGGCTTAAACGTTTGTAATTAGTGCCAGCTCTGTGAGATATCCAAATCCAAATGAAATGGCAAACAGCACTCGGCAGTCGGCAGTCGGCAGTAGCAGCAGCAGCAGCAGCAACAACAGCAACAGCTTTGCGCATGCGCAAAAGGTCAGACAGTCGACAATTAAATTACAAGAAACCAAATGCCTGGCTCCAACAGCCGCCAAACAAAAAAGCGAAAGGTCAACTTGCCCACTGCTTAGGTAACGGCACTTTTGTGCCCTGGCACACTCATATAGCCATGCTCCATGCTCCACCTCTCCACCACGGCCAAACCAGCTTCCAGCTCTTAGCCAGAACGAATAATGTCATTTGTATCATGTTCACTGAGTGCACTTAATTTATGATAGCAAATTTGTTGTCAGCCACACATCTGCAAAGGTATTGACAGTTCCAGCCATTGTACTCCACATCCAGTTTGGTATGTGACAAATATAGCAATAAGTCGTGCCGCTATTCGATTCGACATCTGCGGCTCGAAGATCAAAACAATTGATCAGAAAACAATGTCGATTTGCAATTTCCTTCTGTTGCTTTGCATTTTAAGTCAAAGTTTAATGCTTGTGTGGAAATGTCTGTAATAAGCTGAAGAAAGCATCTTTTACTTCACAAAGCGACGACTTAGTCACTCTAACATAGATACATCTGAACTAGATACAAATTATATTATAGGTACAGATCAACCTTATAATACTATCTCTTTATTTGTTTTCATTATTTTAAATAAATGTAAAATTTCTCGAAGATTTGAAAACCAAATTGGAATTCAATTCATGGATTCAACTCTTCTACTGCTCGATAATAAAAAAGTTTTAAATAGTAAACTGTTAATCATTGATCATTAACAGAAACATTTCATGAAGATATACAAAAACGGTTATTCAATATATTAATTGGAATTTCATGAGGCCGTGGCAAGCCATATTACGTTATAAAGGGGCAGTGACTGTCAACTATAACAAGTCGATTTAGTACCAGACAACAATTATCGCTTAAATAAATCAAGCTGTCTGCTGCTATTAACTTTCCACTTTTCATTCGCTTATCGTAATATTCAAATACGATTTTCTAATTGATTTTATGTTAGCGAATGCATTCACTTAAAGGACTTCCAGTCGTGGTAATAATGTGTTCGGGAAAGCACTTTGTCTACGCGTGGATAACCTATTTCTTGGCATTCAGTGGAATCTTTCCATTTTACTTCAATATCCGCACGAGAAAATGTTGGAAGTACATCGAATGTACTTCAAACTTATTCGTATGGTTAATGATTTCTGCGATGTTTTTAAATATCCGCTTGCTTGTCATTTGCTCCTACTTATTTGCATGACCTGTGTGACTGGATACTCGTATTGTCGCTTAATAGTTGGAAAACCATTACAAATTAATAACCCTACCAGTGAATGGCTTATACTACTTATTAACATCAACTATCTATTGGAGCTCTACCTTCTGCCGCTCATAACTAACATGACTAGTAAACTTCATGGGATCACATTGCACGACTTACGAACCTCTTTCTGTGACTCAGAACTAGTGGAACGCAGTGTATGTACTACGATTCAACTTTACACTGTGATTTTAATGATCTTTCTTTCACAGAACGACTGGCTTGCCTTACAAATATCTTCAAAAAACACGAACATCAATATATTTGGCGTATTAAATATCAATCTTCAATTGATCTTTCCACTCGTAAGTGGCATCATACTTCATATAATATACATCATACAGAGTGACTACAATTATATGTAAAACAAGTAACAAGGCCCTTGTTGAGAAGATACCCTGCATCCCGACCAATGATGATTCGTTACCGTACTCCATAGCTTGTATCTGTGCATGAATATTGAAAGTTGCATTTGTATTACGGCTGCGAAAGCTGGGCTTGGGCTGTCGTGTCGGCATGACAATGAAAACTTAATTGTTGAATAATAGATGCACTTGCTTGATAATAAGTATAAAAGTTTCTTCACTTTGAATTTTTTGTTTCAAATTTGTGGGAATGGGAGGAGTTCATGACATTCTACACACGAAACTTGAAATCTAGTTTTAAATTATTAAATAATATCTATAAGGAAATTAGATGAGTTATCGAAACAGAAATATAAACCTTTATGTGTATAGTATGCTGAATTACATATTTAAAATTAAAAGTATTGAGTCTTTGTACGGAAGGTCAAATGGCCATGGGTAGATCGACTCAGATCGTCATAATGATTAGGAATATATATATACTCCACGCCTCTTTCAGTCTGTTTCATACACTTTCACATAAACAAAATTGCCCTTATTTCTTCTTGCACATATATGTCAATTCCTGTCTTAAAGAGGTTTTAATGCTTTATAGGAAATGAATCCTATAATAAATTCTGACTTTGTCATAACTTCTCAATGCTCACTGTCGATGTAACATTATTTTAAAAAAAAAGCTGAGAATTTTTAATACTAATTTTGATTTGATTGATTTTCTATCGAATGCTTCACCCAAACTGTGTCAACTGAATTAAAAGTATGTTTATGATGCCCTACAAAAATTCGCAACTAACTGATTTTTGTGTTAGTTATCCTATGGATATGAAAGCAGTTGACGGTGTGTTGCCGTCCCAGTCACGAAAGCAGGTCAGCTGTTTTCATTACTGTAAAACATGTGCCATGATGATAGCTAGCTTGTAATTTCACGGCACTAATTTAATGTTTAAACGGCAACTCTTAGCGCATTTAGTTAGTCCATAAATAAAACTTGTAAGCAGATGTCCGACCGATGCAAACATGGACTTCAGCAGCGTACTAGAGAGTTGCGGAGCATTTGGACGTTTTCAACATGTGATATTACTGCTATATGGCTACACAAACATACTCAGCTCACTGCATTACTTTTCACAAACACTCATCACATTTACTCCAGAGCATTGGTAGGTAGAACAAATTGAGTTTGAGAGTGATATTTAATAGTGCACTATTATTTAGGTGCTACCATGACGATCTAAAGAATCTGAACTCTTCAGATCTTCGCTTGATATACGCAAATGTGACTCACAAGTCTTGCACCCTACTGCAGGGAGTGGTCAATGGTACGGGCATAGCAGCAAAAAGTGGACAGTGCCACGATTGGATATTCATGCGCGAACAAGGCTACGAGAGCGTCACAACTGAGGTACTTGGACATGCCATTAAGAACTTTTCGATTGTCTAATACTTTTTACAGCTAAAATGGGTCTGCGACAAGGCGCATCACTCGGCCGTTGGCCAATCATTCTTCTTCATTGGCTCAGTTGTTGGCACAATAATATTTGGAAATCTCTCCGATCGCATTGGACGTTTGCCAGCTTTACTGCTGGCCACATTGGCAGGTGCATCTGGAGATTTTCTTACCTCATTTGTCTATAGCTTTCCATTATTTGCATTTTCCCGTTTTGTCTCCGGACTCTCCACCGATACCATGTACTATTTGATGTACATTTTGGGTGAGCTTTCCATCTATAAAATTTTATAATACTGAATATCAAAATAACCATCACACTTGCATCTATCCAGTATTCGAGTATCTCAGTCCGAAACGCCGCACCTTTGGGCTTAACATTATACTCGCTTTCTTCTACTGCTTTGGACTGATGTGCTCTCCCTGGCTAGCCATCTGGATTGGCAATTGGCGGCATTACTTGTGGCTAGCTTCGTTACCGGCTCTTGGCGTGCTCGCTTACCCGCTGCTCATCTGCGAGAGCGCTCAGTGGCTACTCACCAAGAAGAGATACGATCGGGCCGTGAAATGTCTAAAATGGGTGGCTAAGTTCAACGGGCAACAAGTGGATGACTCTGTGTTCGACGAGTTCGTGAAGTACTATCGTGAAAAAGTAAAAGAAGAACTGAAGGTGACTGCCGAAGAGGACACATTCATGGGAATGTTCAAGACCCCGCACCTACGGCGGTGCACACTGTCCTTGTTGCTAAAATCGTAAGTTTTTATCATTAGCTAGGTAGGCTAGGCAAGGTTTTGATGATGAGTTCTTATTCAGCGTCATCATTACACTCTCGTATGATGTGATCAACCGCAATATGGAAGGACTTGGCACGTCACCTTTCAAACTGTTCTCTTATACATCAATCAACTATTTACCAGCGGGCTGGACTATACTGCTACTGCAAAACAATATCGGTCGGAAGGGCATGGCCTGCGGTGCGCTGCTAGTGGGTGGCATTATAACCACAGTGACGGGCTTCCTCATTGCCTTCTTGGATCCGAAAGAAAATGCTCTTTTGCTTGCCGTCATGATTGGACTGGGTCGCTATGGCGTGACGGTCTCCTATGATGCGGAAATCCAATACGCTGCCGAGATAATACCGACTAGCGTAAGGGGGCGTGCTCTCTCCAACATACACGTCGTTGGTCTGGCCTCCAACTCGTTGGTCTTCTATGTGATCTACTTGGCCAAGTTCTATAAGCCTTTGCCATCAATATTCATAAGCTGTTTAATGTTCATCGGCGCTGGCCTATGTCTAACTCTTCCAGAAACTTTAAACAGGTTTGCCTTTAAGTGACGCATCCCTATGTTATTCAAATAATTTAAAATTTTTTAATTTTCTGACTTTTAGAAAGCTACCGGAAAATCTGGCGGAAGCAGAATGTTTCGTTATGCAAGAGCCCGGCCAGTGCATTTCTTTATTTTCCAAACGAGACAAAATTTCATCGACAACAATTTAATATTTTGATGCTTAAATCTGAAATTAGTTTTGCAATAAGCAAAGTACACGCATACTATGTATGTATTGTGTGCTGACAGTCAATATATATAATTTGATTGAATGTCGAGCGAGATCCCCTCAACAAATTACACGACAACTTTAATGTTTAGGTCGACCTAACTATTTATATGAATATTACAGGAAAACTCAAATATTTTCTTGCATGGCCATGTTTTGGACTAAACAGATTATTATTATACAGTGTCGTGACTACAGCTTCCTGTATTTTTACACATTTTTCAGGTTTCAGCTGCCTTAACAAATAATCGTACAACACAAGTAGAATAGTTCAAAATTGACTCAATAGTTGATATGACTGACACCTGATTAAACAGGCATATTATTATTTGTAATGACACGAATGATCACGAACACGAATATTATCAAAAATGTTTCGGATATATTTTCACAAGTCACTTGTGTAAACATGTTTTGGCTATAATAAAAACCGAATACATATTAAAATAATTTCCGACCAATATTCCAATAACAAGTAAAAATGCTTCAGTCGAAAGCCACAAGCTAGGTAAACTAGTTCATTAAAGAACTGAAAAGTTCGTAGTGTACGTTTACTCAATAGAAATTGTGGAAGATATTCGCTTCCCATTGAAATGAAGCATATAATATAACTTGATCTGACTTAATCTAATAAAAACAATATACGTATATACATATATTTATATATATATGTATATAAATATATAAATCTATGCCTGCATCTTCTTAGTTGTTTCAAAGTAGCTTGTGTACCCGGCCTTCGGCTGTTTGCTAATAAAAAGAATGCAGCGGGTGGATGGCATTAAATTGTCGAGTCGACACCGAGCGATACGCACGCATAAATACTGTTAGCTATATAATAACTGTAAACGTATCGCATCGCATGCTAAATAATTTCGAGCTCGGCAATTTCAACGGACAAAATCTATATTTATCTATTTGAAACGACGTAGCGACCCAACCAATGCATTGCAGTTGATTCCGAGTGAGAGTCGCACGGGTATAGGCTCGGGCCCGGGCCGGCCATTCGACATTGCAAACTTGACTTCGGCGTGCTGCGGTTCGTGTTTTAAATATTCTTATCGAATTATCAACGTAGCAGCTGTTGAGGCGTGTCCCAAGTGCGGGTTCAATTCATACGGCCCTCAGCTGTTTTAAATTTTTTTCTGAAAATCTGTTTCTTATCGACAAATTTGGTGCCAGAAACAAAAACAATCTAGTTAACCATTTCTTATTCACAAGCTGATTTGAAAAGTCAACTCAGTCAAACTTGCAACGTAAAAAAGTTTAAATATTAAAGAGATAATCTGAATCTATCAAGTGAATGTAATTGTTGTAAATGCAAACGGATATGTCGCAGCATAGTTTATAACCTTAAGGGGCCACAACTTAACAAAAGTATTTAGTTGATTTGTATATATTGATAACTATTTCGACCATTTGAGTATCATACGTACACAAGTATATAGGTAAAGTCGCGCATCTATAAAATATAAATTCTTATATCTGTTAACGTAAAGTGTTTACCAGCTTAAGAACAGAACACAGTGTTCTTTCTTACTGTGTCATTTTTTTATTTTCGTAGGTCATATACATTAACTTTTGTGAACAGTTGGCATATAAATTTTGGATATTATTATAAATGTTGCCAGTCATCACAAAGAATTTTGCAAGAATACTATAACGTTTCTTATAATTGATCATTTAGAGCAAAGCAATGCCTTTGTCACACGCACACAGCTTAGTAAACCTCTCATACTTAAATAATGGAATTGTATTTTTTTGTGTACAAAGATGAGTCATGATGCGCTAATTGGCTATACTAATTAAGAAAACATAGTCGACTCTCCCTAAGGCTAATTAAATTAAGTAAGATGTAAGACAGATTTTACAAGTGTTGTGAAACAGTCTGGCTATTGGCTTTCCGGGGATAGATTCTGAGAAGAAAAGTCCCGATTCGGCAGACAGAGTGCATTGGAGTTGCTTGGAACAATAAGTGTATGTAAAAAGTGCTTTCAGTAAAAAAAACGCGATAACAAAATGCTTGAAGTGGACAAAATGCTGGAAAAGTGCGGCGACTTTAGTCGACTGCAGTGGCTCATGCTGTTACTATTCAGTCTCATAAATGTGCTCTCGGCCATGCATTACTATTCGCAGACGATCATTAGCTTTGTGCCGAAGTATTGGTATGGATATGAAACGCAATCGAATAACCTGGCATATACTCAACATTTATCATTCATACGCACAGGTGTGCAGATGGCTTGGACCCGATAGCACCGGCACCAAATGTATCCAGCTGCCGGCCGCTGAACAACAACGCGACCTACCCTGCTATCTGTCACAGTTACCACTATGAGCTGTACATGGGCTATCAGAGTTTCAGCAACGAAATGCACTGGATATGTCGGAAGGCATGGAAGCTGACCCTGGGCCAGTCCATGTTCTTTGTGGGCTCCGTTGTTGGCACTTTAGTTCTGGGTTTCCTCGCAGACATAGTCGGCCGTTTGCCCATCCTAATTGTGGCCAATATCATTGGCATGCTGGGCAACTTGTTGACAATTTTTAGCAAGAACCTTGCACTCTTCTGCATATTCCGTTTTATTGCTGGATTCGCCACCGACGCAAATTTCCTGATGATGTACATTCTAGGTGAGTAGAAAGATCTTAGCCACCATTGAAATTTAACTTGACTAAATAAGAATTATCTTGAAGTTATGGAATACATGCGACCATCTTTACGCACTCTAGGCCTGAGCATCTGTATTGGCATCTTCTACTGTTTGGGCTCAATGGGCGTGCCTTGGATTGCAGTGCTTATGGGCAACTGGCGTGGCTTTCTACTTGTCATCTCGCTGCCATTGGGCTTGGTGCCACTCTTCTATTTCATTGTGCCAGAGAGCGTTCAGTGGCTGATCTCGAAACAGAAATATGATAAGGCTGTGGCCTGTCTGAAGCGTGTTGCTAAGATCAATGGTCGCCAAATCGATGATAGCGTCTATGCACAGTTCATCGAGGACTGCAAAATAAGTCAGAAAACCATGCAGACAAGCAAGCCGAATATTTTGGGGCTCTTCAAAACGCCACGACTGCGCCGCAACACACTTATATTATTCTTTAAATCGTGAGTAGGCTGTTTTCGGTTCATATATGCATTGTAGTCTGTATCTTTTCGCTTAAACTCACACAGCATGGTCATTACCCTGTGCTACGATGCCGTCTCTCGCAACGTCCAAGGCCTTGGCATTTCGCCATTTGTGATGTTCACGCTGAGCGCTACCACAATTCTGCCCGCCTGCCTGCTAATCATTGCTCTACAAGATCGCATCGGACGCAAGGCAATGACTTCCATGTCGCTGCTCCTCAGCGGCATTTTCATTTCGGTAACGGGCATTGTTCTCTTTGCCGCTGCTACCGCCAGTAATCAGAGTAAGTCAAAGCAAAACCAGTTCCAACAGCTGCACAAAGTGAAACATATTTTTGTGCATTTCTTATCGTTTCCTTAACTCTTAGTGGCATTTATAACTAATGCTGGATAGCCTATTATATTTACCTGCATATGCATAATATTTACGCTTTCGTGTTCTTCACGTAAGATTTCTTCTTAAATCTTACTAAACTTTGCTAGATGTCAACTAACTTTTAGCTTGCAATTTTCCCAAGATAAAATATGTTCATTTTCTGTCTAGTAATCGTTAAATCGAACCTAATTAATTGTACATTCGACTTCATCATCTACATAGCGACCACCTTGCTAGTCACGCTATCAGTGATTGGACGCTTCGGAGTCACGGTGGCCTACAATTCGGGCGCCCAGTACGCCACGGAGCTAATTCCGACCTGTGTGCGAGGCCAGGGTGTGGGTGCTGTGCATGTCATGGGCTATGCATTCACATTCTTCAGTGTGTACATATTGGACACGCGTACAGTTTTCCCGCCGCTGCCGGAAATCATTCTGGGTGTGATCTCGTTGGTGGGTGCTTGCCTGACGCTGCTGCTGCCGGAGACACTGCATCGCACGCTGCCGGCCAGCTTGGAGGATGCTGAGAAGTTTGGTATGAACGAGCACTGGTACACATTCAGCTGCTTGGAGAAACGCACACAGTCAGTGACAAGACTTGCGCCGCAACGTGGCATGTCGTTGTCTACTTCCACCAATTCATCAGTCTACTTTTAGGGCCGAGCATGACAACTATTCTGTATTTACGTACGAGCGTTCTAAGCATAAGCAAGCTTTTAGGCTTTAATTTATTGTGGTACATTTAGTATTTTTAGACAAAGCTTGTATATAAGAAAAATTTCAAGCCTGCTTTATTGCCTAAGCATCTTATATAAAATACGTTTAGCTATATAATATGGTATTCAAAAGCCTCGCAAATACTATTTGGAAGTAATCATTTAAGTTGATTATAAAATAATCAGATACAGTTTTAATATAAATGTTAATTTCATGTTAATTTCATTCATGCATGGATGTGAGAAATTCAACTGCAGAATTGGAGTCAGACATGTTTCGCCATGACCAGACATGAGTATGTATTCGCTTGACTTCTGCATTCCGAATTGTGACATTGCCGTTGCTTGATGACTCCTAGAAGAGCTTGGACGAGCCCAGATAAATAATTGAATGGAACTTTCAACAGTTGCAGCAGCGATACAAGGAACATCACCTACAAAATTGTAGTAAAGTTCACTGCCAAATTTAAATGGAAGCTAGAGATTAAGAGTATTAGGCTTACACTCGTTGACATACACGCCTACCAGCATGCAGCTTCTTTCGTTAAATTGGTACACACAGATTGTAGAACAAACTAAAGCTTTTATCATCACACATATATATATAAAGAAAACTTTACTAATGAGTGCCTGCACTAAGCAAACTAATTTATGTTTATTTAAAAGCTTAGCATATATAGTTGCTAGCTGCCTTCACTAGATGGCTACATTTGAAGCGCGCATTTCCAAAAATTTAATATATTACAATGCAATGCAATACAAAAAATTAAATGAAAAAGACAGAGACAGAGAGAGAGGCGACTTCACTCTCTTTCACAGTACCATATTCAAGTAGTAATTCCACACATTTCGTAGTTTTTTAATCATTAACTATTGTTTAATTTTAATTTATGTAAGTCTAACAGTGCAACTAAGAGTGAAATAGAAAGTGGTGATTCTGCGACTTTGCATGAAATTTGTTTAAATGCGCAATTCGCACTGCTGACTGGCTATCATTTGGCTTTCATTACCAGCTCTGGACAGTCGCTTACAGCTTAGTGCAGACAGTAGGAAACGAGCACTGTCAGCAGGACAGTGAGTGTACATAGTGATGCGGCTGTGTCGGAGCCAGCATCTGTTACCACCCAGTCATTGTTAGGTTTACTGTTAATGATTATGAGGTTAGTTTCACCGCGGATATCGCCGCTATCAGCTACTGGAAAGGCCTTCTGAAACGAGTTGTAGGCTGGCTGCGATTTACTAACATTTTTTTGAGTACTAACAATTGGAACTAGGATAACACGACGATGCGAAGGTGGAGGCGTAGGTGCAGGTCGAGTACGAGGTACCCTCTGCGGCACCTTCCACCCAATGGGCGAGCCCTTAACTGATGTTGAAAGCCAGTTATGATGTTTGGAACCGTACTGTGCGTTACTGATACCTTTGGAGGTGCCTCGAGCACCATTACTTCTGCCGGCCTGGGCATCCAGCCTGTCCAGCAAGAGAATCAGCAGACCCAATAGAAAAATCTTAATGCTAGGTCGCCAGGGAGGATTCTGCGACATGCTGCAACGAAAGGTGAGAAACAGAAGCACACGTAAGTCTCACTTAATTGAAAAACAATCTATATATGCTGTTTGACCCCTTGACTTAGAGCTGGCGCTGTTGCCTGCGTGGAGCGCTTAAATAGTTTCAGCGAGAGCAACATATGAAAAAAACCACACGCTTACTCATTTGCCTGTGCGTCAGATCTGCGATAAAGAGTCTAGGAATAACAAAAAAAAAATAACAGTAAGAGACTGGGTTTTATTCTTATTTTTGTTGGGTTTTATTCTTATTTTATTTTTGTTTTCCTTCTACTATTTAATTATTATTATTAAAAGAAAAACTACTTTTTGACAAACATGTTAATGTTTGTGAAAGCTCTAATTAAAATTTGTTTAGGTTTTTGATAGACACAAGTTACGGAGTATATTTAAGAACGCAGATCGGACGGGGTTCAGGGAATCTCTAAGTCGGGCACACCCCACTAATGCTTTCTTATTTCTTTTTTTCCTCGTCGGAAATAAAATAAAATTCAAAGTAAATGCTTAAAAATGTGATTTGTGATATTATACATCTATACATAATCCATGAGTTATTTGTCATTATCTAGTATTATATAAAATTAATGTAACAAACAGAGAGCCAAACCTCTATCATGCCAGGCTTGTCCTACAAGTTGTGCTGAATGAGAATTCATAATGCATGTAATTTTGATTGCATGGATGAGTTAAGTAATCTATTGAATCTAGTCAGTGATAAGTCCGGTTCGGTTCACCTTAGTGTCTTGGCTTAGTAATAAATCGGCCAAGCACTATTTTATTATTATTTTTTATTTTTATTTCTTTTTTTCAAATATTTAATATACATGTATGTATTAATATTTGTAGCATTTTAAGCACAAAAGAGCAGTAAAAAACTTTTATTTTATCAGCAATTCATAATAAATCCTCAGGACGTATAAAATCTGAAGTATAATACCACTTACAATTGGCACGACCAATGAAAGATTGATTTTTAAAACTCCAAAGATTTTGATGCTCGCATTTTGCGAGGCTAGCTGCAAGGCAAGCCAGTCATTCTATGAAAGAAAGATCATTAATATTAGAGCATAAAATTGTACCGTAGAACATACAGAGCGTTCCACTTGATCTGAATCAGAGGATGAGCTCCGTAAAATATTTAAAAAGTTTTCATTAAGCTTACCAGCCATGTGAGATATTAGAGCCAGAATATAGAGTTCAGACAAATAGTTGAGGTTCAGCAATATAATAAGCCATTCACTGGTAGGTGTAGATGTTGCAGCCATAAGTTGACAATAAGAATATCCCCAAAAATAGGTGGTGAAATTAAGGTGAACAAAGTAAAAAGCGAGCGGATATTTAATAATTTCACAGAGTTCGTTCATCATTCCAATAAGTTTATAGTACATTCGATGTGCTTCGAAAATTTGCTGGACTTTCCGTGACGTTACTGGCAGGGAATCGGCATATAAATGATTTATGTAACGCTGCAGTTTCATAAAAGTGTAGCAAATTTGCCAAATAATATTAAATATCAGGAAATATATCCCATCTATAACAAGTCGTGTTCCAAGCATGACGGATAGTTTAAAAGTTTCATCCTTTCCAAAGAGAACATGTCTACTGAATATTGAAATACGCGTTATAATTATAAACAATCTGATCCAGAATAAGCTTTGTAGATATGACTTCTCCGATGGTGTGACACAATAGTTAGGTTCTGCTGCTAACTTATCTAACTTAAGCAGATTGTGAAGCAAATTAATTATTCTTTGTTGCCAACACAGCGCACAGTTAATACAGCTCATAAAGGTAATCAGTTTGACGACGGGATAAGAACTCAACGTAAGAGTCATTTGTTGGGATTTGGTAAGAAACGATGGGCGAATATTATCGTAGGCGATTGCTTTAAGAAGGGCACACAAAAAAAATAGGCAAAACAGTCGACCATAGAAACGCAAGACACGCGATTGTTGTAATGTACCCGTTCGGACATCAAAGAAGAATGCAATGATTCCACAGAACGCCAAGAAATATGTGGTCCACGCGTACACGATGTGCTTTCCCGAAGACATTCTCACCACGACTGCAAGTGAATGCATTAGCTCGCAATTAATCAATTGGTAAAGCGCATTTGGGTCTTGTGGAAAATTGAAAATAAATTGGAAATGACAGCTTGTTTAATCTAGCCGTCACTTGCTGTCTTGTTGGCAGCCGATATATCATTGTAATCAGTAAATTGCTTTTAAATATTTCCAATTTGATTTGCGTTAAATTAAATATTAATCGAAGCGCTCGAGTAGGACTAGGTCTGAAGGAGTGCTGATGTTTGCATCAAGGGAAAGAGGAGTATTTAGAACAATCAGATAATCGTAATTGTTGCATAGCTTACGAGATCGTATATAGCCAATTTTTCAGTAATGCTCAAATAGCTTGGTCGGAGCGGACTTCCTCTGAAACTTTTACCTATAGCAAAAACTTTCGCAAATTCCTTACAAAAAGCTCTCTTTACATAAAAGCTGTTTAAAATTCTTTACCCAGTGCCACAACCATACACTGATTGTGATTGTGCTTAAAGCACGTCACATCGAGAAGTTTCAGCTAAGCCTTATGTTAGAAAAGCAATTAATGTTAGTTGGGCACTGTTAGGAAAGCTTTGGGTGCAGTCATCAGCTAATGCCCAAGAAACTGCTGTTAAAAAGCTTGCTCTGATCAATTGATCGTGCCAATTGTAAGTGGTGTTAAACTTCAGATTTTATACGTCCGGCGGATTAAATGTGAATTGGTAATAAAATAAAAGTTTTTTACTGCTTTTTTGTGCTAAAAGTGCTACAAATATTAATACATACATGTATATTAAATATTTGAAAAAAATTGCAATGTTTAAGTCTTTTCGGTCTAGTTCTGATATCTTAAATGATATCTCATTCACCACAACTTGTAGGACAAGATTGCGTTGTTCTTTTTTTAATAAGACTTGAGACACAGCCATGCTACAGTTTTGGGTTCTCTGTTCGTTACTTTAATTTTTTTATAATACTAGATAATGACAAATAACTCATGGATTATGTATAGATGGATAATACCACAAATCACATTTACTTTGAATTTTATTTTATTTAAGACGAGGAAAAAAAGAAATAAGAAAGCATTAGTGGGGTGTGCCCGACTTAGAGATTCCCTGAGCCCCGTCCGATCTGCGTTCTTAAATATACTCCGTAACTTGTGTCTATCAAAAACCTAAACAAATTTTAATTAGAGCTTTCACAAACATTAACATGTTTGTCAAAAAGTAGTTTTTCTTTTAATAATAATAATTAAATAGTAGAAGGAAAACAAAAATAAAATAAGAATAAAACCCAACAAAAATAAGAATAAAACCCAGTCTCTTACTGTTATTATTTTTTTTGTTATTCCTAGACTCTTTATCGCAGATCTGACGCACAGGCAAATGAGTAAGCGTGTGGTTTTTTTCATATGTTGCTCTCGCTAAAACTATTTAAGCGCTCCACGCAGGCAACAGCGCCAGCTCTAAGTCAAGGGGCCAAACAGCATATATAGATTGTTTTCCAACTAAGTGAGACTTACGTGTGCTTCTGTTTCTCACCTTTCGTTGCAACATGTCGCAGAATCCTCCCTGGCGACCTAGCATTAAGATTTTTCTATTGGGTCTGATGATTCTCTTGCTGGACAGGCTGGATGCCCAGGCCGGCAGAAGTAATGGTGCTCGAGGCACCTCCAAAGGTATCAGTAACGCACAGTACGGTTCCAAACATCATAACTGGCTTTCAACATCAGTTAAGGGCTCGCCCATTGGGTGGAAGGTGCCGCAGAGGGTACCTCGTACTCGACCTGCACCTACGCCTCCACCTGCGCATCGTCGTGTTATCCTAGTTCCAATTGTTAGTACTCAAAAAAATGTTAGTAAATCGCAGCCAGCCTACAACTCGTTTCAGAAGGCCTTTCCAGTAGCTGATAGCGGCGATATCCGCGGTGAAACTAACCTCATAATCATTAACAGTAAACCTAACAATGACTGGGTGGTAACAGATGCTGGCTCCGACACAGCCGCATCACTATGTACACTCACTGTCCTGCTGACAGTGCTCGTTTCCTACTGTCTGCACTAAGCTGTAAGCGACTGTCCAGAGCTGGTAATGAAAGCCAGTCAGAAGTGCGAATTGCGCATTTAAACAAATTTCATGCAAAGTCGCCGAATCACCACTTTCTATTTCACTCTTAGTTGCACTGTTAGACTTACATAAATTAAAATTAAACAATAGTTAATGATTAAAAAACTACGAAATGTGTGGAATTACTACTTGAATATGGTACTGTGAAAGAGAGTGAAGTCGCCTCTCTCTCTGTCTTTGTCTTTTTCATTTAATTTTTTGTATTGCATTGCATTGTAATATATTAAATTTTTGGAAATGCGCGCTTCAAATGTAGCCATCTAGTGAAGGCAGCTAGCAACTATATATGCTAAGCTTTTAGTTAAACCACTAACCATTTATGTGTTGTATGGTTAGTGGTTAAACGTAAATTTTTTTGCTTAGTACAGGCACTCAATAGTAAAGTTTTCTTTATAATGTGCGATGATAAAAGCTTTAGTTTGTTCAACAATCATTTCTATATAATATATATATATATATATATATATATATATATATATATATATATATATATATATATATATATATATATATATATATATATATATATATATATATATATATATATATATATATATATATATATATATATATATATATATATATATATATATATATATATATATATATATATATACAACAGACCAAAACTTCTCAATTCCAACCGATTTGCATAGGCATCGACTTTTATATTTGCAGCAGTTGCTGAGATATTTGATTTTGATGAACCGTTGGTAGATTGCGAAGTTGTTATGCAATTTGATTAGTCAATTATGTTATATGGACGCAATTGCTGAAAATCTTAAATGTGTATTCTAATATTTGCAGTTAACATCAGGCTGCCACGCCCCTGCTCGAAGTGTGCTGCTGTTGTTGTTGTTATCTTGGGTAAACGGCGCTACCTAAAGTTTTTCATTGACTTTGCAAATTTATGCAATTATGCAAAAGTTTTTAATGAGTTCTAAATAAAGTTAAAATTTCGTTGACGGCAGCGGTTAGCTGGTGTAAACTACACCAGGCGACCAAATGAAACTTTTGTCGCAGCCAAACAAAAACTTTGCCCGCCAATTGTTTGAAGCCCAACTCAACTCAAGACCCTCAGCTTAGCGCTTTGGTAATCACAGCAAGCACAGCCCTGCTATGGTCAGAAATTACGAATTGCAAATGCAAATTGCTTAACTTGCTGCACTTTAAGCTGCTTAAGCACGGTCACGCCCACGCCCACGCCCACCAAGGACAAGCTCATCTCGGAGATGATGGGCAATGTCAAGTGCTCAAGCGACAAGCGGCAAACGGCAAGTGGCAAGTAGCAAGTAGCAAGTGGCAGTATGTGAACTCATTTCGAGACGTTTGTCTGGTAGTGCCTTCATTACGTAATCCTAGCAGGGTTATGTACAAATAAAGTTCATGGCCATGGTCAATACGAATGCGGTTCACTTGGCAATTGGCTGTAGGCATTCGGTACTCGGAACTCGCCTCTTATTATGCATGCGCTTCCGCTTGATTTATGCGACGGCATCTCTCAGGGCGGCACTCATGCCTCGCCCCCACGAACTGTATCAAACACTCACACAGCTGGCATTTTCTATAAGGAACAACGCGAACAAGATGAAGAAGTAGTACCTGATACTTCCGCTCGCTGGGGAAAGAGAAGAAAGCACGCAGTTGTGTGTGGCCACAAAATCCTGGTGATTAGAGGCGCTCGAGTAAAAGGTTTGTTAATATGTATTTGTAAAATGTTTGAATGCGAATTTTAATGAGCGACAGAAAACATACCGCAGACACAACTGAGACAGACAGCACGGCCAGGTGAGGGTGGGCGTGGCAGCCATAAGTGCCGCAATCTGCTTATGATACCTAGAACACGTCTCCTCCTGCCGTTCGCTGATTAAGCACGAGCGTATCTTTCTCTCTATGTGTGTGTGTGTATGGGCGAGTGTGTGCTCGCATTTAAATAATGATGTGCAATTTATAGGCATACCAAATAGGTGATCATTGCCCTGTGATACCTCGAACTCTTATGTATGTAAGTAATTGATGAGCTTGTGGCCACTTAAAGAGCTTCAACTAAATCAGCTAATTAAGTCATTTGCACTAAAAATTTAAGACATTCCTCGAGACCGTGGGATAAGCCTGCTTGCCACACACACTCATACACAGTCAAACGATGAATTTGTTGTGCATATTTCTTATTTTGTTACACTTTGCCCGGTGACCCGCATGTGTCAAGCGGCTGTCACCTAGGCTGCAAGGATCTGGCAAACGTCTGGGCTGCGCGCTCGTGCGTCCCATCCAATACAATGATACACGGCATCTCGACTCCATGGCAAATAAAGTGTCCAGCGGGCGCAGCGTGCCAATTGAATTCATACATTCACCCATACATAGCCATGCTGGACTTGATTAGCGTTGGAGGCTTTAGCCTTATTTGTGTGCAGGATTTCTTGCACTGTTTGGCATTGAGATGGCTTAGCAAAATAAATCACAAAAAAAGGCCAACAATACGAGCCGACAAACTATGGCCCAACCGACTTAGTCAATATATTTTCGAAATTTTCCACCCTCGTCGACTGCCACAAACAGTTTGATTGAGCCCCTGAATGTTTATCCTGCTGTTAGCTAAGCTGTAAATACATGGCTAGTCTTATACATAAATAGATAATTTGATACGTTGCCTCAAACAAAACAAACAAACAATGGAATTTGTCCAGCTGACCGAGCTGTCCAGCTCTACTGCCGGCAATTCATATAGTGCTGCATAAGCATTATAAGCCAAAGCCCCTGCTAGCCTGGGGCTATCTATCGGTGTGTATCTGTGTGTGGTTTAGGATTTTCCTTTAATAGTCCCAAGTGGAACCCCAGAGTGACTCGGAGTCTGTTTCTAATTGTAGTTTGATTTTTATGCGTATCGAATGAACAAAAGTTCTACGATTTGCTCCAGCCCCACCCGCTTAAGATCTGAGCATAACAAAGCAGAGCACAAAATGGACTCCTACTGGCTGTCCAATGAAACCTAATAGCGAATTGAGAACGTGCTCCAATACCAAAGAGCTTTGTTGGACACAGCTCTGAGCTAACAAGACGAAGGGACATCGGTTAATTGCGACCCTTTTGATTATCAGTCATCCCACCAGCTACCTTAAAGCCCTATTGGACCATAAAAAGCGGCAAGCATAAGCCACGTTACAAAGGATCTGCGCCCTCAATCTCTACTAGCATAAAGTCCGAAATGTGAACAAATAAACAAAAAAGGACAAAGATCCAATTTGACTTTTGTGCATATATTGTATTCAGCTTTATTTTAAAAAAATTGTATTCAGCTTGTCAGTTAGTGACAACTTTAAAATACCTGTTCAGCATTTGTTTGTGCTGTTAATTAAAGGTAGTGAAATTGACAATTGAACTTTGAAATCGTATTTGAAATACCTTTCCCTTTGTTTAACTGAAATATTAAATTGTCAGCGAGCTCATTACACTCTACACATGTATGAGCTTGACTTTCTGTCATACAGGGTATTTCACAGTCAACTACTTGTAGGATAACCATTCCTATTTATTTATATTATCACTTTTGTTGTGTGTGCGCTTTCAACTTTAATTTATACAAAGTTTTTTCTGCTGACAATTGCTGTGTGTCTGTCCACTAGTGGGTGGCTTAATTCAATTAACGGTTTGCTGGGGGCGTGGCTGAAAAAGATAGTGCATTCAAGTTGTTTTTTTTTACTCTTGCCAACAATAGTATGAGCGAGCAAAACATGAATATTTATAGAACATTTTAATGCTTTATTTGCCCAACTGCAACGCACTGGAAGTCTGTTTATATTTTTTTTTGTTAAGTAAAACCGTCAGGTTGATCTGTCTATAGAGGACATGCGTTGTAGACATACATGAATATGAATATCGTTAGTTATCTGTCAGAAAAGGAAAGTTAAAGCATTTTTAATTACTGACATTTTCACTCTGCTCCTTTTTAAGAATAATTCATTGAATGAGGTAAATATAAATGTAAAAATGAAGCTTTGACTTCATTTCACAAGCCACTGAAATCAGCTGGGAAATGTAAAAGGGTTGCCTTTTTAATATTTTATAGGAATAATATTATTTTTAAGCCTCTTTCAGGTAGCCATTGTCCGACGTTGAAAAACTGTGTATTTAAAGCAGCTGGGAAAACTTTCAGCAGATCGAGGACATTGTGAGTCACATGGAAAACAAATGATGAGAATCGATATAGAAACCTGATTAGAAGCGAACTAGTGCAAAGGATGTCGGTGGCAGCAGCTGCTCAATATATGAGTCTGCGCTTCACATGTGCAACAGGACGTGATGGCAGCTATTTTCTCATGCGATGTAAACTTATGAACATGTTTATGGCTATGTTAGTGCGTTCATATTTCACTTAAGTATATTTTGCTTGCGAGCTCTTGTTGCTATTGCCAGGCATTGAAAATTGAAGTCTTAAATTTGCATGCAATGCGTTTCACAATGAATAAATCACGTTCATATATTCCATATACTCTCAAGAAATCGATGTTGTCGGGGCAGGGCGCTCAAAGTTATTCATCCCTTGAATAAATAGCCTCTAGCTACGTTCTGCTTATTATGATGGCATGTGCACACACACACAGTATACGTAATATATGTATGCATACACCAAGTATGCCGCCATCAAATTATTTCCGTGGCAGAGATGTGGCGGAAGCCGGTACAAGAGGGCGACTTCGTTTTCTTTCACTTTTTTCATTTTTCCTTTGGCTACTGCTGGCGCTCAATAAAATTTCAATCGCTTTATATAAATTGCAAATTACATTAAACAGATTACGGCCCCAGTACTGCCAGTCAACCTTAAGTCCTTCAGGCATCCTTCAGGGCCTTCCGCTCTCACGCTCTTCTTGTTGACACAGGAGCTGTTAATTATTTGTGACTTGAGAGCCTGATACCTACTGCAGCAATAGCAACAGCCGTTGCAGCAACAACAACAACAATTTAACCAGCAGCAACAGCAACCTGTTTATGTTAATAAAACATACGATTCATTGGGTATGCACATAAATATATAAATGAAAATCGGGAACGAATCAAAAGCAGAATCCTTTTAAAGATTCTTGAATAGCCGGAAACAGCTTTAATGACACCTCTTGGCATATTTATGGTCCGTTCTTATTTATTGTTTTATGTCTTCTCACAGCCTTCGTAAAAGATTTTTTAACTCCTCTCCACTCGACCAGATAAATGGCCAAGTTAGTGGACAGGTCTCTCTTCTGGGATACCCTTTTTATGCTCCACATCCTATACAAATGCATGCTTAGGGTATATCTACCTCTACCATGTATATGTAACAAAGCTAGTAAACGAAAACAACCATCGATGAATATCGCTTTATTTTAGACCAAAAGTTATAAAACTTTTCATGTCTACAGCGGAAGTCTCCTGCCCCAACTTTGCTACAGGGTATCAATGGCAGTCTAGACTTGAGTCTATTGACATGTTATTCAGTATATATGTATTGAGCATGTGTGTTTACTCGGCTGTATTTGAAATATGTCCCCACTCAACTGTCCTTTCAGAATTCGTTTGCTCTTTGTTGACGCGAACGTCTGTGGAACATTGGTAGCCTTTTCTCATATTTTTTTCTTTTGCTAGCTGGGCTCATTGACGCATACTTCTGCTTTGAAAATATTCAATTCTTGTCATTCATACACGCATGTTAGCTGTTGTCAGTTGAGATATGAGAAGTTCTGAGTACTTCAATATACATAGTATTTGATTCTTAATTAGAGCTTCTCTTCAGGGGAATCTATATAATTGACTTTGGATTGCTTGTGAGTAATGGGTCTGTGTTGACTTTAGACGAGGTATTGATTCATTCTTTACATTGAAATGCGTTGCTTTGTCCATCTTGTCTCATATTTCAGGCAATTCATTTTCAGCTCTTTTTGTGAATGGGGGTCAAGTGCCATTTTCCCCCTTTTTTTGAGAAGGAAACCTTTTTTTATTTTATTGTCTTTCTGTTCTTTTGGTGTCCGACTCACAATTTTTAACAGATTTTATTTATCAGGTGCCCACTTAAAGGCATTTGGCGCCATGCTCGCGATGCTCTCCATTTCAGTCCTTCAACAGCCTTTAGCAAAAATGTTGAGCAGGAATCGGCTTATTTATTTATAAATATACATATATATATATATATATATATATATATATATATATATATATATATATATATATATATATATATATATATATATATATATATATATTATATATATATATATATATATATATATATATATATATATATATATATATATATATATATATATATATATATATATATATATATATATATATATAGAGAGAGAGAGAGAGAGAAGACAGTTGTATACCTGAAAAAGGGGAAAAAGGCGTAGCTGTAAAAAATTCTTGTTGGTTTGCGACCCATTCCGGTTTTTCGTTGTATGTATTATTGACGAACTTAAGTCTGTGGGCTGCTATTGTTCTATTGGACAGCTAAAATTAAGATAAATATCTTGCCGAGAGCTCAATTTACTTGGGTGAAATTTAGTAAAAATCTGAAACTTTTCGCACAGCAACAACTTTTATCATTATGTTCTTTGGACGAGGCAGCTGCTGTCGCTGTGTTCAGGGCACGTACTGCCAACTAATGCAATTAGCTCAATTGTCATTTGAGCAGCTAGGAACAGGGCGTGTCTGGGTCAAACACTGTCATTTGGTAAAGTTATAAACGGGCACAACTTTTTTGGCAAAACTCACCAAGACAAATGACAAAAGAGGAATGCGACGAGCGACGCTGAATCAATTTTCTGAATTATGCTCCAAAAGCAAAAGGAAACATTAATAGACAATTAATATTGATTGCGAATGCCAGACAAATATAAAAAAAAAAAAACGCAAAAAAGAAAAAGAAAATATGTCATAATCCCATTGGGTTTGGGTCCCATTAATCCTGTGCATATTTTAATTACATTTTGAGGTCGACCGCAAATGCGCTATTAATTGAAAAGTCCCGGGATATTGACAGGCCTGACCGACTTGTCGACTAATCGCATTAGCTTCCCATTTGCATACGGCCTCAATGAAGCGTTCGGCAAAATATACAAATTATAATATAATTCCATTACATTTCAACTTCAGAGCAGCCTGTGAGATGCTTCAGATAAGTTGGGAGGGCAACGATTTTTTTTTTTTTTTTTTTGTCATCATAACCAAAAGCTAAACAGAACTCGTGTAAGTCTTTTTAAAGAATTTCAATAGATGACTTACATAAATCTATAAATAGATAGACATGCTGACATAATTTTGTATTTGTAAATAAAGTTTGTGTGTTCTTTGTTCAACAAGAGGACAGCGTGTTTATGCTTGTATATTTGTACCGAGAAGGACATTTTCTTTCGGCTCTGGGCCATAGACTTTCTGCTGCGCGACATAAATATCAATTATAGCCAAAGTTATTAACAAGGACTCTAATTATCTGATTTATGTGTAACAAGGCTGAGCCAAAACTTTTGAATAATTTGCTCGTGCTGAGATTATGAGAAGAAACTCCAAAAATGTGTTAGACTATGTGAATGGAGATTTATATACATATTTATAGTTGCCCAAAAATATCAAATTTACTTCAACAATCGAAAAATGCTGCATATATTTAAGCATTCTTCATAAATACTCAAGGGTAACATATGCAGATGCACACCCAGATGCACACGCTCTATCTTTCCATATTGCCCTTTGCAGTCTTACACATACACACACATACAAACACATACAGACATTGTGCTGGTCGTACCACGAGCATGTACCATTTATCAAATGTTGCTTTTGATATTGCGCACATCCTGCGGAAAATTAAGACACTGCCTGGCACGCTTCCTAAGCAATTTAAGTGTCCATTTTTTATGGTGCACACGAGAGTTGCATGAGTGCGTGCTCATGTGTGCGTGTGCACACACACACACACACACACACAATTCAGGCTTCAGCTGCTTATGTTTTATGAACTATAGCGAAAATATGCGAACAATCCATGTCACACATACAGCCATGCAGCCTGAACCAGAATCATTTCCAGCTAGTGCAACTATTCGGCTAGTGCCGTAAACGAGGCAAGATGTCACGTTTGTTGCCTGGCAACCACCGCAGATGAGGTAACCTGGCAATAGCTGCCAATTAAAACGACTTGTGTGGCCTTAAGCCGCAATAGTCGACTGGAGAAGATCAAATATGTACTCAGGTTGCCAGTTATGCTAATGAGTTGCAGCTGCTCGCCGCCTGATGCACTCACCTTGTTCATTTGTGTACTTGTTCGCTTGCGCCCAAATGCATTTCAATTACAACATATTTAAGGAGCTTCGGGAAAGCGCACCTGACCGATTGCACCAGCCCAATGGGTCCATTCATCAATGCGGGCCACTAGAGTTGCAGCTGCGGTCATATTGGACCATCGATAATGGAGCGCCAGCAGTTCATTGTTAAGCCGCGGCAGGACCCGAGCCTGGCATCGCTCAATGGGGCAACGGTGCGTATGGAAATCGAACATATGGATGCTGGACTGAATGAGCAGTAATAGCATTCAATAAGCCTGTCCCACGCATGTCGTTTATCGACTGGCGCACCTTGTTGAGCACAGAGTCCCACAGTTTCGTGCTGTGTGCAGGGCGATGTGTCCTCAAGTACAATCGCCTCTCATTCGCTTTGAGCACATGAACATCATCACTTCGGTTTTTGAGTAGGTACTTTTCTGTTTTTTTTTTCTTTTTGTTTTTTTTTGGTGAGTCGCGCCTTTATTGTGTGTGCGCATCCTTTGGGGCTACTGTGCATAATTTAAATTCCATTGTTGGTAGCCGAGCGTCGAGTCTAGCATTTCGTGCTTAAATTACTTTGCAGCAGTTGAGCAGCCAGCAAACCAAACTGCCCCCAGGCCCTAGACAATATCCTAAACAGGATAAAAGTGGTACAAGTGTGTGTTAGTCTGGTTGCTTGGCTAAAGGACACACTTCGGGCAGCTAAGCTTGAGGTGTAAGCATCAAATATTCAAAAACATAATTTAAGTAAATTGTAAATTCAAATTAAATGTTATGCAATAGTTAAACGTTTAAATCCAGAAAGAAAAAGATGGAAGAATGAACTTTTCGTATAGGGATAAGGAACTAAAAGTAATAAATCTTGGACAAAATTATCTCTTAGACCAAAATCCTATCACTGAAAAACTTGAAGAGCTAAAAGCATTGCATTTAATTTAAACACTAGATTGCCAGAATGTGCGTATGTTTTGGAGAAGGCTGCAACTGGAATTAATGCGAAAGGTTAAAAGCAATTCGCAAGCTGCAACAGATTGCTGAAAGGTAACACTTGAAAAGGTAAACGAGCGCAAACAGAAGCACTTTGGGCATCAGGTGGAGTGGAATGGAGTTTGGATTGGGATGCGGATTCGAGAGCTGTGCGCTTGTAAGGCACATTGGCATGCAATGCTCGTGTTGGCGTTGAAATTTAATTTACACCTCTGCACGTTCACAAACAACAACAGAGCCGTGTTGTTGATGGGCCTGATCAGCAGCTGGCCCACCCTGCCACATGCTACCTTCCGCATGCCACCTGCCACAAGTTAGACCAAGCTGCAGCAACAACAACAGCCACCGAGGATGTGCACAAAAAGTTTTCTTTTGCAATTTGGCTTGTTGCCGTTACCATTTTTCCCGATTGTTGTTGTTGTTGTTATTATTATTGTTGTTGTTGCCGCTGAAATTGGCGTTGTTGTACATGCGTCGGACGTGGCCGGGTTGTCGGTTAGTGCGGTTATATTTGACTTTTACTCAGCTCGCTTTTGTGGTGCCGCTAATGCATGTCGATGCCAATAAGGCCGCCCCACTGCCGCCCTCATTCAACAAGCCGCACAGCTCATGCCGCCCGAGGCAGTGGCTCAGCCAGCGCCTGCACCACTTACCACCATGCCAGCCAGCTCCAGGCACCCACTGTTTATCTTGCTGTTCACACCTGCAAAACTTCTGTGAGCATAAGTTTTTGTCTGTTTTATATGGCAGTTGGTGCGATGTGTCCTCGCCCTTGCCGCCTAAAGCTTGGCAGCAGGCGCGCGCGATGCCTTTACAAATTCGTGTAAATTGAATTTATTGAGGCGTGCGTGTGCGCAGTTGATGACTTTGGTTGCCAAATTGGCTTCGAGGTATTTTCGTTTACGCGGCAATAAGCAATTTTTGACAGGTAACTGCCGAGCTATAATATGGGAGCCAACCACCCAATCATCCAGCCACCCAACCCCCCAAGCACTCTTGACCCAGCAGTGCTGGCCATTAAGCAACAGTTGCAGCTGCTTTCCGTTTACTGCATTAGCTTAATTTGCTGGCCAGCTGAGGCAGCTGGCCAAATGAAAAATGCTCTGCGTTAATAGAAGACAACTTGTTACACGAACGCGCCGCACCCAAAGTTATGCTACAGCATTTTTATGGAATGAGAAGAAGCAGAGAAGAAGTAGCGGCTGGCCAGGGCCTGGAAATGACTGTCGCCAACAGATTGCATTGAATTTGGCGTACGAAAAAAAAAAAAAAACGAGAAAAACGAAAGTCGAAGGACAGCGCCAGGAAGGAAGTCATCTTTTATAATGCCAGCTTAGAGTTTTGCCTCTTTTTTGTGCTGCAGCAGCGACTTTTGCAAAAGTTCTTTCAAAACTAGCAACAGCGCTGGCCTTGTGACTTTTTGTTCACAGCTCTGAGCAACTTGTTCAAATGCAGAATTGTGATTAACATAATCCCTGGAAGCGGGCGTGCGACAGCTGCAGATGCAGCCAAGAGCTGCAAAAGGTTATTTAAACATTTTAACAAGGGCCAAATGAATTGTAAGCACTTGTCGCCCCATTGCACAACTTTGCGTTTTTGTTTACATGGTGCGAAAATTAAATTTCCTGAAGCAAAACGCAAAAACAAAAAAAAAAAACAAAAAAAAAAACAAAATGTTACGCATAACGAGACCTGTAAACCTGGAAGCGTAGGAGTAATGAAGTTTTGCGCTCAATCAAGTTTAATACGGAATTATGCCTTGGGCAAGAGCAAAAACTGACAAAGTCAGCAGCAGCAGCAGCAGCAGCAGTAGCAGCCATGCGGCGTCAAAGAGCATGTTAACAAGGTGTAACCAAATGTCGTCAGGGGTAGCTGAATGGAATGGAAGAACCAACATTTGAGTTGTGGAGCAGCTCGGAAGGTAAGCATTTCCGTCTACAAATTTTCAACAGGAAATGAGCGAAATACTTTGCGAACTGTGTAATGAAATACTACACGAAAAATTAATAGAAATTATCAGATAATACTAATACAGGCTTCCACTTTGGATAGATGTAAAACTAAATAAATAAGAAAATTTACTTTAGTATAAGTGTTTATTTAACAAATAAATATAATATATGTAAGCACAATTATAAATTAATATATGAAATATATTTTATTTTTAATTTTTTTATATTATATTTGTATAAGCTTGCACTTTAAATGGCGTAAGAGCTACTATTTATATATAAATAGCTATATACTCCTGTGATACATATTAGGAATTATCTTAACGTATCTCATGACAATTGATATCTTTAAACAAATAAAGTATACCCACATCAGTGTCTGTTGCTAACACAAATGTCGCTAACATTGGCCATTAAATGCATGTATGTTAGTTGTAATTGCTCCCCGATCAAGTTCTGTTAGCAACGACAGCCAGTCAGAGTACTGTTAACGCTAACATGAGCCCAACACAGACGCGATTGGAACTCTACTCGAGCAGCAGCCAACAAGAAATGGGTGAGCAGTATTGCGACTCTCACTGAGTGAGATTCAAGGTCGTTGTGTGACACATTTCTAGCTACAGCGCTTACATTGGCTGCTGCTGAGCCTTCGTTGGGCTCTGCCAGCTGTGTTAGAGCGTCGCGTTGCTCCATTGTCCGGATGTGGGTGCGGTTGAGTGAGTTGCACTCTGAGCGGAAAGCTGGTGCCACTCGCTTGGCTGAGCCTTTTACAATTGAGTTAGATTTTGCTAGTGATTGTTGTTGTTTGTGCTCTTTGGTTTTTTTTTTTTTTGGTTTTGTTTATTCGTAGCTGCTGCTGCGTAGGCTATCGTTGTTGCCATTTTCTTTTGCATGGGCCTATTTTGTTTTCGGCCTAGTCATTTGTATGTCCCTAAACCTATGAGCGTGCACACAATGATAGCCACACGCACACACAAGCACATCTGGGGAGGGGCCGCCCACTCTATCATCAATGTGAATGGCGGCGCGCATGAAAAACATTTTTCATCAACATGAATTTCCCGTTAGACATTTGCTTTGTTTTTTGCGTCCCTTTTCCTTTTTTTTCTTCCTTTTTTGGCAGACATTTTTGAAACTTTTTGGCAGTCTTTATTATACTTATTATCGCTTCATACTTTGGCCGACGCTTAAATTGAGCAGCATTTTGTGTTGTTGTCCTCTGTTCTTTTGGTTTTTTTTTTTTCTTCTTAAAGATGATATGATATGTAGGCGTATGTATTATTTGTGCGGCAGCCGGCAAAGTTTTAGTGAGCACTTCACCTAAATGATGGCAATTGATTGGATTATGTTTTCACCTGTTTATCTTATTACCGACGTAGCCGCCGAGCACCGGCGTACTAAGTCAACTCAATTTATTTCTGGTCCCGTCTCTTTCTATCTCTCTAGGTATTGAATGTTTAATTTAAAATTAGAAGTTTAAAAAGCATGTCAAGTATTGGCAGGGAAGCGCCCAGCCAAGCTTTCTCCCGCTTTTGCCACTGTCATCTGCTTAAAGGGCTTTGCTTGCCTTTCTCGGTCGAAACCGCAAATTAGCTTGTGGCGTTTTATTTGAGGTTGCAAATTTTGTGCTTTCACTTCGAGAGCCTTTCTCAAAAGGCTTGAGTGTAAATTTGGATAGAGAGTCAGCACATTTTCGGTAATTAATTAATTAATGTGACACTTATTTATGCCAAAAGTAAAAAATAAAACAGAAGCTGTCCCTTGTTTACTTTTGCATTCAGAAATTGCTCTTTATTGTTTGTGTCTAATTGCTGACTAATATTTACCTTTGTATACAAGATTTAGGGTCTTCGAAAACATTTTTCATTTTATTATAATAAAAGCATTTGTATTATTTTTTATGCGTCAACTTCGGTTGATACAAAATGAAAACTTGTTATGGCTGGACAAGTTTATGCACTCATATATGCGATGTAACAACATGTTCTTCATAAGGCAAAAGCCACCCACTAAAAGTTACCTTCATGGCCTTGTGTGTGTGTGTGTCTATGGATGCCAGGACTGCATTTGCTTGACTGCCTGCGATGTTATACATATAATCTTTATTGTATTATTTTAATTTAGAAAACTAAGTTTTCCGACGGCAGCGTTGCAGAGATGATTACTATAGGGCAGACCTACGCCACGGCACGGCACGGCGGGACGGGGCTGGTAACCGGAGGGGAAGTTAAGGCAAACTTTAAAGAAGCAACCAGCTCCATTTACTCATTGCTCCTGCGAGATTGCAGTTTGTATTCAATCAAAAAGTTTCAATTCTGTTTCAGCACTCATAAAATCCTCGTGCCGTACACATCGCCAGCCTCCTGCTGTCCCACTGACCTCTTGACCGCCTTGTTCCTAGGGCTTGGCTTCAGTTTTCCAAACTATGTGTAGCATCGCTTTAATGACGCTGCCTTTGCCCGGGGATGGCTCCCTGCTTGGCTCGACCGCTATTTTGGTCGGGTATAACTTTAATTTGGAAACTATGTGGCCGCTTCCTCATTTTCTCTTCGCTATTTGTCTTCAGTTTTCTTTTAATAATATGTGTTTGTGTGTATGTCTGTGTGAGTGGTGCGCGCATTTGTGGAAAATGTTGCAAAGAATTTAATTTGTTTTGAATGTTGACTGCCACAAAAGTGGGCGAGCTGTTTTTATTTGCACTGCACTTACGAATCGGCAAACAAAATAACGTAAAGTACTTTCACGACTTTCGGTTGTGTATCGACATTAAAATCGAGTTAAACAAACAATTTAAAGCAATAAATGAAATGTATTCCGCTTGATGACCAGCACAAAAATCAATTAAATCAAATATGAACAAATTGAAATGTTCGAATATAGGATGCCCAACTTAAAAATACCCTAACTGAGCAGACAAATTTTTTTTAGAAGATTTCAAGCATCATTCTTGCAATAAATACAATAACATATATATATATATATATGTAATATATATATATATATATATATATATATATATATATATATATATATATATATATATATATATATATATATATATATATATATATATATATATATATATATAGATATATATATTAAATTAAAAATTCTGAGATTGCTATAATATTGATCTAAGAGAGATCTTTTAAAATTGAATTCAGTCTATGCTATTCCGCGGCTCTGGACGTGCTGAGTGCCAATCAATAACCAGAATCTGAGCCAAGAACTTTAAAAGAAAGTTAAAGAGAGATGGCATCTTAAGCTTTTTTTAATGGAGTTCTGTCTTAATGGTACAATACCTCGAATACTCGAAAACACTTAGCAAATACAAAATTATTAGAAGGAGAATTTAATGATTTAGTTCACAGCTGTTAGCTTGAGTCTTTTTTGTATTGAATTGCAACGAAAGAATATGCCCCATTGAATAATCCACAATAAGTTGAAGATATATAAGGTCCGGATGCAGTTACATACATATACACAAGTGTTATCATTACCGGGCAGACGCTGTGGCTGCGCTCGCAGCATGACCATTTACATATAGATATATAAATGTATTAATATGTATTTGCATACTATATATATATATATATATATATATCTATAACGGAAATTAAGAACATATAACATATATTCTGAAGCTTAATTAATGGTTTGTTTATAAAGTGAATTTTAAAATGTAAGTCAGCAGCTATTAGTAGCAATTAAGAGTTCTTTTTACAAGGATGAACTTCACGCTAAATCATCATAATCAATCAGCAATATGAAATATTACAAAGATGGAACTGTCCGCGATCTGATTTTGACTCAACTGATGCAAAAATAATATGCCATCACTTATATAGCTATTAGTCAATTAACTGGAATAAAATGAAATTCTTCGATTGAAATGCGTAATCAAACAGCAAAATATTAAAGCCTGAGTAATTGGCATAAGAAGCTTACCTTTTTTCCAACGTATAAATGAAATAAAAATCATGAATGTACTCATTTGCAATGTTAACAAATGCATTTAATGCTTCTGCGCACAGTTTTGATTATGCAAAATGTGCTATAGCTCTGTGCAGCGTTTTACTCCCTTACAGCGTACGGCGTACAGCGCTACTAATTAGTTCAGGCAACAATGGAAATTGCAAATGCAAAGTGAAATTTCAGTTTGAAACTTGTTGCAAATTAAGAAATGTGAACTTTGCCAGCAAGCGGCAGCCTACAGGGTTTCACTGGCCACAAAGTGCTACCCTATTGCCATTCATAGTTAATGAGCCGCAATGAACGTTCGCACATGAGCGCTGCTGTAGTAAATTTGGCTTGCCTCAATTCACAGGTATATGTGGGTGTGCTGGTGTGTAACACAAAGCAACAGCTGCAGCAGCAGCAGCAGCAGCAGCAGCAGCAATCGCAGCCATGGCAACAGCCACGTGGCATGAAACAAAATTGTGTATTACTCCATTAGTTGAATGGCAAAACATACTTCATTTTTGCTTTTTGTTTTTTTGGCAGCGCTAAAAGTGAATTTTGGCTGCCTCTGTTACGTGCTCGGTTCCACGGCGTATGAGCCATGTGCAACACAATTGAGCTGCGAATCCTATTCATTTAAGTAGCTGTTAAACAGCTCGTGCAACGTCGCAAGCTGCCTTCGCTGTGGCTGCTTAGCGGCAATTGCAGTTACAATTAAACTTAATTGCAGCTAAGCGCTGCTGCCGCCTGCTATCTCCCTACTGTCTGCCTGTGCCGGTGCCGGTACTCGCAAGCTCATTAAATTTAATGTGCATACTTCAAGTGCAATTAATTTTGCCGCAGCCCCAAAAATATGCAATAAAAATAGTTGCCAGCGCGAGAATGAATGGCGCATCTGTCTGTTCGTCCGCCAGTCAGACAGTCTGCCCGTCAGTCAGTCTCTCTGTCTGTCTGTCCGTCGAGGTAAGCAGTTTGCAGCTGAACTATTTTTGTTTATGCTACCAACTTTAAGAGCACTTCCTCTGTCATGTCGGGCGCTAAGTATGCTGCGACTTGCTTCTTCTGTTCATGCATATTTATTGCCCGCTATACACTACCCCAGCTGGAGTGTGCAAGTTCTACTATTAGCTATGACCTGCTCTCCGCTTATCTACGGAAGTATTGATGCTGCCCAATAGAATATATCTCTGTTTCGTATTTGCAACTTTATCTGATTTTAATATCCTTATCAGGTATATTAAATGATTTACTTAATAATACTACAGTGACATTTAAGTCTTTATGTCTTTATTTTACTTTCCATTTGATATATAGCGTGCCTGTATGACACACCTGGCCGACTTGGGCTAACTCCGTTTATCCTGTTGTATATCTTTCTGCTGGCTGCTTATTGAAAATAACTTTGCTTGTAACAAGTTTTTGGCCTGTTGCGGCTTGCTGCTGGAGAGCATAAAAAAGAAGAGAATAAAATTTAGTCAACGTGCATGGGGCATGTGAGTAGCCAGCTGGGGATTTCGCATTGGAGAGTGAACGGCAGTGAGCGGTTGCAGAGGCTAGGGATGGAGCCCCAAGTGCAGTAATTTCGTGCACAAATGCGCATTTTATTACCTGTCGCTGAGTTGGCCTTCCGTCTGCCACGCCCACTGTCTGAGCCATGCTCCTATGTGGCCGTTAAGTGCGAGTATTTGCTTATTTACACTTTGCTGCCACAAAGCTTCTGTTGACACAAACTAATACATGCTATATGCGAGTGTGCCAAGGACTCGCAATGCCATCTAAACCATTATCGTACGCTTGTGTACGTACGTCTCCGACTGTACTCGACACTCTGTCTGTCCGTATGTCTGTCTGCCTGTGTGTGTTTATATGCTTGAGCTCGGTCTACAATGTATGCGCACAGCGCTGAGTGGCAGCTACTTTGCTGATAGCTAAATAAAATCAACTGATTGCCTGGTGCGGATTGACTGGCGCTTGTTGCATTGTGCCTCGCTGGCTTGCAGCAAAAGCAACCGCATCCTGTCACACACAAATGCAACAAATCAGAATGCAATCATTGACGTTTGCGCTCAGCAAACAGACGCGATAATTTGGAGATATGTGAAGAGCTGCCAATGAAACCAAGGCTCGGATATTAAATCAATTCCATTCCATTGAATTGCAGGTATGCAAATCCACATTCGATGTAAGATTAAAGATTTGTTTTTCTTAGAAGAAATTAAACAAAGAATATAACATAGATACAGAGCTAAAGGATGCTATTTGACCTGACTCAAAATATATAGCATATATTTAATAGGAAACTTGAAGAAAAAATCCCTTATCAATTCGGAATCCTTTGGATTTTCTTTTGATTTTCCCTAGAAAAATCTATGAAAGTTATATAAATAGAACGCTTGGAAGTCGCACTTGTGAGTTAACACCAGTTCAGTGAATACGGAAAATAACTTAAAATCTTACCCTTAAATTGCTATAAAATATGACGAATGCGCCACTCGCATCGGCCTTGAGATCTCCGTGCCGAGCTACCTTTTAGCAGTGGGCGAACCTTTTTAAAAATCCATTTCATTTTATTGTGCACATTTCGACTGCTGTGTGGGTAACGTTTGGTTGGTTTGTTGGCTGGTTAGCTGAGAATATTTCTACTTTATTTGAGAGGGACTGGAGCAGAAGCACGAAGCGAAAATAATAAGAGCGCATAAATAAGCATGGCATTTGTGCCTGCTGAATATAAATTGCTAGTGTCAAAGCCTACGCTATTATGTTATGTTTCAGGTAAATCATGAGGAAGCCTTAAAGACTCCTCCCATATTAAAGCCACTTGTACATTAGGCAGCTTTAACTTAGGTTTATCTGAATCTAACTCAGGCTTTCGCTATGCTACATCTATCTAATGTCAAATCAAATCTGGATAACTGTATAAAAAGTGGTATTTAGTGTAATGAATATACTAGACTTCTAAATACCCTAGCTGTAGATGGTTATCGTATTGGCTTATGAAAAGTTTGCTGCGAATAACTTCCAGAAATTCAAACCTGCAAACTAAATACAGGTATATCTGAAAACTGGGCATATATAACTTAAAGTAGCTCAATTTCTTTATATATATATTCCTTACTTAAAACAATGCCAAGCGATACATATTTTGTAGCACATTGTAGAAAAAGTGAGTAATGGCTTGTGAAAACCAACAATGGAGCGCATGTGGCGCAATGGCAGTGGATGCCACACGGCTGCTGCTGCTACGGGCTACAAGCGGAAGCGGAAGCAAGAGCTAAGTATGGCAGCAACAAGCTCCCAATTGATTTAACACGCCAGCTGCAGGACTGTCTCCCACATTAGCTGCAGCCCTTGCATGATGAACAATGCAAGAAGTTTCCAAGCAGCCCAGAGCCCGATGTGTGGGTGTGTGAGCAGCGGCATGGCTGCCTGTGCAACATGTGTGCATGCTGCAAAATATGAGCAAAATATTTCCAAGTGCCACACATATAGTGAAAAATGCATCACACACTTCAGTAGCAAGAAGCTAGATCAAATTTAATGCAAAGTTAAGTTTACTGCAGCTGCTTGAAAGGTAATTGCTTCAGCTCTAAGCAAAAGCATGAGCTATTCAATTATTTAATTCTACAGAACTTGATGGCAACTCGGAGTAATTAACCTTATTTAGAAATTTAAAGCATATTTCGAATGCTAAAAATATTATTTAACTTTTTTATCTTGTAATCAAGCTTAAGTCTGATGAAGACTATAGAAATTGGCAAATGCGATTGCAAGAGGTGAATTTGCCAGCTCTAAGCAGATTGCGAACAAAGATTTTAAAGGCTGACGGAAAATGCAATTATGGCCAACGAGACAGAGATGGTAAATCTTAAGATATTCAGGCCAAATGTAATCAAGATGAATGCTGCAATTTGTGAGAGCGAAGTCGACTCGTGGCTGTCAAATCTAATTTTGCTATTTATCATTTGGTTAACTTTGTTGCTTTGACTGTGGCTGGAAGTCGGAGCGAACTTAATTTTTAATGACTCAATTTGAATTTGACAAGGCAAAGGAGCCTCACTGCGGCCACGCCCACAATGACTTTCACTTTGTCATTGGCGTCGTTATGGCCGTTGACAAATTAGCACAACATCCGCCAAATCCGTCAGGCAAAACCGTCACTCTGAACCGGCAGCCAACATCTAATTTCGATAATGAAATTCGGAAGTGGCTTATAATTTTCATTATTCGCAACAACGATGGCTGATGCTGAGGCTGAAGCTTAGGCTGATGCGAAGCAATGCCAACAGCAATTCCAACAGCAAAATGAAAACTCATAGAACGTAATTGCCATTTGCTATTATTGGAGCCCTCCATATAACTTGGCCAATACGGGAATGGGGCAGTCATTTCGAAGGTTCACTGGTTGAGTCGTTCGAATTGGTATTGAAATTTGTTGGCATTGTGCCGCCGGCCAGACTCATTTGGAAGCTTGGTTTACTGGGCTGCACTAATCAACATGGTATATAGCACAGCCTTGGCCATTCATTTGCCCCTGTGCTGAGTCCTGAGACTTGTGTGCCAATTTGTTAATAAATTATATGAACTCTGACCATGTCCATAAAAACCAAACACATAAAAAAACCCACCGAGTGAGTGCCAAGTGCGTTGGCCAAGTTTCGTTAATTACAAAGCAAAATTAATTGCGTGTAACTCCAGCGATTAGGAGCGTATCAGCCAAAACATAACGGCCGACAGCTAGCCGCAGGATAGGCCAACGAATCGTTGAGTCTGTCAGAGAGCAGCTCGGCAGTCATCATAAGCCTGACAATAAATGAAATGCTAAACAATGCCTCCGACTACTCATAATGAATAGAAATGCGCTATAAACCAAACAAAGCACGAGCGAGTACCAAATGAAATGTTTGGGCGTTCGCCATTCGGACGCAGGCGACAAAAAAGAAGAAGAAGATGAAAAAACCACTTTGCATTTTGTTGCGCCTCGGCATTTGGCTCATTTGCACTTGCCGCTTACCACTTGCCACTTGGCTGCTAGCAATGTCCTGCTGCTCCACTGTCTCCGTGGTCGCTGTTTCCCATTTAATGTAAGCTGCCGGGTCTCAGCTCGGTCGCCTGATAATCTGCTTTTTATGGCCCTTAGCGTTGAAAGCGTGCTCACGTGCGCTGCCTGTCAAGAAGGCGGCCAGTCGAGCCTCGCAGCCAACAGCTGATAGTTGAATTTATTCAAATGATGCCCAAGTCTGGACCTGGACCAAAGTTTGCACTTTGCTGCCTGACATCCGCTTGCGTGCCGCGATGATGACTGCCAATACGATTAATACCTACTGCGTATACAAACACAAATTTATATTTAGATATTATATACATAGGAAAAAATAAGCTTTAAGAGCATTTTAATGTGCTGGCTTAGAAGATCGATATACTAGAAAGACGTTGCTCCACTCCGTCAAATCTGTGCTCTACTCATCCCAAACACACTTTTCCCCTGGCATAGTGTAAGCTTAATTTAAAGCATATTCAAGTTGAACAACAGCGAGTTGGATATGTGCGTCAAGAATATACCCTTCTCTTTCAAAATTTCGATAAGTGGGAAGCTTGAAAGCTTGAAAACCTTTAGAAAATAGCTTTTAAACTTTAAACCTTAAAAAGTCTCCATCTTTGACATATTTCTAGATATGGATGGGCTGGCGAACGGACAAGCAATTGCACAGAAAAAAACGCAAGGGCTATTTTGTCTACTTATCCAGATTCTGCTTTAGACTACGTTTTAAATGGGAGAGAAATCCATTTATAGATGAAAGCTTAAGCTTCTTAGCTTACTTCAACAAAAACAGTCACACAATAATAGGAATGTTAAGTTATTATTTTACTATTTATTATTTGATATCGTTTACTATAACTTTTTTCAATTAATAAAATTGAAAGAAGTTATAGTGAACGACTCATCGATTTTATTTTTTTTTTGTACCATAATTATCAAACAAAACTGAATGAGCTCTGCCTAAGTAAACAATAATTTTCACTTGACTGCAGCCAGTTGCATTAAAGTATCAACAAACTTGTAAAAGAGAGCTGCTTTTTCTGAGTTGATATTGTATTGTACTCACAATGATTTTATTGAATCATCGCACTAATTGCACAAGACGCAAGATAGCTTCCTCATTGCTGTTGTATCTGTGTAAGCGTATTGACTTGCAACGCAATAATCTAACTGGAATCAATTTGCATCGTTAGAAGCCAGTGTTTGTTTTGTGTTGCGGCTAAAAGCAATTACTGTTGATTACGTTTTCTTTTGTTATATTTCATTTGCCTGGCAGTTGCTTATACAAATACATTTTTAATTGACCTATATGCTATCAATGCTAGAGCAAACAAGAGGGAGACAGCTTATAAGCCCAAGTAGAAATGGAAATTATTAATTCATAAACTGCTTATGATGGATATGTGCATAGTCAATATATGTTTAAATAGCTTAGTCTTAGTTACGACTGCTGTAAACTGTATTCAATCAGTTTATCGTCAAGTTGTTCCTGTCACTCAATTAAACTTATCAAAGGACAACAAATAAACAACAGCTTAACTAGATAAAAACTTTCAGTTTCGAATATTAAAAAGAAAACCTGAACTGAAATTGTGCATAAAATGCTGTCGCATCAGCGTCCAGGAAACTTTGACGCCAATTCGCACGCAATTTGCTGCATCAGACACTGAGCTAGAAAGTTTGTGAGAGAGAGAGAGACGGAGAGAGAGAGAGAGGGAAAAAGATAGAAAGCTAATAGTAGAAAATAGCAAATCTGCTATATTGGGAAACCTCATTTTTTTGTTATTTATTTTCCATTTGCCTGTTGGCTGTGCGCTTGCCTCGAATCGTCAAAGTCAACTTTTAGTTTTCACTTTATCATCATGCCATTGCCACGCCCATAGCCACGCCCTTTTGCCCACCAAAAGTCGTAGAGTAAACAAAACTTTTGGCTTTAGTGCAGTGCAATAAATTATGTTCTCCAACTGCAAATTAAACACAAAACAAAAACACAACTCAAACTACATTTCGACAGTTCGCTTGGAAATATCTTTGTTTTAATTTTTTGTTTTTTTTTTTGTCTTTTTTTTGCTGCTGTTGCGAGTGCAGTCACACACAACAACATCAGGAATGTAAGCGTATGTGCAATAATTTGTTGTACACTTGAATGTCAATTTATTTCCAAATAATATACAAAACAAACAGAGAGCAAAAGTCGTAATTGTAAATAGGCTCCGGGTGGCAGTTGTCGGGTGGCGGGCGTTGGGCGTTGGGCGCACGCGTCGTATGAGCTATGCCAGCGACAAGCCACTTGAACTTTTTCAATTAGGCGCTCAGATCACAAACAGAACGTGACATTGATGGAAGCCAACCAAATAAGTTGGCAGCTTAAATTGTTACGCACTTTAAAAGTGGATTCTATAAGTTTATACCTGCCAGGACATGCGTTCATTAAGCACGAAGCTGCTTACAGGCAGAGAGCGATTTTAGCTTTAATATATTTGCAATTCCTAATGTATTTACCTCACATTAACGAAAAGGTAATGAGAAATTAAATTAATAAAAAACAGTAAAAACAAAACTAGATGAAAATAAATTAATTTTTAATAAATAAAAACCAAATTAAAATTGGCATTCGAAATGAATCTTACGATTAGCAGCAGGAAGTACGTTAACACATATCAAGCGACTTATTAGATACTTACAAAAGAACTCAATTCTTAAGTCAAAAGTAGATACTTCAGTGTTGTAAAGATACAAAGCTAGATATAAGTTAATAAAGGTGTTTGGACTAATTCTGAGTTACAAATTTTCGTCGAAATTTTGGTTGGTTGAGGAGAAGAGCCAAGGTTGAGTTGTAACTTTACTCATAATATTCTGAGTGAACAAGTTTCGGTACAGTACAGTATTTAATTCATATAAATATCCTTCATGTGAAAAACAAGTCAATATTGTTGGGGAGTAGAACACTGTTTAACAATGATAGTTAGATTGTTTTCAACCATATTCATAAAATACTTTTTGTATTTTTATGAAACGCAGTGAAAACAATTCTACAAACCAAACTCTGAGTCACTTGTTTATCCGTCAATCATATACTAAAATTTATTGTTTCACTTTTGCTTTTGCAGCTTATAAAAAAAGTTTTGTTGGAATAAATTAAAATCACATTTTAATATTTGTTTCGGCAATAAATGTGCAAAATTGCTCGTATACTCGCAGCACCGTCGACCCAACGTTCAACTTTCAGCTGCAATAGCTTGTAACAGCCATAGCAAACAACTGATTAAATGACATTAGAACATTAGTTTAATTGTTTGCATACTATTTATTTATTAATACCATAGTAGAAAACAGACACTGGTGTATCATTGTGTGGGCCCCTTCCAGCTCGAGGGTATTAAGGACAGCTTTCAAGCTGCTTATTGCTTGCCGTCTGCAAGCTGCGCAAACTGTATGCCCAGGGACTTAATTTTATTTTTTATTCTGTTGAGCTGCTCTATGAAACGGACTGTCATGCTTCTATATAATAGTTAGCACTAAGCTGCAAGCTATTTATGATGGTCATTAAATCGGCCAGCATGTAGAACAATCTGCAGGAGATGCGAGTTATTGAAATTGCTCTTAATTGCTGGCACTCATACTCATACAGCTAGGGCCTTCCGCATGGAACCCAAATTCGTTTTACTAAAATGTACAAAAGTTAATAATAGAATGTGCTTTTCTCGCCTAGCGGCACGCTTACATCTGTTTCTGCTATAATAAGAGCAACAGGGGCGTTTATCTGCTTAGAGGCTCCTAAAACATGGTACACGGCACCGAACTCAACCTGCGTCTCATACCGCATGCCCCGAAGCCACAGGCTAACATAACTCTGAACTTTTTATGTGGCGTTGCCGACTACAGCATTTTCCCTGGCTGTCATTTTGGCATTACATGGATTGTAAGCTGCTCTTCAGTTGCCCCAGTCTCCGACTCCGACTCCAACTCACACTCACACTCCGACTTTAATTCTGACTCTACTCGACGCACAGCTGAGCATTTTTATTTTATTATGCTGGCTGCATATTGGCACACCCACCACGGTACGGTACGGTCCACTCTCAGACGAAGCCCAGTTTTATCTGCTGGCTCATAAAAATAAAGCGCTGCGCATTCTTTCACGCCATTTGCAGTTACTCTGATAAGAGCTAGTCACTTTTTTCTTCGCTTTGTACTCCAAGCAGCCAGCCAGCTGGCAGGGAGGTTCAAAGGTCAGAGCGAAAATGCCTTTGTTTTGATATGTGGCTGTCAATGCCACTGTATCTGGCTATGCTCTCGATGCTCCCAATGCGTCATTATCAAGAGCAAATAATAAATCATGACGAGCTCTGGGCATATTAAGCAAACTCATGCACAATAGAGAGAGGGGGCAAGATACAGGAAACTGGTTGGCCCAACCAACCCAACAAACAATTTAATGCCATTGTTCGTCATATACATTTGCATAAATATATATAGATATATAAATGTCTGTGTGTGTGTGTGTGTGTGTGTGTGTGAGAGTGTGTGCTTTGTTGCCCCTAGCTACTATGCGCCATAATTAATCACAATTTGTGTGAGTTTTGTGGCAATTAATAATTTATACAGCATTTATGTGATGCGATAATATTCAAGTTGAAAGTTGGCACATAGTTTTGTGTCCTAGTCACGTTGAGTGCTTAAAAATTACCAATTGGGTTATTCGACTCTCTAATTAGTTGACCATTAATAAATAACAATGCAGCTAACGAGCAATTAATTAAGCCTGCTTCACGCTGAAGCAGCGAGTGTGTGTGAAGTACGTCAAGTACTTCAACTTTCAAGAAGTTGCATATCAAAGCAATTGCCACATAATTAGTTCAGAGTGTATAAAATTTGTTATGTGGAACTTAATTAGACACCTCAAAACAGGTAACTAAGAGAAGAGTACACAAATTACATTGATTCATGTGAGTGCTCAAATTTAAATCAAATGCTCTAATGTAATTTGTATGAAGATTAAAGATGTTTATTCTTCTACTTTCGACTAAAATCAAATCAAATCAAATCAAATAGCTTAAATATATCTCGTAGTAAAATCATATTTCGCCATTTCTCAAATAGCATTTTGTTTTGGGTTTCTGAAAATTGGCTTTTGGTATTCGTATCGTATCTTGGCTGCCATCTCGTAAGTTCAATACTGATTAACGATTGGCTCCCGGCAAAACTGAAGGCCGCAGCAGATGCTACTGCTAGCCCATGTCTGCGCAAGTGGCAACCACACATGTGTCCATATGCGAGAATGTGTGGCAGAGGAATTCTGTATTTGCAGAGCTCTCAGATTGCTAGCCATATGAGAACTGTCACATGACACGTCGGCAAAGGAAGTGCTTGACAAAGTTTATTAATTAATTTTATTGATTTTGTCACGTGCTGGTAATTTCTAGAGAATCCGCAAAATCACATAGACTCACACTGGCACTGGCAGTCAGAATGATTATTGGACAGGAGTCCAGCAGGACTGGGCAGGGCAGAGTTGATGTGTAAATCTAAACCAAAGTCATGGCTAAGAGTTGCTGAAAGCCAACCAGAGACTCAAACAGCCGCAAACTTAGCCGTCAGATAGAGGAGGTCGAAAGGGCAGCCGCAGCATCAAGAGCAGCAAAAGCAGCAACACCATCCATTAGTCACATGGCTTCGTGTTCTGCCCAGTCGTTCAGGTGTCCTAGCAATGGCCCACCCGCAGCTATATTATGTTTATGTTTATGGCGATTATTGTTGTTATTAGATTTTCTTTCCCACACCCAGTTCCAGATTCTCAGATGCTTAGTACAAAAGTCAATTAAATGTTTTTGTGGCCTACATTTGGTCTTAATTGGATTATTTGACTGTTTTCAGGCAAATCGACATATGCGTCCACTTAATGCAACTATCAAATATTTATTATTCATTTCCAATATAAGTGTTTGTCGTTTGACATTTGTACAGTCCATAATCAGCTTATGCAGCAGCTCCAAATAGCCCCCCTACGTATGCAATGTGAATTGCTATATACAAACTTCATTTCAATTTCGATTCAAAAACAATACGCTTGATAATTGGTAATTTAAAATAATGTAGGTATACAGCTATATGCAGTAAACATAAATTAATAACTGTTGCGTGTGGGTCCCCGAGCGCCGGACCAAGCTGAATATGATTTTGTGTATACGAGAGTTACAGTGCATAATTTACTATCTATTCTGATTTTCCGATTTTACTAGAAAATGAATGAAGCACGCAGAATGTGGATTTTTGTAGATGTTTGTGGGTACTTTGGGAGCATCTATATTATTTAAATAATAATATATAAAAAAAAAACAAGTAAAGTTTCCAATCATTCATGATCTTGAGTCTTGATCGGCTTCTGCTTTGTGAGCGTAAGTCTCTAACTCTTAAAGGTTCCGAGATCGATGCCTTAAGGGCTTAGAGACAGATGGCTGAGCTCGGCTAAGTCGACTCGGCTATTGCTGCTGATCAATAAATCATAATCTCTTTAAATCATATTATTTCACTTCATAAATTCTGTTATATTTTTCGCATTATGCTCTAGCTTCATAAGAATATTAAGAGTTCCCAAACTGTTTGTCTACCTTTCATGTTAACTTAAAATCTCTGTTTGCTCTCTTGTACATTGTTGGATCAATGTTGTTTGCATTGGCTACCGATGCTGTTTAACTAATGGACTGTAGTCATCATTAGTGAGCCTGCGGCAACGCCTGCCAAACACTTTGTTGACATCAATTGGTGAATGATGTCGTTTGGGCAGTGGTAAATGGCAAGCTGCCCTTATTATTGCAATCGCTTGGCCATTGAACTGTGCAAATGTGCGCTGCTATGTACATATATATATGTGTATATATGTGTATGTTGAAGCTGGGGTACTTTGGTACATTTGTGTATTTTGTATTTCGTGGGTTGATGTCCTTAGAGCAGCAGCCCAGGCAACTGTTGCAGGCATGCGCATGACTGCGGCAAGAGACTACCAAGAGGCTGCCACCGAACAATGGCATAATCAACCGCAAATACTGAGCAAACACGAATATATTTCTTAACAGCTCGCCAAGAAAACTGCAAGCTCTTCACATTTTTTGCCCCCAAAAGCAAATAGTAGTATTATAAGCAGCACACATGCTGTGATGCAGCACTCTTATCATTTAAACAAACTCGAAAATTATGCTGACTCATTTAAATTGCAATAAAAATGGGCGCACATGCATGTGTTGAAGCGTGTAAGAGTGTAAGAGTGCATAGTCGGGTGTGGGCAAAGCAATTTATGCTTGTCGTGCAGAATGTCAAACATGTCAATCAAAAGTCATTTGCGAACCAAACCGCGTACCATGGGGCGTATGAATTGGCTCTGCAGTTTCGCGCTTCACGCTTTTCGGTATATTGCAACGCATATGTACACATAGAACACTGACTGTATGGCGTGTCTGTGGCAGTTGCAGCAAAAGGATGCTGCTGTGACTCGAACTGTGCCACTGGCTGTGGCAACGGCTGCCTTTCCGCCGGGGAATGCATGACAGCACCCGTCAATTGCATACCAATTTCGACCAACGCCTCGTTGGCTCTCTAATAGTAATCCGCTTTGCGCCTTGCTGTTTGCTGTCGAGCTGTCTCCGCCTCTAGCTAGAATAGTTGATTTCTGGACTTTCGCATTGTTCAACATGTTTTTTATTGATGCATGCAAATGGAATTAGTTGCCGATATAATTTAGGCATTTCTTATAATGGAAAGTATAAGATGGGTCACTAGGTTCAAATTCCTTGCTTTTGTTCAGCTTTGCTCAATATGAAACCTTTGTATTATTATTTATTATAAAAAATATTCAATATATATGCGCATGAATAATATTAATGAGTATTTATTAAGTGGAAAACAAATACAAATTGCCTAAAGGTATACAAAAAATATGCAAAAGGTAATAAAACACGAAAAGTTGAACAAAATACAAAAAAAAAAAAAGTTAAAAAAATATATATTATAATATATATATAGATAGATGTATATCGACTTTTGTATTTATATTTTATTATCCTTTTTTTTGAAAGGAAATTTGTTAATTGTGTAAATGCTGAAGAATCAATATGTTATTAATGGCCAATTCATTCGGGTATTTTTATCTACAATGCTAACGTCAAATGGACTGCGGTAAATATCGGGTCATTTACAACCAGCGAGAAAAGCACCTGTGATGAATTCTCCTATTACACGGCGTGAGAGACCATATCGATAGCTTTAAGTTATTTTAGAGGAAAATTTATGCTTATTTGGGATAAGAATGTTCCTCGTTGATAAGTCATTTGATTATATAGATAGCTACTAGATATTTTAGAGGAAAATTGATGGTTATTTAGAATATGAATAATGTTCCTAGTTGATAAAACATTTGAATAAACAGCGTCCCTGTAAATATATTTTTAATCTTTTATATTTCTAAAAATATATAATTATTTTTAAATTGAATTGATATATATATATATATTTTTTAAAATATATACCACTGTATATATTTTAATTTGATTAGCTCAATGGACTTGTTAAACCTTGATATGAAGCATTAATTAACTTAATTCTTTTGTTATAATTTTACTTCAACTTTTAAACTTCAGTTTTTTATTTTTTTTTTCAAATCTATATTTGTCGTATTACTCATACCATGAACTATAATTATTATATACTTTTATGCATCATATCTTTGAGTTATGGTAAATTAAACTTACAAATTATTATTAAATTAGTTTAATTCTTTAAACTATTAATATAAATGTTACAGCTGCATTCTGTAGTATAGCAAAGTCATTTTGTTTTTATATTTAATTTAAAATATTTAACTATATTATAAATATTTTATTGTATTACATATATTTAATTAAACTAAACATACAGAAAGAATCGAGTGTATTCAGAGTATCAAGACGTCGGCCCATGCTCGTTCGTTCCATTTTTTATTTCTTTGACTTTAATACATTTCTTGTTTGATTTGTTTGTGGATGCAAGTTGCGTATGCTGCGGGCGTAACTTTTCTTTATTTTGGGGGTTGGGCGTGTTTTGGGATTTGAAATTTGTGCAAATTCAATTTATTGAAGTCTAATAGTCCCATGTGTAACCGCTATTGGTTCGAAACGCCCAACATAGCTGACAGTTGTATGTCTGTGTGTGTGTGTGTGTGTGTGTGTGTGGGTGTATTAGCCGGCGAGTCGTTGACGTTTGATGTCAAAATTGCTTGTTTTAGAGTTAGGTGAAGGCGGTGATGTATGCCTGTCTGTGTGTGAGTGTGTGTGTGTGCGTGCTTATCAATTTGTACAATGCATGCTGCCCCGTTTGGATGTGTGTTCGGGGTATTTATGGTATTCTTAAAGGATTCCAGAGCGTGAGCTTCAAGACAATTCCAGTACCTTGACAGGCAAGACTCAGCCAGAGTTGAATTCGGACATGGCATCCCCTTGAACATCGTATTTCGTTGGCATCGCTGTCTGTCTGACAGGATTTGTGAGCGACCGTGCGCGTCAGCTGAAAGCAAACATTGCGACACAAAGCTAAAGAGGGTTATTGTGCGCTTTATGTTTGTAAATGTGTGTATCTGTGTGTGTTCGGGTGTGTTTGGGTGTGTGTGGGTGTAAGTGGATGGGGTTGTGCGTTTTTGAACGAGTGTTTATGCTAGTGTGGGTGTTGACAGGCAGCGTACCGCAACCACAACAGGAAAAACGCTGTCGACATACAGCACCGCTGCCAACGCCGACGACTTCATTACGCATAATTTACATTTTGTGGCATTTACGTTGAAATTTTAATTGGAATTTACTTTGGGCGACTTTTTAAGGGGCTTGTTCTGAAAAGTTTTTGCTGTTTTCCGCCTGTTGACAGCCAAATTTGCCATGTATTTAATGGCTTAGACAGAAGGCTTATTTGTCTGATAATATTTGGCAACGATGCCATAAAAAGTTGCTACCCAATTCGCCCCACGGCCAGAGACCGTTGCGACGGTCCACATCTCGTATGCGCAATAGCGCGTCGTCGCCTGTAAGCAAACAGACTGTAAATGTAAATGAATTACATACCGAGCGCTGTTAAAGTTTAACAGAGGCAGGCCACGGCGTTGAGTGACTGAGCGAACTTTGAGTGAAACCTGCGCGACATTCTAAACGACTCTCAACGATGGCTGCGTCGCCGTCGCATTTGCTATACCGAGGCAGCTCGTCACTCAACTCGCTTGGTTCTGTGCACATTCTGAGCGCGAGTGGCCCTGTTCCGGGCTTCGTGCGGCGCTCACACAAATTCGGCAGTTCATTCGTCTATTAACCGTCTGCAGCGCTGCCACGTCGTTGTCGTTGTCGTAGTTACGTTCTCATTCGCTTTCGTATGTTGAGAGGAACTGGGCGCGCGACAGCGGCAGCAGCAACAGCATCAACAGAAACAGCGGTAACAGCAATAGCAGCAATATCAGCAATAGCAGCAACGGCAACAGCAGCAGCGGCACCCACATTATCGACAGTCAGGCCAAACTGATGCATATTGTTGCATTTTACACACTGCAACGGTAAATCGACGCTCAAGACGAATGCATATAGGCACATGTATATATGTAAAAGACACGCGCGCGTGCCGTTGCGTATACGCAGCGACGGTCATCTCGCTACGCTTTGCTTTCGCGTTCCGCTTCCGCTGCGGGGCCCTGAATTGCAATTCACGCCGCCGCGCCGATTCTCTAAGTGCAATAAGAAAATACTAGTATGCAGTGAAAATAAAATGAAATGAAAACAGCCGAAGAGCAGCTACCGCGTGCAGCCTTCAAAAGAGAAAAAAAATTGCAAATTGCAAAAAAAGAAAAAAAAGAAATACGTACGCTAGTTTTAATGACACACAAAAGTACATAGAAACAAACATAGCAGCTTATGTGCATGTGCAATTGTTGTGCTTAGTTGTGTTTGTGTGTGTGTGTGTGTGTGTGTGAGTGTATGAGTGAGTGAATATTTTATATTTTGTGCAATTGCAGTTTCGCTATTTAGTTTTGTATAATTTTGTATGATAATTTGTGTGTGTGTGAATTCGCCATAAAATGTGGTTTAAATTTTTGTCGCGTAAGTATCGAAAAAAGTGCACGTTCGGGCGATCGTAAAGTTCTAATTACCTAATATAGAATATATGTTAAATACAACAGAAATGGTATAAACGGAAAAGTCACAGCGTTTGGCAACGGTTGCAACAAACAAGCTCAGCCACACACACGCACACACACGGCCGAAACTGTCATTAACACCAGTGATAACATCAATTTCAAGCTGTAAGCCAAATATCAGCAACGCGTCGGTAACTGAGCCAACAGTCATAAAGCCTAGCTGCGATACCATGAAAGCCATAAGGCACTCAGGCCTGCTCTAGTTATAAGCCAAGTCACATTGCTGTGCACACATTTGTAATGCCAAACGCCCCGGGCGATGCAATCAAAGTTGCTTCGACTAAACGACAAAGCGGAAGTGTTGATATTGCCGCTGCCTTGCCGCTCAGTTGTTCAGTCGCTCAGCCGCTCAGCCTGGCAGCGACTGCGACTGAGACTGAGACTGAGACTGAGACTGCGGCAGCACTGTTCAAACTGTTGTCGCATAACGACTTAAGCTGTTCAGCACGCAGCGTCAGCGATTCCGCCTGCTCTGCCTTGGTTGCCTGCGGGCCACTCTTCAAGTCACACACAGGCACACTCGCACACACACACGCTCTGGCATCGTATCCAAACCATGCACAGTTTTATGCTTTAAAGGTCCTTCGCCTTGTCTCGTCTTGTCTGTCTGTTGTGCTTTGAAAGATTTTGTTTACTTATGCTTTCTATTTATTTTCTATTTATTCGATTTGCATTTCAATCTGGCAGCGTCTGCGCTATGTAGCGACGCCAAAGCTCTGAAGATTCAACATTCAAATTTGTTGTGCATATTGTGTGCGATGAATGTCTGGTTGTGTGTGCTTATGTGTTTGCTCACAATTCCATTAAAGCTTTTTTCAGTTTGCCTGACATTTAAAATGAACTTGTGTGTGAATATTATGGCAATCAAATGGTTTGTCAGCTCTTGACTTGGCTTAAAGCGACTCGTTATGACAGCCTGACAAAAATAGGAAGCATCATATATCAAAATCTAACTCAATGGTAAGCAAGATAAACTAAAAACTTAATGCTTTTATTATATTCTTTATAAGCTGACTCAAGAGGTCATTCTATCAACTATTTTCAATTGGCATTAATCTACTTTTTAATATATTTGAACATTTGATGAAATTGTATCAATTGATTAAGTCTGACCAATTGAGATATTCTTAAACAAGTTTTATTATATACTACATGTATCATTTAACCTTTTCTTGGATGCCCTTTCAAAATTAAATTAAAATATTGAATTGATTATTAAATTATAAATTAAATCAAACTTTCTAAAATAATGAATTTGCATGTTTTAAAGATGGTTTCCAGAATTGCTTGACTAAAAATTATATTGAATTGACTGCAGCTCAAATTTTATGCATTTTTTTTTACTTGTATCAATTATCAATTATGTGAAATGCTAAAATAAAGAGAAAAGAAAACAACCAATTTGCTTCAACATAAATATAAAATATAAATATTGTACATATATCTTTGTCGAGCCATGACCTTCTCTCCATATGACCATTGTACTAACTGCATAAATACATATACATACAAACATATATATTTATTTAAGTTTTAATATTTTTTTTTTCGAGAATACAAAACGTGCGGAAAAATAAAAATATAAAAACTGCAATTGCAATTGCAATGGCCGCAAGCTGAATCGTAAAATGTATTCCTAATGTTATTACAGTGTAATATAAAATTTTGCAATCATTACTGCAATATGCAGTAACGGAAACGGAAGTACGCACAGCTCAGTTCGCATAAAATGTCGTCTGTATGGAATAAGCGCAATTAATGCAATTGATTTTTCTGCAAAGCAATTTGCATTTTGTGGAATGCTCTTTGCGAGAGCGAGAGCTGGTAAAGTTTTATTGGAAATGCAATTTAAATGAGATTACGAGCACGCAGCGTCACGCCCCCACACGCCCCGTACGCAAATAGGCCACACCGCATAGTTGGCTCATTAATTATGTTACTTTGAGTCGCCGTGGGCTAAATTGTGGCGACGATGTGGAGTTTTGCTGTACCAAGTCGATGTGTGGCGTGGCGTGGCGTGGCGGCATGCATGTATCGGAAATTGAAGCTAAAACAGATCCAGCCACAAGCCACACGCGCCTCAAGCTGCTGGAGCGACGCGTCGGCGAGGCGGCGACAAGTGTTGAACAACGCTTTAAAATGCACGCACAGCAGGCCCGGAGAGCCGGAGAATGGGCAAGCGTCTGCCAGGGCGTTGTCGGCAATTTCTTGCTCAATCAACATCAATGGCCCAGGAATTTTCAATGTAATTTACGAGTACGTTCTCAAAGCAATGCCGCCGTAGACACGGTACGCTGCTGAGGATGTCGTCGTTGTTGCTCTCGTTGACTTTGTTGTTCTTGCTGATGCTGCTGCTGCTGTTGCTGCTGTTCTTGGTTGTTTTTCGCTGTGGCCGTTGTTGTTCTTGTTGTTGTCAAAGCCAGCTATCGAATGTGTAGTAAGGCAGAAAATTGTCGACAAAAACCGCAAGCGAAAGCGGGCGTTGTTCACCGAAATGAGATTGAGCTTGAAAATCCAGCGGCAGGACGAGAATTTTCCTTCCACTTGATTTCATAGCCCTCGGGCAGCCTTTGCACAACTTCAAGATACTTACAGCTAAAGGAAATGCCCCGACAAAAGCGTTGCTCGCCCGCTTGTTCGCTTGATTAGAAAAGCTGCAAGCGATAAGAACGAGGCAAAGCAGAAGCGAATCGCACAAAATAGAATTCTAATTGAATTTTATATACCGTTCGTTGTCTTATTCGCTCCACATGCCACGCGCTTTGCTTTAATTTTCATTTCACACTCTTTCCATTGCCCGCAGCCAATTGTTCTGTCCATTTGATGTCCTTGTCTTGTCGGCCAGCGCTGATTTATTGGCCGACTTCAGTGCGGCTCTTTTCGGGGCCACTGTGTCTTATGCTTTTAATTGCCTGTCATCTGGAGCTGTCTAGCAGCCGAACAAGCCGGCCCTTAGCTGCTCAGCATATGAAAAATAGTCGCGGCCATTCCAGCTCTCCTTCTGCCCCACCCCTCTACCCTACGCCTCCGTCCTTTTATAAAGTGTGTGTGAAAATTCGACACAAACTTCTATTACAACATTTTCGAAACTTGTCAATGACCATTATACCATAGTCAGCACCACAGCCCAAGCTGAGCTACGTAGATATACATATAGTATGTGTGAGTGTAGTGTGCGTATACTATGTGTGTATACTTGTTGTGGTGCTGTTTCAGATTACACAGCAGGCAACCGCAAAACCGAATACACACCCTGCCCCACCTAACGAGAGGAGGAAAACTGATGTGCACATACATACATATAGATACATATGTGTGTGTGTTTGTTACACAGACATATATGTAAAAAACAAATCAAATATTTAAAGCTCAATGAAGCGCACACTTTGACACATGTTAAAGGCGGTTGAGGCGGCATTTCAAGTGGATGTCAGGGCCAAGCGCTTACAGTAGTTGTTTAGAAAAACTTTCATTGATTTGGCTTATCAAAGCATCTGGCATGTGGCAAAGGCGGTTGCTTTGCTACAGTCACCGCATAGATAAAATCGATTAAATATTTCACTTTAGTGCATTCGTCTTTGAGTCAGTTACGGCTTGAATTTGTTTTGCAATTAGCTGAATTAGTTTTAGTTTTGGAATTTTCCATGCAAATGCCTTGTTGGGTCCAAATTTATAGATTCAATTGAATGTAAATTGGGTGAAACAATTGTCGCATTTAGAACACTCAAACCTCATCTTAATGCCAGCTGAATTGCATTCGCATCAGCCTTGAATGCAAATAAGCAAATCGACATTAATTACAAACGAATGCATTAATTATTCAATTATTAATATTTACCACACCCTCACAGATGAAAGGTCGCAATGTTAGTGGATTGTAATTAAAACCAGCTAACAAAAGACTACACACATTATTAAATAAATTCATTAAATCTAATTAAAATGTCGCGAATTAAAGTGTTTGCGTTAATAGGAACATTTTCTATAACCAGATAAGCTGCTTTATGTGCATTTTTTTTATAGGTTTTTATATGCTATTCAAGTTTTACAAGCGGCTTAGAAAAGCCTTTGAGAATAGTTAACGACTAGAATATACTTTGTAATCAATGCTGTATTATTATTGGAAGCATGCAGCCAAACAGAGAAGTGTACAGGGTATATTATAACAGAGTCAGTGTTTTTTTTTATTTGCTCATTTAAAAACTTTTTAACTCTCAACGGCGAAGCTTTACGCCTTTTATTTAATAGCCTAGGAGAAGGAATAATCGAATTATTGTCAGAAAAGCAATTATAGTTCAATTTATAGCTAGTTTTCAAGAGTTATGACCGAAAATGTAGTTATGCAACTGCACTTACTACATGTTTTATTAAAATTCTATCAAATGTAGTCAATGTTATTATTAATATCTGAAAGTCAAGATACTTGACATTTGACCTTTGAACTTTTATTCAAGTATCACGAAAATATAGTAATAGTAATAAAAGTAAATAATGTCGAGCATTAACATCTGTAATTTGAATTTGTGAGTGTATTTTTAAGCATTAGTACTCTTATATATGCAGTCTGTTAACTCTTTTCAAATTTAGACACTAACAACTCTATTCCTCAATATTAAACTTCTGTAATAAGTAAGGAATTTATTTTTCAAAACTGTACCTCTAGCTGCGGTTGTGGTCTTTGCACCATCATCATCCGTTTGTTGCGGTTTTTCTGTCCCAATTTGTGGTTCGCATTGAATGCATTGCGAACAATATTAAAGTGGGACGCCGAGTAGGCGCTCAAGTTTGTGGAGTCTGCTTAAAATACGGGCGTTGCCAATTGTTCGCTTATGCTGAGAGTCTGTTGGAGCGTGGCATTTAGCCCTTTTTATGAGCCCCATCCAAGGATCAAAATAAAAAAATAGAAATTTGGGCTGGAAGCACTCAGCGGGAGATAAACAGAAGCGGTGCCCCACTAAACATTGAACGCAAAAAAAAATGCAAAATAGTTGAAAAGTATGCAAATGAGAAAAGGCTGCCAAGCGGCTGAAAAGTCCTCTGCTGTATCTGTTTTTTTGGGCCAGGCCATAAGAGTGTGAAAAAAAAACTAACCGAGTGAGTTTAACACCTGAGCATTGAGCAGAAAATGCGCTTTGCTTGTGGATTCAGTTGGTGTGCCGATAAAAAAAGTGAAAATGAAAATGAAAATGTAAAAACACAGAAAGAGCTGCAAAGTATAATATAAAAAGCCAAGTTGAAAACACTCTGCAGCAAAGGATTTGGAAATGAAAAGCAAACAAAAGGCCACAAACTTTGCAGAGTGACTTCTGCCAAAGCCAGATTAAAAGCAGATGGACAGATTGCACAATATGCGTAACAAGTTTGCAGCTTACGGCTCAAAGTGAGAAAGTTGATTAATCGTGAAAAAGAAAACACACACAAGTCTGCTAAATGTTCTGGGTATTCCATATTTCCCACACTTCCGTCGCGCTGCCCCATTTAATTTAAAAGCTTCCCTGTCTACCCAAGCGTGCCAAGTATTAAAAAACAAAAGCAAAAACCAAACTATAAAACAACAACAACAACCAGTGCACAAAACAAATCACGCAGTGCCACTGCGCAGCACAGAAAAATGAATTAAAATTTAAAGCCAAAGCTGCAGCAAAGCTTGGCAATGCAAATGAATTAAAAAACTTTAATGAAACCTATCTGCAGCTAAAGAAAATCGCTCAACTTTTAATTAGTTTGCCATGCAACCGAGCCTGCTGGGCCACCAGAAAGGTTGGAAGGTTGGGTCAATACCTACACTTGCTTACAACTTGAGTTTCAGCTTTATATTCTCTCTTTCTCTCTCACACACACTTTCTCAGTCTGACACGATTCGTATTTTATTCTAAGGTTCTTCTCTTGCCAGCACAATTAGCCCCGGCTGCTGTCAAAGTTCAACAAGCCATCTGAGTAGCAAAAATAATTTTAGTTTGTTTTTATAGCGAACATGGCGAATACAAATACAATAGCAAATATAAAAGTGAATACGAATAGCCGAGAGTTGAACTATGCTAGATTCTTAATTGACTTTGCACAGCAGCTGCTGCAACAGCCAAAACACAACAGAACACGATGCTTGCCAAGTCAAATTAATTGAATATTATGCAAACGTCATGTTCGCAATGAAAAATGCTGTAGGCACATCTTTGATGGCCTTCAAATCACTATTCACATTTCATTGCAGACAAAGGCATAAGCTCATCGAAGGGAGTGATGCAAAAAAGTGAAATGCAGTAACTCTCATGTTTCGAGTTTCATTGATGGCCAGATGATGGCAAGCGACATGAATAGTTGGGGGAAAATCAATAATGCCTTCTCACAAATCAGATTACTAAAGTAATCCTTAATTACTGGAAAATGACATTTTTGGGTTTGAAAACTATAGGAGACTGAATTAGACATTGTCGATGGTAAAAACTATATAAATTTCTTAATCAGAACTAAGAGCAATTCATTTAAGTCCTCTCTATATATTTATATGCCATTTAAATATGTCCCACCATCTAGAGGATACATTGTTGAGATGCCTTGCAAGGGGTACAGAAAATCTTTTAGTCGGTCATTCCCTATCATTTTGTCAGAGTAGAAGAATTGCACTGAAATAAAAAGTATTACTTGCAAACAGTTGATAATTTCTGTTTAATAATACTTAATTGAATTTAATTTTCAATAATTGTGATTGGCATACTTAATGATTTGCTGCGACTTAACAATTCTACTCCATCATCATATCAAATTTCACATCAGTTTGTTTAAGTTTTCCAATTTTAATTACTTTTTTCACCCACTAACATAGCTGCATATCAGATTCAACGAACACATTAATCAGCTCTATAAATCTTCTTATATTCTATCAAACTTGCTTTGCAGGTATTATTTTGTTTGTTAATACAAGATCCGATATACATAATATATATACACATATTTGTGTATATATCTGATAAAATTAACTATAGTGACACCTGTGCTGGATTTACGTCAATTGCCCACTCTTCTAATACCCTGTAAATATAGTGTACATATAAAAACGCATATTTATAGGTAAAACAAGCGACCTCTATCTATAGAGACTTTGTTGAGAGTAGCTCGCAGTCGAGCTGTCTGTCGCAGTCATTGTTCTCGCACTTATATATTCATTCACATGCTGGAACGTAGTTGGCTTCACGTTTATCTAGCTTGGCATGGGCTTCATTCATGCTGAGCCGCATTGTGTTTATTTGTTTTCATTAAGCCGTAATGCGTTGCCAAAATGCCTGTGCACAACTCATTATAAGCGCTTATGAAGTTTGTACGAGTGTGTGGCAAATGTTTCAGCTGTTAGACAATTGCCGCCAATATAGCCTCGCAAACAAATATGACATCGCCTCTAGCAGCGACAAACAATATTTTAATATGCCTGACCAGCCGCAGCCGTAGACGAGCTTTATGGCCAATTATCTATTCTATGAGCCCATTAATGGCTGAATCGAATTTTGAATGGTTTCTGGGAAAAGACGAGGAAAAGACAGAGCGGCGGGCAGCTTGTTTGCCTATGAGTACTAGATGCTCAGTTCAATCGGGCTAGTTAGCTGGCCGTGTCAAGTGTTTCGGGAATACATTGTAAGTTTGGGTGTCCGCATTGTAATGCGTACATAATACGCCAATTCTACGCCCGTATATCCCGCATAGTTATCAGCCGTAATTGGGATTGCAGTTGTGGGTGTCGCTCTTTATGGTCAGCCATACCGAACACTTTGCCGTTTTACGACGACAACATATTACATTTAATTGACAACGGCAGCAGTTGAAGGCAGCATCAAGTTTATGGACCCTAACGCTTAGGTGCGCCTAAGTGGAACTCAAATGTCGCGTACTTCAAATAGCTGTTTTTATCGCGAATATCATAATAATATTTGACAACGTGGCGTGTGGCCCATACAGCTTAATAGTTGGCAACTACTGAAAATGATTTTTTATACACATCAAAACTTAAATAGTTTCTGCCTGCCTCATTATTGCAAGTCTATTTACACAAGCCGCAAATATTTTTCAATTGATTCTGCACAGTAAAAACTGTTAATAATGTTGATAAACAACTAAGAGTGCTTTGGTCGTGTGTACCAAACTGCGAGATACCTTGTGATTACGGTTTGAATGTGAGCTTGAGTATTTCGCAAATATCTTATAAATTTGATCTATCCTCGTTTTCCTTTTATCTCAATACCTGATTCCTGACAAGCAAATCAGTTCGTTTCACATATACTTACAGGTGAAACGAGTTGATTTGCTTGTCAGGAATCAGGTATTGAGATAGCATGAAAACGAGTATAGATCTTTCATAGCAAATATCTTCCAACTGCCTATGGGTACTCATCATTTTGCTTTCGATGAGTAACAGCTACAGGGTATTAATACAATGAGGTAATTCAAATGTTATCTTTGAATGCATGAATAATCTTTACATATAAAACAAAACTTGCGCTTATACAGAATCTTTTTTGTTTCATTATTCAATGATATGTTATGTAAATTTCCTAACAACGTTTAGTATATTATATTTATTAATTCAAAAGCAAAATTTCTTGGATAACTTGAATGAAAATGAGAGAGAAACAAAGAATATTTTGTTCGACTTATGTAATTTGACCATGTGCTCAATAATGCTGATCTATATAGATCTATAGATTCATAGTATTAATTGATTTATGCATGAATAAAACTTGTAAGGAATCGAAGCTGAAGATAGGTTGTTATTGCAATTATTCCTTATGTGATTGTAAATAATAATATATTTCAAATACCTAATAATCAACTTAATCACTGATAATTTCTATGCATAAATATATATAAAATAGCTGAACCCTTCTAATGATGAGAAATATTTTCACTGTTGCATTATAGCTGGCTACACATGATTTCATATGCCTTTTGCCGAATCCCAGCGAGTTGAGCGCGTTGTTGCTGTCATGTTTGTTGTTGTTATTATTGTTGCTTTAGCTGTTGCCATCCGAGCGCGCCATGGGTGTCGTTTTGCATCAAGTGCAACGTCGCTGGCTGCAGCCTCCGTGTTTGTTGCTGCTTTCCGTTTGACTGGCTGCAAATGTAATTAAGACGTGATGGAATTTTCATCAATTAATTTTATTTTAATTGCCGTGCCACATGAGTCATTTGCAACGCCCTATTAACCGGGCGTTTTTATATTAAAATATTTGCCGACATCCGAGCGGCATTTTTGAATTGTCAAAGAAAGCAGGAATAAATATGAATATTGATTAATTTGAGCTACGCATGAACAGTTCACGCTGCTTGTTTTCATTTTACTTCTTTAATGAAATTAGTGACACGCCCAGTGGGCAATTGGTTGCCGTACTCTCCCGTTGATTTGATATTATAATTTGTTAAAGTGTATAACGACATCAATAGCTGTAGCACTAGACCTTCATTTGCAGCTACAGCTTCTTGCATTCGGCATTCATTCAGAAAAGTAATTGCTTACTGCGGGTTAGCTTATTATGAGTGATGTATGGGAGCCGCAGCTTGAATTTTCGAGCCGCTCTATTTATAAGTGCATGTGTAATCAGCAGACATTGGCAGCGACTGCGACTGCGACTACGTGCGGTCCGTCGAACGCGAGCCACATATGAACACGTACCGCAATTGAAATTCATAGATGCCAGTCTCGCATACACACACACACACACACACACTTAGATATACACATGTTTGTACGTATGTTCAGATGTAGATATACATTATTTTATTCACTCATCGCATATAATAAGTATATAATAATTCTTTTGTGTTCGTTTTATAAAAATTCATATATTAAGTTGGTAGCATTTGGTATGCAAAGTGCGAGTGCGTTTCATTACTATTATCTGTGTATGTGTGTGTATGTGTGAATGTAAGTGAGTGGGTGAGTGTTTGTGGGTGTGGGAGCGTAACGAAATGCCTAACCAACATCTCTATTATCAACGCACTAGCAATCGAGGCTGTTATCAGCTTTCAAGCAACTAAGCTCAACAACTATTTCTGGTGCGAACTTGATTTAGTTTTGCATTGCTTCAGCTCAGCAGCGAATTGTTTTGAAGATAGTTTCTGATATGTAAGCATGTACTGAATTGGCAATTGAAGGCTTAATAACTGCTCTTCAGTTTGTGTGCACTTGTAGAACTTGAGACTAATAATTTAGGGCTTCAAGTCAGTTAAAAGTTTCTTGGATAAAGTGTTTGAAGTAAAAAAAAATATAGTAACATCAATTGGATAACAATTTTTACTGGAGAATAAACAATATTTATTTAGTAAAAAAAATAGATAGTAGATAAAAATACCATACTACAAAGACTTAAATTTTTTCTCTTTATATCAGTTAGGGGAAATTTAAATTAAATTTTATATAAAAATTTTGTATCTTTAAATCAAATTTATTTTTATTATATTCTTATATTATATTCTTACTGGTACCGATATCGATTGATTGAATTTGCTTGGTAAATATCTGTTTTTTGGTACATTTTACAATGAATATTTACTAGCTTTATTCCAAAAATCCCTTCCTAGGTTCAATTTCAGAGTCTACACATCTTTTTACTTTTCTTATCTTTTCTTTTAATAAAAAAAAAAAAGTATGCAGTGCATTCAGCGGTCGTTGTGGCGCGGTCCGAGCAACACTTCAATGATTTATTTGAGACAAACTGCACATGAAAATGCCAGAAGGGGCCTCTGTCAGCGATGCGGTCGACGCTGCACTAAAAATACTCAGAGGCGTTCACTTACGTTTGGTATTTTTATTTGATTTCATTTAATTGCTCGGCTGGCTGTTGCCTGCCGCCGGTTGTGCTTGTTAAAGTGTTTTCATTTAATTTTGTGTGGCTCAAGTTCATGGCCCCAAACAAATATAAAAAGCTTCCTCAGTTGAATGGGGCAGCAAACGCTGCCGTTGTTATTATGCTGCCTTCAATTAACCAAAAATGTATTTCTGTTTTGGGCTTTACGTCATTTTGGCAGCACAACGAAGAAAAAAAAAATGAAAAACAGAAGCAATAACAATGCCGTCAATTTGCTGCCCCATTTATTGAGCACAGTGCGTTTGGCTTGGTAATTGATTTTGACTGCCCTTTGTTAATGCGATAAGCGGCCCACAAAGCTCTGTGAGAAATTGATTGCACCTTCAGGCATAAATTAAGCGCTCATATGAGCAGTGCTTGTCGCTCATTTCTGATTCTGAACTCGGATTCTGACATTGAAACTGCGCCGAAATGCCCGCAGACAAGTGCAATGTGGCGTATGAGCAATGGCAACGCTCCTATCGCTGTCCCTCGCTCTTTCTCTCTCTTTTCTCTCTCTCTTTCTCACTCTGTGTGTGTGTTAGTTTGACTGACGATTGTGCATCATTTAGTCATGATGTCGATGTAAATTTGACGCCACAGCCACAGCCCCAGCCAGCTGCAGTCACAGAGCAACTTGTGCCTCTCGCCGCCCGCCCCACAATTGAATGCGCCCACGTGCCAGTGCAAGCTCTGCTCTATTCATGCCAAATCAGTTCACATGCTGGCGATTGCCCAGGAGCACGACGACATGATTATCGTTTCTCTTTAGAGGCTCATCAGTCAGCCAATCAATTCAGCTGCCGCAAACAAGTCAAGCCCCTGTCCAAGTCAGCGACAAACATTCGCTGACTACGTCATCATCAGCAGCAGCAGAAGAAGAATAGGAAGACTGACTGGCAGTCGCTGCTCTTGGCAGTTGCAGTGATTTTTATGTCTCCGGTTCTAATTAGAAATTGTACATTGGCTGACATTGAGCGCTGATTTATATGAAATGCGAACAGATTTTTTGTTTGGGTTCCCACAGACAATCTCGAAATCTCTGTGTGGGTGGCTATACATATATGTCCCTCTCTCTCTCTCTCTCTCTCTCTCTCTCTCTCTCTATCTATCTCTGTATATGTGTATAGACGTGTATTAGGGGCGGCTTTATCATCCACCAACCCAATGACTGATGACTGCTTTCCTAATTGTTCGAAGCGTAATTTTTGCTACGTTCGTAAGACCTGCAATGCAATTAGCATACAAAGCACGTAGCGTATTCAGAGTGAAATGAAATTTGTATTAACACAGTTAATGTTTTTTCTAATTGTTGTTGTTGTTGTTGCCGGATTTAGTAACTGTTTTTGTTTTTCGCAATTTACTGCCAGCAGTTAACTCTGTGTTTGTCGCTGCCACTGCAATCCATTGTCTAGCAGCGAGAGATTCACATTTAGTTGATGCCTTTGTTTTTACTTTCAACTCCACGCCGCCTGTCTTCGTAAATGAGTCAAGTGGTTTTTACAGCTGACGCGAACCTTTTTATGGCCATTAAATGCGATTCATCAGCGACGTGGCAAAATTTTCACAGTCAATGCCCAAGCCACACGGCATCAATTGACAGCTTATAAGCTTCCCAAGTGGCTTCAGCAGCAGCTGTTCACGTTGATTGCTTTTGATATAAATAATAAATAATAAAAATAAACATATATAAAATATACTAAAAGAATTTTCAATTTGGCCCAAAGCTTTTTTTATTATTTATTTATACATACAGATATTTTTATTTAACATACTTATATATATTTTTCGAAAATAAATTGACTTGAATTTTAGCTCACCTTAAAGCATGTAGTCACATGTGAACTAAATTGAATTGAAAATTGGTCGATTGATTTTAAGTAATTGAAATTTAATGCACCTTCAACAATTTTTTTGTGTTATTTGTCAAATGTTGGGAGTCATAACTAGATACTTCAAATATCAGCATTGAAGTCTTAATTGAAAACAAAAATTATGGATTTAATCAATGTACATTTTTATTATACTGTATTTAAAATGGATTGAATATTGCAGCCGTGTGCCACAGAGAGAAATTATTCGTCTGTCAGAAGCGCCTTGAGCATGTCTCTAAATGTTTTGATTGGTATACTCTTGATCTTAATGCTAAATGGTTTAGGTCTGTGTATTTGCTAAAAGCAACCCACTCAGATAATTGATGAAGACATATAGATAAAGTATTGCTCATTAGATAAAGTATTGAGACTCTATAGTTCCACAATCAGTCTTCGGTTTCACTGTCTTATCCAGTATTTGTATATTTAAGATTATTTCTCAAATTACACTTCGAATGAACAATAAACCTTATCATATAATGAATTGTAAGAGACCGTCTCAAATTACTGAGCTCACTTCGATTTGTAATCAAACCTAGAAGAAATGTGAAATGTTTATATATATGTTTGAGAGGGACTTTTATGCTTTGTTTTGCTCTGTTTACTAAAAGTAGTTTTTGATGTGCACAGTATTTTCGTGCTTAAATAAATAGCCATAACATTTCAACTATCATATCTAGAGCTCAGCAGCTTGTGTCGTTACCCTTTGACACAAAAAACTCATTAAGAATTTGGCCCGAGCCTTTAGGGCCATCAGTGGAGAAAAGGGAGCAAATGTAAATTATGAAAATTGTGCACATTTGACAAGTCGTAAATGTATTGCTGCCAGCTGACAGTGTGTCGCGCGCGACTGTGTGTGTTTGGGTTAATCAAATTAAACTTGTATGTGTCCGTATCAAAGAGCATTAATGCACCAATTACTTGGATAGACAAAAGCAACAAATTGCAAAATGAATATTGCATTGTGTTCTGCTTTTCATATTATGTACTTTAGCTGAAGCCTTTTAAATTATAAAATCGAATACCTGACATTAATAAGTTGCATTGAATTTCAATAATGGCGTTAAAATGCTTAAATTGTATTTGCAACAATACACCATTGGCACTGGGCTTACATGTTCCAATTAATGAGTTTTTGGATTTGGATTAATTGAATTAGTGTCGAAAATGAAAAACATAAGCAAAGAGAGTTGCACATCAGCTAATTGACGCGTAATACGAAAAACCACAAAATAAACTGTGAGCAAACATCGCCCTCTTTGACCACAGCCCAGGCAGCCAGACCTGCTACATATGCTGCAGGACATCAAATTAATTCAATAAAGCAAACAATCTCGATGCGAACAGTATCAAAAACAAAAACTGTAATTTCATTAGGAAAACACTGCAATGCATTTGTTCGAGTGGCATGTAACAATTTACCTGTTCAAAGTTCAGTTCAAACGGGCTCAAAGTTCAGGTTGGCTAATTAATGTTACGCTGTTGGCTATATACTATATATACATTCATATATATGTTCAGCTATGCATAACATTTACATTTCGTGATGTGGCCTCCAATGCAAATGTGCCGAAAACCAAAATCAATAAATAATATTGCTAGACTTGAAAACGTTCAGGCGGAGAGCACAAATGCGATTTTGAAGATAGGCAAAATTAAAAATCGTACCCAATTTGCTAGCCACAGGCGCGTAAATATGTCCAAATACGTAGAACTCATGTTCAAATATATTTTTTTTTTTAATATTTATGCAAAGCATATTTCACAGCTAAGTGGAGAGTTGTCCGATACACATTTGTTACTACAAAAATGTAGTTGAAAAACTTAAACGCTCTGTACCGGAAATCTTGTTATAATCCGCTATACATTATATTTAATATCAGTTGTATATAATCAAATATAATATGTATAACATTTATATTTATATACTACTATTCGAATATAGCCCATAAGTTTCTACCAATCAGAAATGATTAATATATTTAAATTACATTTAAGAAACATAAGTCTTAAATAGGTAAAAACTGTAGAACCTCTGCGCAAATAATTTCTATCGAAAATTGGAATCGCTGCTCTGATGAATGCTCATTATTATTCATGCGCCATTTTAATTCATTTCGCTGTTCAAATATTCTATTGCACACGTACCATAAATGATTTATTTTATTTGTAAGTCGTATATTTATTTGGTTAAATTTAATATAAGACTTAAAAAATCTTATGTGCTCAGTTGTCAGAAAAAAAATGGTACAGGGTATCTAATTCATTGTAAATGCATGTGGAATCAAAAACGGCTTTCAGCCAAGCTTAAAATTAACTTTGTCATAAAACAAACATCCATAATTTGCATTGATATTTTTGACAGCTCCAAATTGAAACTTTTATTGCTTGCATTTACATTTTAAAATTGTTGTCGATAGCGCACTTTGCTTATCGCTGTGCTTCATATCGTAGACTAAATTTGACACATTAAATTATCGCGTAAGCGTTTTGTGGTCGCATAATTAACGCCCACAAATTTCGGGCCAAATGCAATTAGCGCTGATGCTCGACTATATCAAGTTTGACAGTTTTGTCGGTTGGCCGCAGCGTGTGAAAATTGTATCGCAATATTTTGCGATGATAAATTGTTTGTTATTAAGGCTTGCGTTCTCTGGCTGCTACATATGCTGCAGCTGCTGTTGACCTGTTTATTTGCAGTAGGGGTGTTCACTGCAAATATAAAAAGAGTAGTGCGTGTCACAGTCCTCCGACATATATATATATATGTAAGGCAGCAACATTGACAGCTGCATCAATCTGTTGGTCCGCTTACTGCCAGGACATATCAATTTGCTTTTTAATTTGCTGAATACGATAAAAAGTGAGCTCAATTTGGCATATGCCAACCTTACTAAAGGCAAAAAAAAGAATATTTTTAATTTGTGCATTGTTTAAGAGTCTGAACAGAGGCGATTGATGATTGTGAAACATATACTATACATTGATTCAAATTGGTCTGCATCTTCTTCGGTTTCACAGCTATTACACATGTCACTTATTTCTTTCTTTTCAGTTTAAATTGCATATTTGTCTGCCCTTGCATGACATATTTACTTAGCAGAGTTTGACGGACTGGTGATTGCCAACAGGTATATTCTGGCTTGATTGCAGTTACCGTGAGCACTTTGCTCAAATTGAAAAGAAATTAAAAGCAAATAAAACGCAACGCAACTACCAAGCGACTGTTTGCTGGCTGTCTGAGTTGCAACAGTACCCATAAATAAAACTTGCCGGCTTGCATAGAGTTGAGTGATGGAAACACAAAACGCTTTAAGTCAGAGCCTTCAAAATGGCAACGATACTCAGGTAGAACTGGTGGGGTTGAGTTGGCAGATGCTGATGTTCTTTTATGAATGTTATCTACTTTGTTTCTTACCCCCCCTATTAAATCTTTCTCTCTCTCTCTCTCTCTCTCTCTCTCTCACACACACACTCTTTGTCTCTGTCTCTTTTCTCTTTGCTCGCAACAGCAAGTTGCTGACGACTTGGACGTTTGACTTTTATTTTTTCATCATCAAGCCTGTCTGAGCTGGCGTCAGCTCGAAACACCACTTGCGTCAACTTTAGTGTTAACTGCTCTAGAAACACCCACAACACCCATAAAAGCCACAAAAGCAACAGCAACAGCAACAACAACAACAATAATAGCAACAGCAACATCAACCACATTGCAGCATTTGAAGGCATCTAATACACGGAGATTGTCTGTCACTTGCGGCTTGACTTCGCATTTCACGCGCTTTTCATTTTAGCTTCTAGCACGAACGGCAAAGCGTTAGACTAGAAATATTTCGCTTGTTAAATGCGGTTTAGTTTGGATCGTAGATATTTTCATGAATGCCGCTAACCATAGACTGTGGATATTTCCGCCTAAGCTGTGAATATTTCGAAATTTTCCGCTTAAAGGAATATGAATAAAGCTTAATTAATTTCTGGTAAGGTTGGCTATAATTATGCAGCAACTGTTTCTACTCATGTCAAACGAAGCTTGAACAGCTCGAGATAGCCTGCATGGTACATTCTGTCTAAGCTGTATGAAAATGAAACGAAAAAACTCAAATTAAGCCGAACTCTGCTCCACATAGAGTAGAGTTAGCATATTAAAAGCATTTACGATGTACCTATAAAATTGAACAAGTCTAAAGCGTTGCTAAAACGTTTACTTGTGTTCCTGAAAGACTTGAGCCTGAGGCGAAATAATTGTTGAAATAACAATTTTTGTAATATTCAACTTTAACTAAAATTCAATTAAAATATTTCCATTATAAAGTCTCAAATCTGTAACTTGAGAAATGTTATTTTATTAGTAAAGAATTTTAAAAACAACAATTAAATGAAATAGCTTTTAACAACATTTTCTTGCATTAACGAGCGTTAGCTCTGATTGGAAAGTGTTTAAATTAATTTGTGTTAAATTTTCACTTGGGATAAACCCATTTCTTAAATGCTTTGCCAGTCTGTATGCGAGCCCAACCGCATTCATTTGTCAGCAAAAACCGAGATACGAGACATTTTCTAAAGCCATGCTGTGCAAATGCAAGGCGCAGCAACTGCAACCATTGAATGTGCTACGCTTTTCACAGAAATTGAATGCAGCTATTGCAGCTATCTCGCTCACTCGACTATCCTTGCTCTCTTCTTCTCTCTGTCTTCTCTCAAATGCACTGAAGCGAAGAGGAAAACCTGACTGACAGCGTGCATGAGGTTGTATGAGGGTGTATGGGGCTTTCGACTGTATCTTTTTATGCATAAATTGCAAAGAGTAAACCTAAAGCTGGTAAATGTGAATATACCTGGACCTGGATCCGTACCTATACCTGTACCTGTGCCTGTCCCTGCATTGCTTATATGTAGCGAGTAGCGAGAGTATCTCGCAGCGAGGTGTTGCTGAATGCGTAATGCTGTCGCTTCACGTTTCGGCTTCTGCACACTTTTATGTGCAACACGGCGTGCTCGACAACATTTTATGTTTGTGGCACAAATTCCCAGCACTACTCTCGCCAACAACATTCAAATGCCTCACGGCGCTTCTAACTGGGTGTGGTCAGGGGTGGGCGTAAACGCGGCCGAGGGCTTGAGCGTGGGCGTGGGCGTGGGCGTCGAAGTACGCTTTAATCGCATGCGCTCTGTTCTCTCTGTACTTAGCCTCGTTTGGGTCTAATTAAAATTAAAATTTGTTACTTTAATGAAAAACTTGTGTGAAACAAGGCTCAGATACCATTTTGAATAACTCAGGCGCAGAGACTTTGTTATGCGGCATCTACCCCGACTCGCCTGACAAATGGCACAAACAAAAAAGTCACGTAGACGCACTGTGTGCTCGTGATAGCAGCGATATTCACAATTAAGGTCTTAGTCACAAAATATGTCGGATAACTGATTTTCCGTGTGCTGAACTCTACGCGTACCAAATACTATTAAGATATTGAAGGTATTAAACAACGTTGATAAAGACTTTACAGATTTTTTTATTATTTATTAATATAAAATCTATAAGAATATTTATATTATATAAATAAAATAATAAAAAAGGGACACATCTAGATAGATCTAAAACTTTCAGTTCAACAATTTAGCTGCTCAGTTATTCCTATCTACATCAACTGTTAGCCACTTTAGCTTGGGCAACATTTTGTGTTGTCGCATGTACTTTTAGCTTGTTGATAGCGCCTGCCAAATATGAGCGCAAGGCTGACAGTCGGCGCAATGTTTAAGGCACAAATCAGCAAAACGAGTTTCCTCAATAAATTCGAAACATTGCTCGACAAGCAAACTAGCTGCAAGGATACCATGACAGGCGACAGCCATAACGGTGACAGCGATAAATTAAATGTTAATTTGAATTTACCGTTCAGTGACACGAACAGGCGATACATATATACACACACACAAACAAAAACTCAGACTGTCGCAGTTTATGTGGCTGATGGGGCGCAAAGACTGCCAACTGCCAGGCTAAATGAAACGTACAAGAATCGAAATCGAAACCGAAACGAGAATAAAACTTTATGCACGAAAATTGCCGTTAACGCGACAATAAACAGCAACAACAACTAAAATAAAGAGAAAACAAAAAAAAAATATAGAACATAAGCTCGAAAGGACAGCAAACACATGGCCTTCAGACGTTATGTGTGCAGATATATAGAAAGCCGTCTGTACGCTGGTGGTGCTTTCAAATTTAAGTTAGTATCTTTAAGTTTCATTGTTAATTCGTTCAGTTTGTTTCCCCCGAGTGGAAAAAGGGGGCGAAAGTGACTTTTGTGCCGCGTTGCACAATGGGCAACCCGAAAAACTTTTTGCCAGACCTAGACTTAAAATTTATTGCCAAAGTTGAGCCAAGAAAATATATGCAACTTGTAAACTTGGCCACATTGCCGCCATTGGCGGCCCATTTGAAATGCTAAATGTGCTTTGAAGTGTTACACTGACCGCATTCCAAGAGCCTAAAACGCCGCATATTTGTCAAACAGTGCCGTCGCCCTGATAAACCGGAACTGATACCCAAAGCCAAAGCGAAATAGCCCAGGCAGGCAAGGCCCAACGATCGCATCATAAAACCTGCGAAATTGCTTTGGCTTTCCTGGCTGAAAAGTTAAACAAATACAAAATAAAGCAAGCAAAATCAGACAAAAGCTGGGCAAAAATTTTCTAAGCCCCGGCAATAAATACAGAGGTTCAAACGTCAGCAACAGCTCGTCCTGATTCGTCCTGTTTCGTCCTGCGCTCGCTTCAGAAAAAGCTGAAGTTTGCCTTGTTCATGTTGGACCTACGATTTCAGTTGTTGTTTCAGTACAGTTTGAATCTGTTATTGTTTTTTTTTTTTGTTTTTGTGCTAAAACTTGCCTTGATCTACTTTGCTGCTGCAGGGCCGTCAGACGGCACTCAACGTTCCAACTCAGCAAGCAAATGGGCCGATTTTGCTTTGGCCTGACTTTCGCAAGGATACATACATATTAAAAAATGTGTGTGTGTGTGTGTGTATGGGAGTGTGCTTAACTTTGATGTGAAACGATTTGTTGGCTTTAGCTGAAATTGAAAATTGCCCAGTGCTTGCAGAGCTGTAAATGGTAGCCGTAATAACAATAGATGAATTAATGCAATTACAAAAAATTTTTTAACCAATACTCAATACTGAAAGCGTTTGTCCGTATTGAGAGCGCCAATCATTTGGTATGTAGGCGAAAATTGAATTTTCCACAGGTTTCCGGCTAGCTCGAAAAATCCGTTTGAATTGTTAATAATATGCAAACAAGGCTTGACCAGCTCTGCGGCAATTGTCAAGGGAGCTGCCAGAAGCCATTGCATATTTGATTTTTGGTTTACAACAATTTTTGCACCTTTTGGGCTTTGTGGCAGCAGCAAATGGAATTAGCCAGTTGTCGTGTTGTGTTGACTATCCATTAGCCGCAGTCATGCGAACGAATGCAAATGCCACACTGATTGACACAAGGCAGCAGTATTGATATATCAGTTAGTTTTGTTCTTTTCTTTCCTGCGTCAGTCAGTTAGTCTGTCTGTGATTCTATCTGTGTGTGTCTGTCTGTCAGCTTGAATATGCCGTCGCCTTTTTCGGGAACGTCTAACTTACTTTTGCTGCGAAAATCGGCTCTGACAACTGAAATAGACTCATGTGGAGCATGAAATATGGTAATAGCCTTATACACACTTACACACAGAGAGAGATACGGAGAGTGAAACACATTTTCGCGCTTACTGAATGAGACTTCAGGCGTCTTGAAGTCACAAACGATGCGTGAAAGTTCATACATATGCAGCAGCAGCAGGAGCAGGAGCAAGAGCTGAAGGTGCGTGCGAATCTGTTCGAGTGCCTGTTTGTGTGAGAAGGGCTGCCAGCCTATAAACTTCAACATTTAATGCACACACACATATATGTATATATCAAACATATATACACACACACACACACACACACATAGTTAGAGAGATATATGTAAGTATGCACTTACAGAAATGTCTTGCGCACAAAAGTAGGCAAAAGCTTTTCGCATCTGATGCTGTCAGAAGCAACTTGGCCGCGCCACATGCCCATTAGCACTTTTATTCTTGTATTGCCATTTATAGTGGCTGCCTGCCAATGTCCTTGGTGTGTCGCGTCAAATACCTCAGAGGCAACTTACTCTGTGTGTGTTGCTGCCCCTTATCCAACGACATAAATGTCTATATGTTTGCCTCTTTGGTTAAGCAATATGCTTGATTAAGTTGGACAACAGAGAAAATTGTACATTTAAATGGCTTGTATAATATTCAAATTGAATTTAATTGGCAACTGCAGATTGAACTCTCATTTTTCAGGTCACTTAAGCAACACTTGGCAAATCATTTATAATTGCAGCTCGGCACTCATTCAGTTATCTCACCTGTTTTGCCTCACCTTATGCTGTAATTGATGCACATAATAAATTAACAATTAAATAATAGTAACAAATAGACAAACAATCTGCATTATAATTGAACAAGTCAGTCCACTCACACACATACATACACACCTGCATCCACTTAAAGTTCGTTGATGTGTGTATGCATTTGCCGCATGCTCAAGTGTTGCCGTGTGGTTGCCTGTGGCATGAGGTAATATCTGCTCGGTGCAGGTGCTGCCCTTTGCCACGACCGCAACACTGGCATCCAACTGACGTCCATGGGGCTTATCGATTCTAAGCCGCTTAACGTGCACTAAGTGCGCAATTAATGTGCCAGCTAGCTAACCAACTTGAGCTTCAATTCAAGTCTCTTCCTCTGTCCATGTATTTCGATTTCCATAATCTGTGCGGATTTCCTCGATTATTATATATCGTTGATTTAAATTGTTATCTTTCTACAAGGCTTATTTTTCCGTTGCCTTCATTGCTTTTCTTCGTTTGCTGGCTGCCGTTCCTGATAAAAAAACTATAAATTCTTTTAAAGCTTTTGAGCAACTTGAGCGACGGTCAAAATGTTGTTTTGCTTTAAGCTACATATTTTTGTACACCTTTAATGTTGACTTGGACCACTTGCAACTAATTTGTCAGAAGCCCCATCATGTGTTCAACGAAGATAAGCCATGCCAAGCAGTTGGATGACTCGGGCGAGTGGAGAGCGGACGCTTGGAGCAGCTGCGGAGGCTGTAGCAATGGCCCCACAAAAGTCGGCGCATAAACATTTATAGCCAAGATCTTAAAGTGAAGGTGAAAGGAACATAAAAGATGCTGCTCTGGATCTTAATATAACAAATATGGCCCGTCAAATGTGAAGCACAAGAAATTCACGTTTAGCGTGCATGAAACAATAAGCAAGACGATTGCGAGGCGGACATGTTCCAATAGTCGAAAATCACAAAAGTCCCGTTTCGTGCCTACTTTTTTGGCTCTGAGCTCTGTACAGGCTTCGTGTTTGCTAGCCAACCCTTGCTGAGTCAGCAGCATAAAAAACTGGAATATTTCTACTGTTTTGTTTGTCTGCGCCGCTGCAGCAGTCGGTCACATACGTTGTCCATTTGGCAGACGTGCCTCAGCCTGATAAGATTGTGTTGCGATGTTGCCATAAAAAGAGTGGTCACAGTGGCAGCTTTAAGTGGGCGCCCCACATGAGCAACAGCATCAGCATCAGAAGTTGCGGTGGCGCCCAAATTGAATAAGCACATAACGAGCCCGTTGCACAGAACAAGGAACGAAGCGGTGATAAAACTTTTAGCCAGCCAAGCAGCAGCAGGCAAAAAAAGCCACAAAAAAAAAAAAAAAATGAAAAAAGAAGATGAAGAGAGACCAACTGATCTAAGTTCGTTATTCGCTTGCCACATATTCGCATATTACGAGTTGGCCGGGCCGGGCCGGGCCGGGGCCAATAAAATGTTTTTAGGCACAACAAGGAGTAAGGTGCTCGGCGCACATAAGTATGTTACGCTCTCTATGTGCGTGTATCAGCTTTTGCCTTTTCAAATTGTTTCACCAAATGAATTTAAATGTGCTGACGGCAGCAGCGGGAAACGGGCAACGGGCAGCGGACAGCGACGAGCGTTTATATGTTTTCCGATATGGTTGCTCCTTTATTGTTAAGCGTCGCATGTGTGTGTGGGTGTGTGTGCTATGCTGATTGCTCCCCTAAGCCACATACATTTTACTCTCTGAATTTCTCCAAATTGCAATTCGAGAATCGAATCGAATTGTGTTGCGAGGCCAACCCGGCAAGGTATTTTTGATTTGCTGCCAGTTTTATGGTCCAGACTGATTATGTGACGGCATTTTATAGCTTTTGAATGAGCTTATTATCCACTGTTAGCTGCTGGCCAAGTAACGACACAATCAATTTTGGCCTAATTGGAATTTAGTGATTCTGATGCTGTTGCCAATTAGTGTTTAGAGTATGTTAAATCATCAATCAGAGCTTTTAGGCGGCCATGCCAACGCCACATGTGTGTAAGGCTCTCGCCTCACTCACATCACATCACATCACATCACATCAGATCACATAAGTGCTGCAGCGTAACTTCCGTTTTTGGCACATTGCCAAAACGCCAGCAACCACATAAGCCGCCACGTTCGCCAACAGCATTAAATGAAATGAACGAGGCATCGAGCTGCTGTGTTGTTCGAGTGGTATTTCCATTGCCATTTCCATTTGCCTTAATTTACTGCAGATGTAGTCCTAGTGCAGCACTGTTTAACTTTTCATTTGCAATATTGCGTTCGAAAAAAAAAAATAGTTGACACGCATTTCGTTTATAGCTCCGGAGGGGAGAAGAGATGACGAGATGACTCTGTACAAACTACACTTGAAATCACTTTTAGCCATGTGTCGTACATGTTTTCAGGCTGTTGTTTTAGCCATCGCTCTGTACGCTCAGGGGCATGTTGTGCGTGTGTGTGTGTGTGTGTGTGTGTGTGTGTGTGCATATTTGAGAATGCAATAGGGGGGCTATAGAAAGTCCTCATTCATCATACAAGACTACAGTGCGTTGCAATAGCATGGAAACACAAACTGTTTTCATTACTATTGTATTACGTTTAAGTTACTCAACCTTAAAGTTCTGACAGCATACAAAATGAATGTTGTCCATTCGCTGTTTAGAGAATTTTCCTCTCTTTCTTTCCTCTCTGCTCTTTTCTCTGTTTCTATTTATATGTACAGCAACATTGTGTGCAGCTGGCATCCCTGTTGCGTTGGCTGCATTCAGCCAAGGCATTTCCTCGCTTCACTTCGCATTGCATTCTGTTGAAATACTTTTAAAATGATTTGTCTGCCAACAACGCTTAGCCGTGCTTGTGTATGTGTGCGATGGTTAATGCCTGTCTGCTGTTTTACTGTAATTGGAATGTCCCTTTGTGGTTTCGTCATTGTCCTTTGCTCTACCACAGCACAAGTCCTTAAACTAATTTTGTGGCATGTCTATTAGATAATTGTTTAAGCTTTTAATTTACTGTCCTTGCGCTTCACATAACGCGCATAGAAAACGCACACACACATAGACTGAGGCAGGCTTCCATAAAAGTTTTCAGAAAGCTTAACTTTTAAATTGAATTTCAGTCAATTCTCATTAGCCCCATTGGAGTTATATGTTCGCTCGGAGGTTAGTCAACGGCGTATGTTAGGGGGTAATGTGGTTTAGGCAACTCTACTCTATTTTAAGCTGATTTAGCCAACGTTCACATTTCCAAGAACTCTTCTGGTAACAGTGATGTTTCGTTATTTATGAATCGAAGTTAAGCTCCGTTCGCCTTCAATCAATTTCGTTTGTATGCAGCCGATGCTTCAGCTGCCTAGAATATTATTGTTTAGCTCAAACCAATCCGCTTAAGGGGAAACTATGGCTACCTCAACTTCAGAAGTTCGCAAGCAACTTTAGCCAAGTAAGCCTAGCTATGCAAACGCACACACATTTCAGCTGCTTGGGTATTTGTACTCTTGTGGGCCACAGTTTTAAGCTGCTTAAAATTCAAAGTTCTCGGTGATTACAATCACTCAGCTGTACCGAAAACCCTCTTGGTCCATTAACAAACCCTAAGCGCTTCAAGCAACTCACAGGGATGCAAATTAAAGCAATTTAAGCGCATGAAAGTTTAATATGGTTTAGAATTAAATATAGAAAATTCCATCATCAAAATTATGCAGTTTGCCATCAAATCAGTTAGTTCAAGTTGAAAATGTTCTCTCTTAAATTGAACAGACTAAAATGTGAATGCTTTATAGAAACATTCATTATTCTTTCTTTCATTTATCTTTGTTGGCAGTACTTCAAGCATCAGGTCAAATTTAATTTGACTTGGCTTAATATGAGCCTAGTTGCGTCTCGAATGTTTCCACCGAATCGTCTTTTCTGGATCGACTTCAGTTTCCATCTTTTATGCACTTTGTACCTATCTACTTCTGGATGTTGACTCAAGATCCAAAACAGTGTCGGCATTCTCATGAAATGTTAAATTTATAATAATATTCATGTTACGCAATTATCAATATACTTATAAATTCAAGAGTCTACTACTAATAGCTGTGCTATTACCAGTGATACCACTTAGCTCAATGAGACGTTTTAAAATCTCTGTCGAAACTACTTCATCCTGTTATTTATTTTATTTATATGCGTTTTCGTACATTCACAAACTAAATAACGTAAGTAAGAGCTTTTCAAAACTTTCTTTTGAAACTTTAGCATTATGAATGGGCTCATAGTCTCAGGATTTAGTCCTGAACAATGATATTCACAATTCACAATTGCCCATAAAATGTAAAACTATTTCGTATAAATTTGTACCTCGTTGAATGAATTTTTCCGAAACATTTTTTTCATTGTGATCGATTGAGTTTGAGCGAACACAATGAATATTCAATTTGGGTCTCAAATACGCACGTGAATGTGCTATGGCCACCCGCTGCTGCTGCTGCATGGCATGCAGACTAAAAAAAATTGTGTTTATGTGCTACTGGTTAAATATAAAACCAAACTCATTTCCCAGGCCCAGTTCAGCTGCACAGGGTTTGTCAGCAGCGGGAGGCTGAGTTGTGCAAGGCCGCTAGCGCTTAGCTATTTGTATGCCAGTTTTTTTTTATGATATGAACAAAATTGGACAGCGAAATGCCAAAATAACAGAGAGGGAAAGTGAGAGAGAGTGGGAGTAAGTGGGGAGTTAGAGAGGGATAAACAACGACCCAATGAACGCAATGAAAATGCCAGCGCAAACAAATTTTAATAATCAAACATTGAGCGAGGCGGCAGCCACGCGTGGAATGTGAAAAACCGGCGTATGTATGTGTGCCTGTGTGTGCGTGTGTGTATGTGTATTGCGGCCTTCGCTTGTGATGTTTGTGCTGGTCCACAGCTTTAGCGAAAATATCCGCCATAAATTATAAAGTCTAAAACAAAAATTCATTGCATTTGATATATATATTTACGATGACGAATATATTTGATATCTGTTTTTATTTTTATTGCGCTACGCAGCCGATTACGACTGTCTCGAGATTTGTTTGACTACTGTTTTAGTGTACATGATCTGCATAAGAACACACTAAAACTGGCCGTAACTAGGACAATAAACGTTATTGCTGTTGCTGTTGCCGTTGTTCTTGTTCTCGTTTAAACATTGAGAAGAGGGTAAAAAGAATGCCTGGCATACTTTGAGGCCGCATAGGCAACTCCTTGGCCTATTCAGAAATTCCTTAAGTTGATGAACTTTTTGTGGAGCATTATTCGGCAGCCTTCACTGCCATGGGTCATAATTTAATGGCATCACATCGACATTCGCATCCTGATGTCAAGGCTCAAGAATTTCAAGCAGCTCAACGATGTTTCATATTTGCGTTTTAATTTCACTTACATGCCCAAACTCGACAGCAAGTCTGACAGGCAACAGCCTCGACCTGGTCTGCTGACTGTTGCCTGCTGCCTGCTGCATGCTGGCAACGGCTGCCAACATGGGCTTGTCATATGCATTTCCCTTTCAGGTCTGCTACCAGTGTGCTTCTTCGAACTTTTGCCACTTTGCACTGAGTGCAATTTGGTGCAACCGAAAACTCAAGCTCCGACACTGCATGGCCAAAAATCGAATCGAAATTGTTTCAATTTTCGCAAAATGGCGTACAATTTAAACGGGCCATGTGAAATGTATGAAGACCACACACACTGTGCACAGTGTCTGCTTGCAATAGGAGTAGGTGCTGGCTGGAAGCGGATGTTACACACGCACACACACATACATACATATACTTACTCACATCATGGGTTAGCTGCATGAATATGCATGAGCTACAACTGCAGATCCCTTCAAGAAATGCCAGCACACAGTCCTGAACACCGTATACGCACACGAAGCACGATGCAGAGTGCCTCCCGCTCACCATGACGCAGGCAGGTGCCATTAAGCACAGCTGGTGCATCTGTAGCCGTTGTTACCGACGACTGCCGCTGCATACGTAAAATACAAAATGCTTTCTCCGGGGTTTATTAATTTGTTGTGCATAAATGCTCGCTCTCTGTGTCTCTCTTTTGCTCCGCCTTTCTCTCAGTTTTTAACAGCCAGCTTATGCGAGACCATCATCAATTTCTCTGATATCGGCAAGCATACACGCTATACGCTAGGGCTTTAGATTCCACTTTAGCTCCAGCTCCCTCCTGGTCACCTGGCCAGCTGATGCTGCTAATGGCACTGCCTCCTTGCCGTTCGGACTGCCCAGATTAATGGCCGTTCGAGCGAGTTTATGGCTTGCAGCGATTGCCAGCCACTTTGCTGGACAATTGACATTTAGTTGAATGCCCAGTAATTTTCAATAGATGTAGCTTGGCAAAAGGAAACTTTGCAGCAATCTTGAATTACAACTCCGATAATTGATACTTAAGCAAGTGTCAGCTATAAAATAAAATCTATACCAGCTCCAGCTCAACAAAGATTTATTATTATAGTTGGTATAACGAGCATTAATAATAATACTATATAATGTTGTTGCTATTTATAAATAAATAGTAAATAGTACATATATCACATATCACATAGCACAAATCATATCTAGAGAGAGAAAAGCATATTTCTCTACCCAATGACTAATTTTATGATTGTGATATGATAAAACAACGTATCCATGTTCTAACTATATTTTTTGTCAGCTAAAATCTGTCTACATCATCAAAATTTAGGATGAGAGGGATAGAAAAAATCCATTTAGTGCTGACTCAGCTGACGTTAAAATTTAGACAGATTTTTGCGGAAATAGCGAGATTTAGGAATGCCTGAGTGACCAGTTCCAGGAAATTGTATAGACAAGGCATAGAAAATCAATCTCATGCTCTCTTTGGACTGATACAAATGAATTAGGGCCAAAGCCAACAAATAGTAGACAAGCGCTCATTAAGCTTTGAACCATGGCATTCGAGTGATAAGGACAAAGTGCCAAGTGCTGGCAAACACATTGAATCATCTTGAATGGCTGAATGGAGGCGAATGGTAGTGTAGCTTCATAGTAGGTTCAAGTCAAGCGTGCGTTCGTCAATCAGCGTTGCGCTCGCCAAACTTCTGGCAGCTTGCTGTCAGAAGCAGCAAATGCTCAAATGACAAACGGAATCGGGCCAAGTGGCAGGCAGCTCTTTCCTGGCAACAGATGTTGCTTTCTCTGCCAGCGACTAAGTTGCTTTGCTGTCACTGTTTGCGCTTTCATTTTACTTCACTGATTGCCAGACACACACACACAGCCGGAATCATACCCATAAGGGCTCCCCTGATGCCGCGAAGTCTGTGCTAATCAATTAGCAGTATATATATGAATGTGTGCTGTGTGGTGTGAGTGTCTTCTGTGTGTTTCTTGTGTGTGCCCATCGCCTGGGACGATCAACTCTTTTGTTTGCGAGCTGTTTGAAGGAAGAACAAAGCCAGCAAATGGCAACTTTGTTGGACTTGGCAGCAGTAAATACTACAAAGGCCAGAACAACAACAACAACGACAACAGCAACGGACAAAGCAATATTGTCCCTAAGCTCGTACACTTCGGGCTTCTCTAAATAATTTAATGCCAGCGAGATAATAATGCTGATTAAGCAATTTTCATTAATCGTTGCGCTACTTGACGTTCATTACAATCTCAAGCAGTTGCCCAGCAACGAAGCCAAGGCTAGTCCACTCTCAAGAGCAGCAGCAACAACAACTATGTGCAATAAGGGGAAATCTCAGGCAGACTTTAAACATATACTCTTGAAAGCGTTCGACTTAAGAGATTATTCATGTGACAACTGATCTGGAGGGAAGTAGCGTTTAAATGGAAATATAATGGGATAATGGCTAAACAAGTGGCGAAACTTAAAAAAAATCACGTTATTCGTGGAAAAGTTAGTTGAGAGAAATTTAAATTTAATAATGAAAAAAAAAATGTATTTTGCCACAAGTACAACAAATTCCAGATAAATTAGTGTAAACTATATATTTATATATATATATATATATATATATATATATATATATATATATATATATAAATATATATATATATATATAGGTATGTGATCTGTGCATAAAGGGAAACTAATATGAAATCGGAAAATAATATATATATAATATTTCTTATAAAACGCTAATCAATATATAATTTATTTTTCATATTTTTTTCAAATTTTACAATTTGATTTCATTCATTTCATTTATAATATTATATACATTTTTTAATCTATTTTAATCGTATTCATATGGGATTATTGACGATACCTGTCCATAGCCAGAGTTCAGCTGACCACAATAATCGAACTGCACATCCTTGCTCACTAGTTTTAGACACACACACACACACACACACACACACACACACACACACACACACACACACACACACACACACACACACACACACACACACACACACACACACACACCTACACACACACACACGTATTCAATACGTGCTCCTCCTGTATTGCTTTTTATGCTTATTTTGTCGTGCCTTTCAGACAGCAGCTTAAGTGTGTGCCTATCTATACCTCTCTATCTTTCTTTTTTCTCTTTCTCTCTCTCTCTCTCTGTCTGTCTGTCTTTCTTTCTCTCTCTCTCTCTCTCTCTTATATATTTTTTGCGCTAGTGTGAAATTGTGGTTTGGGTGTTGACTTTGACATTTGTTTTGTGTGGCTTATCCTTCACACTGTGCACCACAATAGCATCAATCGGCGCGTATTTTTTGTCATCTGTTTAGCCAAGTTTTCGCTTTCATTGTGTGTGTCGCTACAATGGCTTTTAAATGGACGCTTCCGCTGTTGGTCCTGGCCTCTTCGTTCGTCTGTCGACTGCTACTCCGATTTCATGGCCGCCTACTTTACGGCCAATAAAATCTGAACGCCTTAGGCGTACGCTCCACTTTCCATTCCCCCTCCTTCGTGCCGTCCAAACCTCTTACCCTAATCGTTTACAGTTGGCAGCCTGGCATATTTATCTATGTAGTTGAAATTGAAAAGCTCACTGGATCTCTGGCTGGCTTTTGTGTGTGTCTGTCTGATATGCGCTGTGCGCTGGGCTTGCAATCGAGAAAGCGAAAATTAAATAATATATATATATATATATATATATATATATATATATATATATATATATATATATATATATATATATATATGTATGTATGTATGTATGTATGTATGTATACTTTTATGCTATACGTCTGTAGGGCTGTACGTATGTAGAGCAAGAAAGGAGACATAGAACAGTCTGTGAGCGCCTTTAGTCGAGTGATTTATTTGCAGACTCCGTGCGTAAATTGAACTGGGAATCGATTTAAAGTTCAAGTGTGCCATTGCATCTAGCAGGCTGCTGTCGATGATGATATTCCCTTTCCCTTATCAATTGTCATGTATGAAATAACAATAAAAATAAATTGATATTATTCGCGCCGCAATTTGTGTGCTTAAAATGAAAAAAAGCTGCCGCCAGCAAATTTACTCTGACACATCGATGTTGGTTCTGTTTTGTTTTTTTTTTTTCAAAATATTTTATATTTGCTTAGCTTTTAATGCCCTGTATGAATAGGGGTAAAGAAGGGTATATCGATTTGTGATTGGGTGATTTAAGAGTATTTTAACTAAGCTTTAGGAGTAAATTAAAAAGTTTTTTGTTAAAATAAATAATTAAAAATAAAAATAAAAAAGTATACATAGTGCTATAATATATAGTTTGAATAATAAATTGATTCAACATTCTATTCACACACTAACTATGAATTTATCTTCCATGATACTTCAAGGCAATAAAGGGACATATTATAAAAAACTTACTAAAATTCAGCCTTAAATATATTTTCTCATCAAAAGTATCGAAAGAACATTTAATTTAAAAATGCAAAAATATTCTGTATTATTGAATATTTTAATGAATCTTCTTTGAAGATAGAAATATAAACTGATAGGCTGAAAATTTGAGAATTAAAATTGCTGAGAATGAAATTTAATGAATGAAGCTTTCACAACAGCTTGCAAAGAAACACAAAACCAATTTAGTTGAGCTCAGAGCTCAGGTGCTCAGGTATAATACCCGGCATAAGGGCTGGGCTGGGATGAACACAAACACGAATACAAATACCAAAATGAGTTTCGGTAGGAATCGACACGGCGGCGGGAGGCGCAAGCAACATAAAGCTTCGAGTTGAACGTGCATGCGGGATGCGGCAATGTTTCAGTGTTGAATTAAAAGTTTTGTTTATTAAATAAATATAAATGCTAGTTAATTAATTTAAAGCTGAAGCAAGATAAAGCATGTACAATGTTTGCATGCGGATGTGGGCGTGGCAACAGTGTGCGCCCACAAGTGCCCTGGAAAGTATGTTAAGCTTAATTAGCAACGTCTACTGATGCCGCATAGCAGCTCAGCCAAGTGCAGCTGTTCCACTCAGACTCGCTGCTCAGGGCTTGAATATGCTTTGCCATCCGGGCCATAAGTTTTCTCGGTTTTGCTCTTGCTTTTGCTTTGCTTACTGTCGTCTTTTTGTTTTCGTTTTTGTTTTGGCATGTGCGCCATAATTTGGCAGCCCAGCGAGCAGACGCAACAGCAACAGCAACAGCAACAGCAACGACTATGAAGACAGAGGCAACAAACTAAATACAACAACCGCCAACGAGGACGCACAATGCCAAGAGCAAAAACGTCGTCCACGTCAACAGCTAAAACGAAAACCAAAACAGCAACAACATCAACAGAACACTACAAATGTGCAGGGTAAAATTGAATTTGAAACAGAAACAAAAAAATATAAATATAAATATATATCTATCTATGTATGTATGTATGTATGCATATATATAATAATTTTCATGACATTAACATTGGAATCTGCGTATTCAAAGGCGTTGACTGAACGATGGAAACAAGCAAAACACAAATGCATACACACGCACACACACTCGCACAGATTTATATACAGACAGAGATGCCAAAGCAATTGGCAGCTGACTGTTTGAACAATTTGGGGGTTTGTTTTTGTGGATCCATGTTTGAGTCTTCCGCTTTCGGCCTGTCGACAATTGTCAGTTGGGGGGCTTTGCTCATGGATTTCCGCTATTTGCCAAAGAAAGCAGCTTACTTGCATTTCATCAATCGAGAGCTGCGGCTGCATTTGTCTTTCGCTTATTTCCATTTATACATTTTCAGTTTAAATTAATAGAAATTAGTTTGGCCACAAAAATTAATCAAACACCCACTGCTCGCCCATAGCGAAAGGCGTCGCTCGTTGTGTACAAAATTATAAATTTGAAAATTAATAAAAATATAAATTTAAATTTAAAAGCAGCCACGCAGCAGCGGCTGCCGCAGCGGCAGCGCTTTGATGAGCAGTGACAAACATCTATAAGAAGCGTATACATATTTTGCGGAAAAATATTATCCACTTTTTTTTGTGTGTCGGGGCGCTTTTCGAATATTTATGCGCACTTAATTTATATTTTATAGAATTTAATATAAATTTATTTATATAACTTTTTTAAATTTCTATTTCCATTTCATTGCAGTTGCTTGATTTGGACTTGCGCCAGGGCGTGGCGACATCGGCAACAGCGACGGCAACAGCAACAAGAAAGTGTTTTCAGCCATATGCTTTGGCTCAATGTGAACAACTTCCTTTGCTGACAGTTGCCTTAATTAACAATATTTTGGGTGCTCCGTACTAAAAGCCAAAATTTCAAAAAGTCGAAATGCAAAAGTACTGAAAATGTGTCATGCAAACGAGTAAATCCAAAATGAAATAAACCTACGCAACTGGGTGTCTAATTTAAAGCTCGTGGCCGCCAAAATGCGAGTGGCCAATTTGTTGTGTGCGACAACAACTACAGCAACAACAACAACAACAAGTACAATCTCATACAATAACATCAAAAAGGCGGCCAACGTGGCCAGAGCTAAAAGCGTGTGCGAACATGAAAATAAAACGTCGTCAGGAAATTAATTCAGAAAAAAGAGAGAATATTTTAAATATAAATACACAAAACGTACAAAAGTCGCATACAATTATAGCCTAGACTATATATATATAAATATTTATGCATAAATATATATATATATATATATATATATATATATATATATATATATATATATATATATATATATATATATATATATATATATATATATATATATATATATATATATATATATATATATATATATATATATATATATATATATATATATATATATATATATATATATATATATATATATATATATATATATATATATATATATATATATATATATATATATATATATATATATATATATATATATATATATATATATATATATATATATATATAGATAAAGCAGTGACTAAAAGAAACCAAACTCGAAGCACAACAGTAATGGCATTAGGCTTTTTTAATTTTTTTTTTGCAACCTAGTTGTTCGGGTGGTGCTGAGGGAGCATAGAAATAGGCGATGTATAAAGCTGAAAGAACTAAAAAAGAAAATATCTTGAAGCGAGCAGTATCAAGAGAGTGAGTGAGATTCCTTCGCGCAGCTGTCGTCATATAAATCATTAGAAGTGTACAGGGTGATTGCAGTGATGCGCCAGTTGTTAGAGCCAGTTATACACGTGAATAGTTCGGTTGGCTAAATTTTTACATATTAATGAGCACGTTTCGGTTTCTATTTTTAAATTCTATTCGCCTTATGCTATACACCCTGTATTTGCATGTTAAACGTCAAATATATGGAAGGGCGCCAATTCAGTTTTGACTACTCGAAGATTGATCTTGCCATAGAAATGAAACAGCAATTATTCAAGAAAATGAATTCAGAAGAGAATTAGAAATATATATATACATATATATTATATATCTTGAATCATGTTAGTGTTTTAGCTAGGCACCCTCTATACTTAACGCCACTCGAGCAAAAAAGCAAATCCATTTCAAATAATATTTCTACGTCAGCAAATAAACAAATATTGACTAAAATCAATACAAATGCGATAGCAAATTATACTAATATATACATATAACAACAACTTAATTCCTATACATATAAAAAAAAACCAAATGAAAAAGAAAACAACAACAATATGAAAAGCAAACGCATAGTTTTTTTTATGTATTTCCAACGTTTCGTTTTTATGGCAGAACGGCGAAAGCGTGGAAACTTTGTGAGTTAGTGCAATATAAATGTGAAAACCACTTGCACGAACATATGCTAAAAATAAACTGAAGACAAGAAATGTTAAAAATAAATAAAAAAAAAATTCAATCTTGTGGCAGTAGCCACACTACTACCAACAGCAGCAGCAGCAGCAGCAGCTAAGCGACACGGTCGCCGCAGCAATCAAGTATATATATATATATATATATATATATCTATATATATATTCATATATATATATATACATATATTCATTTATATATATATATATATATATATATATATATCTATATATATATTCATATATATATATATACATATATTCATTTATATATATATATATATATATATATATATATATATATATATATATATATATATATATAAAAATTAAATTTAAGAAAAAGAAAAAATGAACAAAACTAAAACGCAGCCGCTTGAAGCAAGCAAAAAACCAATCAGCGAGCAGAGGCAGCTACAACAACAAATAGAATAAAAACAGAAGCCGCATAGCCAAAACGCCAGCGAGTCCAGCAAAGTCGGACGCGGCAGCAACAGCAGCGTCGCCTCCATAATAATATTATCATTAACAACAACAACAAGAACGACAACAACGACAACAGCAACAGCAACAACGTCGTCAAGTGAGTGGGCGTCGGTTGGCGTTGGCAAGGACAGCCAGCAAGAGCGACGTTGGCGTTGACGTTGACGTCTCCGCCGTCTTTGTCGCCGTCGCCGTCGCACGGTGCGCGAATCAATTTCCGTTGCGGTGGCCGTTTCAGTTTTGATTTCAACGTCGCTAACGCCACGCGTGTCGCGAATCCCTGATGGCGCAGCCGCTTGCCCAGCGAATTAGCGCAAGTGCAAGAGATTGAGACCAAGATCAAGTCCCAGTCCGTATGAAAAGCAAATAACTAAAAGTGAGACCAAAAAGTTACAAACATAAAAAATATTTTTAAATAACGAGTGAACAAGTTTAAGCACGGTTCCGTGTCCTTGTCCGTACCGTGTCAGTGGTGGTGTCCGTGTACGTGCCTGTGTCTGTGTGTGTGCAAAGCTCAAGTCAAATGACAGCTATTCCGTACTTGGAGCCTGGCCATCGGCCCGCATTATCCACCTCAGCAGCAGCAACAACAGCGATGCGACACAGAACCAGCGCCACAAGGATACGCAAAAGACACTGCCGCTGCAGTGGCCAGCGGACAGAGACGCATCTAGAATCAGCTCAGCAACCTGATCAACCACTGGCCAGCCGCACAGCAGCAACAGCAACAACAATACGACGCACCACAACGACTTCAAAGAACAGCTCCGGCCTCAATCTGAGGCTGATCGGCGTCACGGCGGCGCTGACAACGGCAGCCGTGCTGCACACAACGAATGCGCTGACTGCAAAAGTTAGCGCCCTTGATGCTGTCGCACTGCCACTGAAAGGCACTGCCACGCCCCTGCCCGCCACATACGATGCAAATGCCACCCTGCTGAGCAGCACAACAGGCGCGCTGTTCAACGACAGCAGAGCCACGCTGGATGGTGGAGTTGCAGCAGCCGGCGGCGTCGTTGAGGATTGGTTCGACGATGTGTTCTGGCTGCTGAAGGCATCCGTCATGCTGTTAATCATCATTGCGGCCATTTGTGGCAATCTGCTTGTTATTATTTCTGTGATGCGTGTTAGAAAATTAAGGTGCGTATACGCGATCTGCTCAACTTGTATTGACCCCCAACTTTCCTTACATTTCATTGTAATTATCTGTGAAAAGCAATTAGCGTTACGTGTTCTCTTTCTCTCTCTCTCTCTCTCTCTCTCTCTCTCACTACGTTTTTCTTTCACTCATTTTGTAATTGCGTAAAATTGACACAAAGCTGTGCCGCCCCCTGGGGCTGACTTGATTGCCAATTTGCGCCGAACCTCGTCACCCCCTCGCAGCACGCAGCACACAAGGCACCCGCACCTGGTGCTGGCTTAACACTTTCTAATTATTCCGTTCTCTCTGCTCAATTTTTGTCAGCTTCGCATATAATTCATGCACGTACACAAGCCCTACTCCATGTCCGCATCCGCATTTGCGTCCCGTTTTTTCTCCTATTTTTTTTGCCAGGCATTTTGCATTCAATTCATTTGTGTTTTATGTAGCTGTTTTGTTCCTTATTTATTCAGCTAATAATTAAGCAACCCTCGGCTAGCTACACGCTCTTCCTGCCAAACCTTATCATGTTCTACCTGCATTTGCATTTCTCTTTGAGCAAAATTCAACAATGCTAATTTCCTCAACTTGAATAACAGTGTGAAGAGTACTGACCATACCAAATATAGTTACTGCATCAGCACAAATATTATTCAAGACAAGCAGAGAAAAAAGTTTATGCTTTTCGATTAGAATGTACCTTTCATGCCAGTCAGTAGAGTTCTCTTTCATATATAGGGCGAATGGAAGACAACTTCCAAGTCTTGTAAATTAGAAATCAGAATCTACATAAGTCTTTAATTATTGTATTACTTACATAATTATTTACATTTTCGCTTAGTCATAAGCATTTCTCATAATAAACACATCTTTTCACTAATTATAATCACCATATTGAGCAGAGAAGACGTTGATGTTCTCCACATTAAGCAAAAAGTAAGAACTGACATTCAAAATAAACTTAATGGAACTGCATAAACAATGAATGCATTCAAATGTTGTTTATAGTTTTCATTCGTTTTGGCTATTCATAGCTGTGCATATAAATTGAAAACGAGCTCATCATTTGTCCCCAATGGCAAGCCAATAAACCTTCGCATTATCAATTTGCAACGGAAATAGAAATATGGCCACTCAACCATACACGCTGACACACGCACACATACATGTGCGAGAATTGATACTTGTCAACATCTCAGCGAGACGACCTCGTTAGATGCGCTGTCAACTCATGGCACGGAGCGCGGCGGTGTGGCCGTCCTTCGCTCAACGTTTATATAGGGAGAGAGACAGCAAGAGAGTGTCAGACAGAGGGAGAGAGAGAGAGAAAGAGTGAGAGAGAGGCACAGAGAGAGACATTACCATAAAAAAGTTTTCTAGTGATAAATGATGGGTCGTCAGCTTGGCTCGGTTCGTTAATATTTTTAGTTATGCCTTAATAACTGGCAGGCAAATCAATTTAGCGCATCATAAAACCGACGGGGTTTCCCTGCCAGGTCCGACGGGTTCACATAATCAAAGTTAACGTCGTCGCCTCGTTGTACTGGTGTGCAATCAAAAGTTGTTCGCAGCAAGATTTTGCCACACCCCTCGCTTTAGGTACTCTATTTTGCTCTTTTTCCCCTCTTTTTTCTCGTTGTTTAATGCAAATTTCTTCAGAGTAATGAAAACTTTAAGTGTTGCTAGCCATGGGAGGAAGGTCGAAAAAGGACACTGAAAACGAGGCAAACAAACTTTGTTAGATGGCAAAAAGAAAGAATAACAAGAGGTCGAAGTCGGGGTGGCAAAAGCAAGAGGTTGGCGTAATTAAGGTTGAGCGTCGCTTAATTTCTCTCTCTTTTTGCCTCGACTAATGAGCAACATTTTATTTTTTAAGTGACTCGCTACCAGCGCAGTCCCAGAGCCTAACTAATAATGTTACTAATGCCCATCACGCTACTGCCGCCAATGGTGATGGTAATGATGAGGCTGATGACGATGGTGTTGCATTTAGTCGGCCTATGCCCAAGGCCATCTCTTCCTCGCTCGTATATAAATCTTATATCTTTCCGAAAATAATTGCCAGTCAGGCGCAAAAGATTACAAAAAATCCAAACGTGTGGCTGATAAATCGGCAGCTGCTGTTGCCCACAAGCTGCAAATCCATTTATTGTTCTATTTTTCCGAATGGAGCGCGTGGATGCGATGTTCTCTTGAAACAATGCCACAAAGAATGGAATGTGAAACTAAAAAAAAAGCTTAGAGACAGCAGCAAAAATGAAAAAACAATAAAGCGTGACAGTTAAACTTTTAAAAAATTCAACAAAAAAACCCCATGCAGTAGTCCACAAAAATGTGAACGAAGAATGTGAATGACTAGGATTATGCGACTGATAGGTATCCAGTATAAGGTTCATGTTTACGTGAATGTTTCAAGTCTTCAGCTTACCTTTATTATGAATAACATTAGCAGAAATAGAAGATTATGTATTCAAATGCCGATTTTTCTTTACTGTTTATACATAAATTATACGATTTTAAAACTAAATTGTATATATCTAGATTTGCCATATATATAGTATATATTTAAATCATATTCTTAAGCCAAAAATCTAATCAAGCTCTTATGCCTGTTATGCTCGATGCCAGTCATTTTGCAGGGTATCACAGAAAACCAAGTGACACAACAGAAACAGAAGCCCCTCGACCAAAACTTTGGCAATTAAGGCGGCTTATGGTTTTTATGACAGCATAAATTTAAAATTTTCTATACGACGCATAATAAAAACGTTTGGCGTTGTGCTTGAATTTATTTTCACATTTTTGCGCTGTTAGAGATGAGCCACGAGCCACAGCTCTAGTCTAGTCGAGTGCTCTGGTGTATGTGTGCGTGTGTGTGTGTGTGTGTGTGTGAGGCATCCAATATGTAGCATCCATTTGGCATTACATGGAGGCTACTAATTAACGTAGCGGCGCCGCCTTCACTTGAAGGATGCTTGGCAACTGCGTCCGGCTTCTAGCAGCGCCAGCCGCCAAAGTGTTTAAATGAGATTTTCTTTCTTTTGCTTGCTGTTGGAAAAATTTAATGCTGCGAGCTGAATAACAGATTAAAGCCAGTGTGCAAGTGAGCAGGAAGTACTAAGAGAGAGAGAGAGAGAGAGAGAGAGAAAGGAAGAGCGACAGAGGAAAAGTAGGCTGAATAATGGCAACGCATTTACAAAATCGCCGCCATTTTGCTGCAATTAACGGCTGCAAATGCGAACAGTTATTTAAGAGCAGGAAAATAGGCAAAATAGATAAACATGGCTGTTACGGACAGCTAAAGTAAAGACTAAGCACTCGCTTTGAATTAAAGTTCAATCATAGTCGGAAATTGATTAAGGTTATATAAATTACGTATACGTCACGTTGGCTGCTTAACAAGAATTGAATAGCTTCGATTACTCAACAATTCCACATACCGCATTGCCAGTCACTCATTATGCATTAAAGATTAAATGCCACATGCGAGAGCAGTGTATACAAAGCAACGATTTGCAGGCTGCTGGGTAAGCCTGGGTAAGCCAGAAAACCACATTTTCCATCACGATTTCTCGGTTGCCTTTCAATTATGTCCCATGCTGACAGCAGAATGCAAGCAGAAGTCATTTGCCGTCCCTCACAAAAACCCATCAGTATAGTAGCTGTTCGCCCTTTGGGGGCAATGGCACCCACACACACAAACACAGAGAGAAAGGGACATGCAAGATGGAGAGATGCAGCAAATACTGATTAGTCATCTAAGAGCAGGCCATCGTATAGCGCGTTACATCTATTGTTCATATTGTTGTTATTGTTGCCGTGCTGTTGTCATGATTTGTAATATCTCGTTTTATTTTCGTTTACTGATTGTGCTCACTCTTCTCTTCTCTTCTCTTCTCTTCTCTTTGCAGAGTTATAACGAATTACTTTGTAGTTTCCTTAGCCATGGCTGATATAATGGTCGCTATTATGGCCATGACATTTAACTTTAGTGTGCAAGTAACTGGGCGGTAAGTACAACAAAAACAATAAAACAACACACACACACACATACACAGACATAGATATTCCTACATACTAAAACAACAGCTGCAAGAATTACAACTGCAACTGAGCGCTGTACCAAACATAATGCCAGTCGACTGAAAAGGGGCGCGAACGCAAAGGCCGAGGGGCGGCTGCAGCTGTGCTGGGGTAGTGAAAGTGTCCGAACAAACAACCAAACAAGTCCCTGAAAAATGAAGGCAACATTTATTCTGTGCAGCTGTGTAGCTGTGTATGTGTGCATGTGGGTGGCTTTGCATATGTGATTGTGTGTGCGAATGCAAATGCACAAAGTCAGCTCGTTCTGTGTTTCAGCTCATGTGCGTACGCTTCTGTTTGAGTATTAAAATGTGCGAACAAAAACCAAAAAAGCTCTCCAACACAAATGCAAATTTTTTTCAACGCGAATTAAATAGACGCTGCGAGCCATTTACATTTATGATTTTCTATATTTTTTTACAATTTAATTACATAAAAATATATGTGTTTAGTAGTGGACAAATAATATGGAATGCTTTGTTAGTTAATGAAATAATATATTATCATAATGTTATCTTTTCGTTTGTATATCAATTTTTATTATTAAACTGAAAATTACAAATCCTTTTTTTAACGAAATTTACTAAATTAAAAGCTTGTAATTTAAATATAGAAAAAAATTCATTCAATTACGCTCTTTGAACTTAAAGTATTTAAACAGTCGATACAGCTTAGGTCAAAAAATAGATTGTAAACCAAAATTTAACTTGCATATTCTAAAATTACTTTTTTCTCAATCTCTCCCTCTCTCTGAACTCATGGACTTTCGCATATTTAAGTGTCACAAACGTCTTCACATGCCTCAGCAGCTCCTAGTTTGTTAGAGTATGCATATAAGAAAGAGAATGGGCACACACAAACACGCTCTTTCAACTGCTATTCTTGGGCACAAAAACCCGTCAGAGTGTGACATGGTCACATCCTTCACACAGCTGTCCACGTGTGCGTGTATGTGTGTGTGTGTGTGTGTGTGTGTGCGTATTTGTGCAATTGTAATGCGATATGTGCATGCGCTGCCAAGTGCAGAGACATAGCTCAGTTAATTATACACAGACGCTGACTTTAAGCTCGTAAACTTTAAGCTCGACTTTTGGTTAAAGATGAGCACAGCTGTTGGCAATGTCATCGCCAGCTGCGACGCTTCATTGCCCTCCCGAGAGCGCTGCGCATAATGTAGAAACTTGCAGTCTGCTTGGGCTGCTGCTGATGCTGGGGCTGTAGCTCGATCCGGCCATGCCGAAAACTTTCGGCTAGCCACTTGTCCACGAAAGTTGCATATAAATTGGCAATGGTCGCAGTTGAGCTCGTTACCAACCAGAGCCGGGCGGCCCACTTGGCATTCATTAGCAATTTTACCTTCACTGTCGCTAGCTGCATAATTGACACTGGCCCGGGGCGCCGACGTCGCTATCGTTGTCGAGCCACCTTCTATATGGGCCAGCTTAAGCGCCAATTCATGACAGCGCATAACGGAACAGCAAAAAAAAAAAAACTTGAAAAACGCTGAAAAGGCAAACACGAGTAAGGCTACGCCTACGCCCACGTCTACGCCTTCATTCCCAGATCCTGGCATTACTGCAGGCGTGCGCACACACAGTTTCTGAATAGTCAAAAAGTTTTTGAAACTGATGCCAAGCTGGTCGTCCGATAATAAATTTTACTGCCCGCTGGCGAAACCAACGAGCGACAGAACGAACGAACGAACGAACGAATGGGTGGCTGGTCGAAAGGGTCGAGTTGATTGGGGGACGATTAGGGCGGAGTAGGCGCTTGCCAACAGGGACAACAGCGCGCGACTTTTAATGAGTTTTTCATGCAACCTGCCCATTCGCGTGTAAGAGTCCTTGTGTGTGTGTGTGTGTGTGTGTGTGTGTGTGTGTGTGTGTGTGTATGTGTGTGTGTATCTGTAGTAGTAGTAGTGTCTGTGTTGGCGCCTCTGCCTACGGCAACATCACTACCATTGTTGCTGGCCGCACACTCCCTCAGCCACTAGTCGGTCGCCCAGTGCATTAAAGCATTTCAGCTTGGCTTGAAAGTGTGCCAGTTCATGGGCAATGTCACCTGCCAGCTAAAACTAACAAAAGATGAAATCGATAAACACATAAATCAGACATGCTGATAAGACAGTCACTGGCTTTTGAGCCCGGCCACGCCACACAGTAGACTTTAAGTTTTGCATAGCATACTTTGCGGGGCAAATATTTGCGCTTGGGGCAGCTATTATAAAATATTAACTGAATAACTTAATTATTGAACCGCTCTTATCGTCCTCTAAATATTCACTCTTTAGCTGGAACTTTAGCCCGTTCCTATGCGATCTGTGGAACAGCTTGGACGTGTACTTCTCAACTGCAAGCATTTTGCATTTATGCTGCATATCCGTGGACAGGTACGTCCTTCACGTCAATAGATGATTTGTGTGTGGCACGGCTGTCAGAGCTCTTGAAATATTAATAACCGTGGCCCTGCATCGCATCGCTCTTTTTTTGCAGATATTATGCGATTGTTAAGCCGCTCAAGTATCCGATTAGCATGACAAAACGCGTCGTTGGCATTATGCTGTTGAACACATGGATATCGCCGGCATTGCTCTCGTTTCTGCCTATTTTCATTGGCTGGTATACGACAGACAGGCACAAGATATTCGTGAAGGAGCATCCGGAGCAGTGCTCTTTTGTGGTGAACACATACTACGCCATCATATCGAGCTCGATTTCATTCTGGATACCCTGCACCATAATGATTTTCACTTATCTGGCCATTTTCCGTGAAGCCAACCGTCAGGAGAAGCAGCTGATGATGCGCCATGGCAATGCAATGCTCATGCATCGCCCATCGATGCAGCCATCAGGTGAGAGCTGAAAGCTAAAGGCTTGAATTACCATTCGGCCAGATAAACTGGCTGACTGGTTGACAGGCTGGTTGGCTGGTTGGCTGGTCGGCAGACACATACATAGTCGGGCATGCTGAGACTGAAGCTGATGCTAATCCTTGCGCATTTATCATGTCCCTTTTGTCAGGCGAGGCGCTGAGTGGCTCGGGCTCATCGAAAACGTTGACACTGCATGAGGTCGAGCAGGAGCATACCCCGACAAAGGACAAACATTTAATCAAAATGAAACGGGAGCACAAGGCCGCACGCACTTTGGGCATCATCATGGGCACCTTCATACTCTGCTGGCTGCCATTCTTCTTGTGGTAAGTTAGCGATGCTACGCGCTGGCAACCGGCTCAAGTATAATTTATTTCATGTCGAGCATGCATAATTAAATATTACTCATACGCCACGGCTGTTGCTGTTGCGGCATTAAGATGGCTTTTTGGGTTGTTCACCTAATAAACAAAAAAAAAAAAAACATATTTCGAATTTCTTTTTATATGTGGCTTAAATTATTCGTGCACTCGCAGGTATACGCTCTCTATGACCTGCGACGCATGTCAGGTGCCAGATATTGTCGTCTCGATACTCTTCTGGATTGGCTACTTCAATTCCACACTCAATCCGTTGATCTATGCGTACTTCAATCGCGACTTCCGAGAAGCTTTCCGCAACACGCTGCTCTGCTTGTTCTGCAACTGGTGGAAGGATCGTCATATGCCACTCGATATTGACATACGACGCTCCAGTCTGCGCTACGATCAGCGCGCCAAGAGCGTCTACTCGGAGAGCTATCTCAACTCGACTACGCCGTCGCATCGCCGTCAGTCACAGATGGTCGACAACTTATAATACAGGGATGAGGCGCTGCTAACGCCCATTGCCCAGCAGCAGCAGCGGCTGGCGGCTGGCGCCTGCGGCTCCGCACCTAGCTCCAGAATGGCTAACTTGCCCAAGCCCGGGGTGGGCAATCTGTCTGCCGAAGATGTGCAGGAGATACAGATCGAGATACCCATGGAGTATATCAACAAATGGAACAGAAACAACAATGCATCAGCCGCAACGGCCTCCAGTCATGTGTAAGAGACTGACTGACTGACTGACTGACTGACTGACTGCCAACAACGACAACAACAACAACAACAACAACAACAACAGCAGCAGCAGTAACAGCAACAGCAACAGCAACAACAACAACGACAACAATAACAGCAACGAGCCAGACAATGGCACAGTTGCGTCAATCGAACAAATGCAATTACAATTTTCCATTAATTTTTAAAATTAATATGCTGGCTGCATCCACACTGTAAATATTTAAGTCAACATTTACGGAATTACTCGTGTACATGGTGCACTCTATAAACGCGTTGTCTGTTCGTTTTCGTTTCGTTTCGTTTCGCTTTCATTTGCGTTTGCGTTTTCGTCTCCGCTTTTTCATTGTTTGCTTTAAACATTTGTTAAGTTGATGGAGCTTTAATTTGGCTGAAAGTGAGTAAAAAAGAGCATGAGTGATTTATTATTTATTTTTTTTGTGTAAATAGTTTTTTTCGTATGAGTTGTACAACTAAATTAAGCTCAGGTTGTAAAGCGTTCAGCGTTAACACACATTTCTACGCCCGGCAAAACAAAAGAGAGAAAAACTCAACGTTACGACATCATTCGATAGGGCAATCAGAAACCTAAAGCTAAGCATCTGTACTATATATATATATATATATATATATATATATATATATATATATATATATATATATATATACATATATATATGTGTAGTCATATAAGTGAGCAGGACACGAGGCAACCAAGCAATAGAGAATAGCAAATAAAAAATATATAGTCTTCAACTAAAACTTAAACTGTGCCAATTAACCAAATGACAAGTTATGAACTACTTAGCTCAAAAAAAATGAATACCAACTTAAACAAATTTACGGCACACAGAATGCAATTCAATTGACGAAACTATAATCAAATATACATGCATACAAACATACATACATATATATATGTAAGTACACATACTAAATATGCATAGAAATAAAATGTTATGTTATATTATGAACGACAATCGCATGCAATAAGAATGCTCAAAACAAAAATAAATTAAATAAATATATAATATATGTATATGTACATGTAAATGTATATGAATAACTACAACTATTTGAAAAAGATAGACAAATTTCATAGTTAAACGAATGCATAAATTAAATTTAAATTGAGGAGTGTGGCAGTCGAAATCAAAAGTAATATAGTGAAACTTAAATAAAGCCTAGCACTATCTACTATAATAGTTCAAGTACCATATACAACGATATCGCTAGTTCATTAAAGTCAACGTGTCAAGTGTTTATATTCGATGCAAAGTGTTCAAATTATCAGCGTGTTACAGTGCTCCTCCCTCTCGGTGTATGTGTATGTGTGTGTATGTGTGTGTGTGTGTGTGTGTTTAGCGTTTGGAAATGTGCTAATTGCGTTGCAGTTCCTGGAATAAAGTTGACTGTGTAGCCTGTAAGGGGAAGGCTTGTGCACTGCTTACAAAGTCAGCAACTTGATTCCAGCAATTGCGGCCCAAGCTCGACGTGGGACTGTGCCAACCGCAACAGAATCAGGACTTCCGCAACAACAAAAGTTTGAATATAAATATTGGTCACTGTTTTGACTACAAATAGAGCAGTTCGTATCGTTCGCTAAGAAAACTAAGCCCCTTTGTTATTCAAATTAAAAGAAGCACCATAAAATAACAGTTTGCCATTGTGTTTAGGTTTCTTCTTACAAACTGTGTGTATTCAAAAGAAACCCGAGAAGATTTTGATTTTGATTTTTATTTTTATTTTTAGAAAATAAATACATAACTCAAAAAAAGAAAATATATAATTAATGCAAAAAGAAACAATGCTAAAAGCCACGATTCTAGTCAGCCAATAGAAAGCAAAGAAATGCAAAAAAATAAAAAAAAAACCTCAAAAATGCAAGGCAAATCAATTATGAGGATTGAAGGCTCTTTATTGCTTATTTCTAGGCGCAAAATGTAAATTTTAAATGTATAAAAGTCATTCAACTTTGATTTTCCTTATCAATAAACGAATGATGGAAACATACTCCAAAGAACTTGTTATATTTTTATAAACAAACCAATAGCTAAACTAATTTATATGTCTAACGATGTTTATATACCTAGTATATGTATATGTATATGTATATGCATATGTATTTCTATTTGTATTTGTATTTGTATTTAAATTTGTATTTGTATTTGTATATGGATATTAACATGTAAATGTGAGTGTTATTTATTTTTCTGCTTAACTGCTGTAATGCTATGCCGAGATCTAGAATTAAACCAACAGAAACTGAATCAGAAACTGAAACAGATAAAAACAGCCTCGAGTGTTAGGCGTTAAAACAAAAGAAACCACAAAAAAATCCACAGAGTCATAAGATATGTGAACTATTATAAAAGCTAAAACGAAATGTTAAAATTCAATTGGAAAAACTAAGCAATTTAGCAAAACACAAACAAAACATGCAAATATATGAGAATAAACATTTGAAAATACATAGAATAAACGATGTTTTTTTACTGTTTAATGCTGGGCTCATTTCATGCCCATTGCGGGCAGCGACAGTTGTCAAAGTTCGCGACTCGGCAAACTGAAAAGTAAATAAAGCCAAGTTGATGGCCAGACGCCGCATTTAAAGTACATTAACGGAATATTATCGGCACAGAAGTAAAGCTGATTACGAACGGCGACAGTTGTAAACTTCTAAGTGACTGCCGAGAGCTTGACTTGGCTGACAAATTACGAAATGCGTGTCAGTACAGCCGCCCCGCCCCGCCCCGCCCCGCCCCGCCCTGCCCCGTCCCCACTTACTGTTGGCGTCGTACACGGCGTGTGAGTGATTTTTATTTGGCATATAATTTAACCGGCGTCATGGCAATGATACCCTCATCGCCCCCATCATTACTTGCGCCAAAGTAATTTGTCATCTTACTGCGTCTCCAATAAGCAAAAAGTTTCGACCGAATGAGGCAGCCAAGTGACGTGGAACCAAATTCTTAAATACTTTCAAAAAGAAAACGTCGGTCGGGTCAAAAGTTCTTTTTCATATTAAAAATTAAATTTATTTCCCATACAGGTGACAGACGCTCCAACAAAAACTTAACCCAACCTCCTGAGCCCAAGTGCCAAGTGGAGGAACTTTTTTCTCTTTTTTTTTTACTTTTGGCATTTTAAAAACTCATAAAGTATAATATTGTAGCTATGCAAGTGTGGGTGTGTACAGGTTATATTGGAAATACCAAAGAAATTTTGTACCAAAAATAAACTTAAATATTTTCACGCAAAATAAGCGTGAAACGACCCCAGCTAGCCGACAGAAACATATATAAATAAATACATATAAATGATAGAATGCAAAGAAATTAAATAAAAGCTGAGCATAGAAATGATATCAATGCTGAGCATGCGACATAGCGAACTTATTATAAAGGATCCATCAATTTCATAATCATTTGAGCGTGTAAAAGTTTTTAGCGCTGGTCCGAAAAACGTCCATTTGAATCGCACACAACAACAGAAAAATGCGCATAACAAATATGTGGAAAAATCAAAGTACATTCATCAAAGTCAAAATTAAATCTTGTCACGTTTGACTTCTGCCACTTAACATGCCGTTCGAGTCAGAGTTGCCCAGACGCTGTTGCCGCAAGTTGCTCTGTCGGTGCTCTAGGTGCATCGCCCACATCGGTGATCCATAATATCAGCCAGGCAATCATCGCTCATGAGATGCGCCAATTTGGCCATGACAAGTGACATTGACAGCGTCGCCAGCGTAGGTGTCAAAAGCCGAGCGCCATTTCCACGATAACAGCATTTTCTATATTTTCTATACCCTGCAAATGAGCATTCCCATTTCATCAACTAATTTAACTACAATCACATTGATAATATGCCATTTACAAGGCGTTAAAGCTGAGAAGTCTCATTAATATAATTAAAAATCATATTTAATTTGTCAACTTAAAAAAGTCACTAGAAACTGATTGGAATTATCTACAAATTTGATCATTCAAACAGCAAAAATGTTTATCAAATATTTATGTTTATATTTATCAATTTATATTTATTTTTATATATATATATATATATATTCAAAGTATGTTCTTATGGATTGCTATATCGACAGCTAAACTAATAAGATTATACATTATATATATGATAGAGATTTGGAATCTAAATTTTACATATAAGACAGCTTAGGACAGCTATGTTTTAGCCTCCTGTCTCTTGAGTTGTTTATAACACAGTTTTATATTTCATTCTATTTAAATTCAGTTAAATTTCTATTCAACTGATTCTTCGGGCGTGGTAAATCGAAAATAATATATTTTTATTGAATTCATATTATGAAGCTGGGATTTATGTCCTTTCCTTAAAGGAGCTTGGGTGACCTTGAGTAAGACGTGCTTAAACCAATATTATAGCCTAAAAGCTGAAAGCCGCCTTATGCGTAGGAGAGTGCGAGAGAAAGAGAGAGAAGTAGAAGAGGTCTTCAACTCCCGCTCATTAAATACAAGAGTCGATAGCTCAGCGACTAATCAGGACTTTTGTAAAATGTTCAACGATGTCTTTTGGATTGATGTTGCAGGGTTTATAAATGGAGTTATAAAATAAACCATATCAAAAAATATGAGACAATGGTATGAGCATAGTCAGATTCTTGAGTAGTCAAATCAATTGGATTGTGTTATTAAAAACAAAGAAAGAAAAACTATTTTTACCATATTATTTGCCTAGTTTAACTTCGATTCAACATAAATCTGTTTCAGAGCATTTAAGTTTTCGTAATATGAGAGTGCTGAATAAATATTTAAATGCATAAGACATGACATGTAGCCTAGAGGAGCTGCACACTTTCAATCTGCCAGAGAGCGAGAGATGGAGGATTGACAACTGTCAGTGACACTCAGGGACTCAGGCGACAATCGAGAAATCAAATGTGTTGTCGCTTTACTTATTTTCTGCTTTCTCATTTTTTATGAAATTTTAATAACTTCCAGAGAGCGACACCAAGCTGCCCAAGCTGTAGCATGATGTGGCAGCGGCATGTTGCCATCAAGAGTTGCTCATGTTCATGTTGTTATTGTTGTTGTTGTTGTTGCTAATGCTGCTTTTCCCCAACAATTGTTGTTTACGCCTGAGCCGCGTGAACACGGAACGGAACACTGCGCAGCACAACGCAACGCAACGCAACGCAACGCAATGGAACACAAACTCGAGCTCTCGAGCCAGCAATAACAAATCTTTTTTAGATTTACGCACACATTTGGGGTATGCCATCAAAATATTGTTATTACAAATGCAAATATTGACGCCCTGCACGCCGAAGGGGCATGCGGCATGCGGCAGGCGGCATGCGGCAGTCTGACAGCGGCAGGCAACTGTGTATAGAAATGGATATGTAAATTCGAAAGTAGCATTGGGTCTGCTTCTGGCTGCCCTGGGCAAAAACTTGGCAACTTGATTATGCGGCTCGACTCAAGGGATATTCCACCAGTTATCAATCAAAATGGCATTGCTCTGCCTGAAATATATTTTAAAAAAAATGAAATGTTAATAATAATATTTAACTATAACTCATTGTTACATAAAACTTAACTTAAGCTACTTACTTTAACATTCGCTAGACTCAAGTCTTAACCCACTAAAATTGTAATTTTGATTACACTTTGCGTCTACTACGTTCGCATGCAACTCTGCGCAGGTTTCAAATTCGCCTTGCGCGCCAAAATTGAATGCGCCGACGCGCTCTCGCCGCCCCAATTCGCCGCAACTACTGTTGTGTGTTTGACCGGCAAAGGATTTGGCGTGCCGTCGCAACATTCAGTTGCTGTTCAGTATTCAACGCAAGCACAACCTATAGCGCAGCAGCAGCGGCGGCATGACCCATGCGACTGCCAGTTGGTCTAATAAAAACAATAACATCATCATTATCATCAACAGCAGCAGCAGCAGCAGCAGCAGCGGCAGCAGCAGCAGCAGCGGCAGTAGCAACAACAATAATTGAAACCTGTGACCACTTGTCACACACGTTGTTGCAAAAAGGGAACTAAAGTGCTACTGACAGTTGCCGGCACCGTTGTCGTTGCCGTTGTCGTTGCCGTTGTCGTTGTCGATGTGAATGTCGCTAGCGTCTAACTCAAGTGCCACTTGAGCTTCAGGCGACAGGACTGCGCCAGGACATCGGCCATATATTTAGCGCCAACATGTGCGTGCGTGTTTCGATTTTGGCTCGCAAAGCCCACTAAACAACAAAAACCCGATACAAAAGTCTATCGTGAATTGTGTGTACCGTGTCCGTGTATTTGTGTCTCTGTGTGAGTGTGTGCGAGTGTGTGTGTGTGTGTGTGTGTGTACGTATACGTGTACGTGTTTATATTGCTTTGTTTGCCAAAACGTGCGGCAAGTTGTGACCAATCGTGAGAATCAAAGAGAAATTTCATTCTTACAAATCGATTTCGCGTTTTTTGTTTGTGCACAGCAATAAAAATAACACAGACTTCGCTCTAATGACAAATTAAATATAGCACAAACAACAAAAAGAACAGCAAAAATCGTTAAAGCCCAAATGGTGAGGCGCATGTAAGAAGTTTCTGCCTGATAGCAACAACGGCAAACGCAACAACAACAACAATTGAAACAACAACAACAACAACAACAGCAGCAGCAGCAGTAATCAAGAGCGATAAAAGCAACAGTCAAAGAAAAAGTTTCATTGCTCGTGTTGCAAACGCCACAAGCAACAGCCCCGTCCCCGCCCCCCCATCGCAAAAAGGAGCATAGCCAAACGCAAATCAACAACGACAATGACGGCGTCAAGACCTTCAGGCTCATCCAGATCCCTCACCACCTCCAGCACCCGAATCGGACAGCCAACACGCGTTCAGCAAGTAAGCGAACAAACAAAAAAAAACTTTTTTTCCTCCACCCAAACAAAGAAAAAAGCCAAAAAAAAAAACATTCGGCTGGTTACGTAAATTACAACGGCAGACTGGCCAATTGCTGCTGTGTGGGCCACGCTATGCTTAGGATTTTTTCGGGTTTCCATTTAATAAACTTAAAAATGCTAGTGGTTATATATTCCGAATATGCCTGTGACCTGTGTTGCCCTGTGACAAGACCACCCACTGCTTGGCTTGGCCATTGGCAGCAAAAGGCGTTTAAAATACCTTGGTTGCAGGTGTGCCAACATGCTATGAAAATATGTGCTATTAGTCGATGTAAGAAAAGATGTCAGACACAGAGAAAGAGAGAGATAAAAAGATTTAGACGAGCAAACATACTATAAAAATGTTCCACAAATATTTCAGTGGGAGGCAGAAATGCATAGGAAAATGTGCTACAAATATTTTAGACGAAGACATGGAGAGAGCGAGAGAGAGAGAGAGAGAGAGAGAGAGAGAGATACTCAAGGACCATCAAGATTGCATGAAATTGCTCCAAAAATATTTTAAATTTATTGTTCAAACATGAAACTATTCAACAAATATTTGATAGAAGAGAGCATTACTGAGATAACGACACTATATATTGTTTTGAATTTTCCTATAAGTCTAAGTTTACTTTATCTAAAAAGGTATGAAATATTGGTCAAAAAAATAGTAGCAAAAAAATATATATAAATAAATACTTTTATGCTTTATGAAAGCAAAATATATAAATATCATATCACCTATCTTATTTATCCATCTCTCTTTATCTGTTGCTCTTGATTAATCATGATTATTATTTGCTCATGTTTAATCTTGATTTTAGTGCCACTGTGCGGGTTCAGTGGACCCACCCTCTGGTATTTGCTGTAGGCTGTGCTTGCTGCGCCTGAACATAGCATTTGCCATGGGATTCTCCATAGAGAGCACTCACTGCTACACTTCTACAGTCTACAGCTCGCTTAGCACTCACAGCCATGCGAGTTGCCTCAGCCTCCTGACATTTGCTTTTACTCTGTTGATGTTTTTTTTTTTAATAAATTTTTTTTTTTTTTTTGCTTTTTTAATAGAGCCTTCTGCGCTGAGAGTTGGGAAATCGATTTTGTTGGCATAGGACATTGGGGGTGAATTGCACCCACCTTTCAATAAACTGGGTTTATTTGTCTGGCTTTTAGAATCAAATTTACCATAAGCTCAGAAACTACACACACACACGCCCACATCACTATTTGGCATTCATTGAAAGTCTGTGCCCAAGCAATGCAAACTTTTTGCATAAATTGCAGAGCTGCATCGTCAACAGAATAGTCAAGCACGCACCTAAATAAACACACACACACGCACACACACACACACACACACACACACATATCTATATATATTTTATATAGAAATTTCCATGTACGAATTGAAACTTTTGGAGCTACGCTCGAAAAAGTTTGTATCTGTGAGATACAGTTTGGATTTAGCTAGTTAGAACTGTCAATGTTGTATTTGTCAAGCTGTAAAGTTGCGACAATCACGAAGTTCATTGTGCACTGTGTTCATCAAGCACCACTAACCGATAATAATATAGTATAATACTATATGTATATAGTTTATAAATGAAATTGAAGTCCAGTTATTTTCACTGAGCTAATGCCTGCTAATGCTTAAAGCCAGCAAATATTTGCACATAAATGTTTTAAATGTAAATGGCATTATTCATTCCGGCGATATTTCAGGCAGGCAGCGTCTCGAATGTCTTTCGATAAATGGCTGGATAAATGATAAATAGAATAAATGCCTGTAGGCATTTTTGGTTGCTATTCTTATAGCTGTCGCTGTGTGGGTGTCTGTGGCGGGTGCTGGCTGTTGGCTTGGTGGGTTTTGCTTGATTGGCGTCTCCGTTTTGGATTTAGCTGTAAGCTTATCAGATTCATTGCCAGCATAATGATGCGATGTAGCTGGAAATCGTTGAAAATGCCAGCGCCAATTTCGTTGCTTGGATTGAAAATTAAATTAATGAACTTGTCATACTTTACCCAATTCGACTAGGCACAAAGAAAGAGTTTTTGATATAATTTTAACGCAAAATATCTTAATAAAAACTCATGAATACTTTTAAATAATAAACATTTATTGAGATCATGAATTTATTGATTATTATTGGACAACAAGGCGAGAGCACCACAAGAGTGAATAGCTCGACTGTATAGTTTTTTCAAGAATCTCCCGGCTCTCTTTATTCCCTTTAAAATTTCAATAATCACTCATAATATTTCTAACATAAATCGATTGTTTTTCACGAGTTCTTAAGTTCTGATTCTATTTCCTATTTATATCATTTGAATCTGAATTTATTACAATTTCTACCTTATCCTCATTATTATGTAATTTGACCAAAGCTTTATCACAAATTGCTTATAAAATATCAAAATATCAAAAAAAAATATATATAAAATGTATAAAATATCAAAATACAACTACCTAATACCAAGTAGTGGCAGAGTATTCAAATCAGAGCCGCAAGTGCTGCAAAAAATCAAATTTAATTGCCAAAAATCTCTTGCTCTCTTGGCTGCACTTCACAACATAATAAAAGTCCGGAAAACCATTCGAAACAGTTTTGCATTTTCATTGAGCACTCAAGTGGAAATGGAAACGCCTTTTGCCTCTCACATTTTATTAGCCAATAAATAGCTGAAATAACTTATCTATATATATGTTTATTTATAAATTTAAATGTAAATCTGGCTAACAGCCAGCACAATAGCAGCTATGCAAATTAATTTTCCGAGTGTCTGACATAGTTGAGGAGTGTTAAAGTTGCGCGATTAACGCAAATAATCATTTAGCGGCTCTCATTACAATGACTTCCGCTTCCGGCTCAGTCAATTGCATTGACTTTATCATTAAGTGGCGCTCAGTTCTCAGCGCGAACTTTGAACTCAAGTCGAAATCAAAATACTTTGTCTTGGCGCTTCATTCATTCACAGTAAATAAATAATAAATAATTGATAAAGTCTTATTACACAAGTTTCCTAAATACACAATTAAAACAAATACATATAATGGGAGGTAACTTCTACGTTGTAACAATCGAAAGCGATGCTCTTGATGTGCCCGACTAGCAGATACCCTAAAGCAGTATATTTTATACTTATATAGTTGATTATTTTTATGAGTATACATTAGAGCAATTCACATACCCAGCTTAGTGACTCCCCTTTCAAAAACCTTTGAATCGTTTTCCTGAAAATGAGAAGTTATCTAATATTTGACAAAACTGGAGCACGAACCGAATCACCTAGGTGTTCAATTTCATCTATCTAGCTTTCAGACAGACGAACAGGGCTCGATCGACTCGATCCAATGATACTTGTACTTAATTGCTAAAAAAATAAAAAAAAAAAAAACCAAATATACAAAGGTTTATCTTCCTTTTAGCCCTGACGGCAAAACTTTTTACAATAAGTGAAAGTCAATTTAAAAATAATTTGAATTTGAAACAAAATTGAATATTTACTTTAACTAAAGCAGAAATTAGATCAAAAACAGTTGTATCAAACTTTTTATCATCTGTCTTCGGCATTCATCTTCAAAGTCTTTCGTTTAATTTATATGCAAATAAAAACTCAACATTAAAATATTTATTTAAAGTTCAAGCGATTGTCTCTCAACTCAATGCTTAGCCCTAGACGCAGTAAAGGTGCTTGCGAGGCAGCTATTACTGCTGAGACAGCCCTCGCTGGCCCTCCGACATCAGCATCCTTCACACAACTTGTGTTTGCTTTGCACTCGTCGCATTGTGGTCCGGCGTTGGTTTAGTTTCAAACTTTTGAAGCCATTGAGCTATTCTTTTGTGTGCTGGTTAAATGTCCGCTCAGCGTGTTTTCCTGCGCATGTATCTCTCTTTACCCAGCAAACACACATATATTTTTTCCACTTTTTTTTGGGATCGGTGTTGTTTCAGTCATATGTAAGCATGGTAGATGAGCCTCTGTGTTTTCCTTTGTCCTGTCGTTTACCCATGGGCCTATGCTATTGTCTCTTCGGTCGCGTTTTTTTCTGTATATTTTTTACGGTGTGCCAGCATTGCTACCGGCGTCGTGTATGCATTATTTATGCTATTATTGATTTTGTATACGCTTTACAGAGTGGTCCACTCTTTTACCCGCACGCCCCACCAAGTACTGGTTCAATCCCAAGCCCGGAGTCAGAGGCCCATTCGCCTGTCGAAATTAAATCATTCTTCACAACGAAGTTTGTGAGCTCATCAGCATTACTTTGAGGCTTAGCATTTGTCTGGTTCAACAGCTACAGCAACAGCAACAGCAGAAAGCCTTCTTATACTTACCTGCTTCTCTTTGCATTTAACGGACCTTGCTGCGTATACGCAACGGAAACTTAGTTAAGTCCGCAAAAGGCCACAATGTGGTCGACACTTCTGACTTTCTGCCTGATTTTAATTTTGGACTTTTTAACAAAGTTAACCAAATGCTCTGAATTGAATTTTGGGCCAATGTCAATGTCACAAATGACCAAACGAGCGCGCTCCTAAATACACAAATTTCTGTGTTCCTTGGACTCAACTTGCCTCGACTTTCTTGCAGTTCCCACCCTCCTTGTGAGTCAGGCTGATTTGGTTTATTTACATAGCCAAGGCCCAAATTAAATTTTAAGCTGTTGATTAGCATTTTCAGCCAGTACGCAGAAGGCCCTTACACGCTGTTTATTGAACCTTCATTAGATTCAGCGTCAGCTACGAAAACCAAATAAAAGGAACCCAATACAAAATCAAGTGAAGGCTCATTAGAGAAACTTTTTTACGGGGCCCAATGTGATGCGAAGCGACGCGCCCCGATGCGACGCAATGCGACGCGATGAAAGCGGCTCTTAATTAAGCAGCTCAGACTTACGTGTCTGTGCTTTTAAATTTTTATATATATATATATTTTAGACACAAAATATACACAAGTATGTATGTTATGAGCTCAGGCTTAAAAAAGAAGAAGAAAAAAAGGTTAAAGTTCAAAAAAGTTGTTCGCATTTTTAAAATGAGTTGGGCTTCCAGTTGCGACTTATTTTTATTCCATTAATTTTGTTGTTCTTGCAAAATCTGTTAAATATTTAGTATAATTTTTTTTTTGTCTTTTAATGAAATTAGTCGATGGCGGGCCGTGTCAAAGGCGCACTCACTTGCCGGGTAGCTGCCACATCACTCAGCATTGGGTCGTGGCCTGGCTAAAATGAAATTAACCGTCTTCAACAAAAACCATAATCAAATTTTTTTACTACAAAGAAAATGAAAAATAAGTATGGTGTACACAATCGGCGAGTACTTGAAATTGTGCTGCCAGTGCTACTTACATATAGGAACGGGGACACTGTGCACACTGGAGTGACGTCTTTCAATGCCGGCTGCTTAATTTACGCGACGAAGTAATTGGATGTGAACGCAGCGCTGCCTCAGTCAACAGAAAAAGCAACAACAATAATCAGAAAATGCGCCTGAATGACAGCTATGACAGCGGCAGCAAACAACTGAAGAGAATTGACTTGAAGCCAAGCATTTCGTTGCGAAAAACCAATTTGCAAACAAGTCAACAATGCCAGCTGTGGAATAGCAAAGTGCGCACCGTTAATAAAGCAAAGTGCCGACCCGACCAACAAACAAGCTTTGAATTTAGCTAATACCAACATACGTATATCCCACTACTACTACTAACTACTATCATGAGGCTTACCTTTACGTTAGGTCAAATCGGGTTAAATCCCACGATCATACCTAATAATATAGATAAGGTACTATAAAGCAGATCTTCACTATAAATATTTGTAATATATATATTCTTTTTTATATACTATAGATCTATATAAGTCTTTTTGCATATTTGGTGCCCATTTCCAGCATTTGTAGACTGGACTATCATCGAGCATACCTTAACTTTCCATATTTCAAGTTCGAGCATATCTAAGCATATATAGACAACCATCAAGTGATTAATTCTGCTGAAGAATCCTTAATATATAAAAATATTTCTATAGAGACACAGTCGTCGCAAGTCCTACACCAAGCAGCTTGATCAGCTTAAACGGTTTCGGGCATTGCAAATGCTGCTAAGCATTAAACATTCATGCTATGCACACACTCTCACACATCAAACAATTAACGCTGTTATTCGAGTTCATTAAATTTTAATGAATCTCATTGAGCTAAATGCCATTGATTCGAGAGTTTTGTTGCTTTCCAGACGAAAATATTTCTGACAGGCAAATAAACAATAAACAACATAAACAAAACGATTAATCAATTTAATTATTTGAGTGAATCAAATGAGTTTTGATTGCTTTAACAACTGACTTTAAATTAAATTCTTGAATTCAAATATATTAAACAATAGAAAATGTTCATTTGAAAGTGATTCGAAAGGATGCCTAATTACATTTTATTTGCTACGTTAAATCAAGTCACTTGCCATTTGCTGCTAGTCCCAATTATCATTTTTGTAATGAGCCAAACGAGATATTTCACACTTCAGGTTGCCTGGGACAACAAATTGAGTCTATTTGTGCGCAAGTTTGAGCTGTCTGTGAAACAGAAAATTACATATAAGCCTTATATTAACAAGCACACACAAAAAAAGTTGAGCTAAATCTGTGTTTGCTAAACAAAAATTATGCAGAGTTACTGATATATATTTTAAAATACATCTATTTTTTTTTTTTTTTTTTGCTTATCTGAATACCAAAGTTTCCATTGAAATTTAAGTTTAGAAAAGAGTTTTTGCTCTCTGAACAAATTTCTAATGAAAACCATTTGATTGTGTGAAGAGCTGAAACTAAGCGGAAAGTTTTAATTATAAATAAAAACTTTTTTTCTAAATTATTTTAAATTAAACAGGTGTGGGCTTAAACGAAATGTTCCACATAATGTTTGGCAGCTAATTTGTTAGTAAATATTTGTTTATAATTTAGTCGACAGAGCTTTTATTCAACATGTTCGCAACAGCACTTTACTTTAATTGAGAAACAACATGTAGCATAATAACAAGTAGGCGTGGCTGCTGTGGGCGCCTGGTCGCCTGGCTGTCTGGCCGCCTGGCCACCAGGGCGCTTGTACGCCAAGAGCTGGATGCTTGCGCACACTTTCGTTTACAGCCATTTGTTGTTACTGCCTGCTTGCTGCTGTTGCCGCAATTGTTTGCACAAATCGTTAAAACGTTAATCAAACAGTAAAGAGCGCAAATGATGCGCCTGCGGCTGCTGTGGCAGTCACCGCTGACGTCGCTCGCCCACCTGCTGCCTTACCTGCGGCAAACAAAGAGCACACCTGAGCCAGTCCTGTTGACGTGTTGTGCTCGCTGCTGGTTAGCTAAAGCCGACAAGCAAACACAGACACCACATCGACATCAACAACTACAATTCTGGAAAGAAATGCCAACAATAGCTACCGCGGGACTTTCACATTTTCATTTCATTCTCGTTTTACGCGTCTCGTTTTTTTCCCACATTCACACAGAGCAAATACAAATGGACAAAACAAAAAAAAAAAGTTGCTCACGAGTTTGGTAGAGTAAAAATAGCTGGATATTCGGACATGCAAAGTCACCCAATTGATTTTTAGCTGCTCGTTCTCAATTATCCGCACTGGCCCTATTGTTTTCACTGTCATTCAGCGGACGAGGAAATGAAAGCTAGTGCTGGGCCTGACCGGACCGGACAATCAACCCCAACCAGACCTGACTCCCCCTTTTGGTAGTGCCTAATGACATTGCCCCACCGCAACGAGCCTTAGTACATGCCGACGACCTTCAGCACGGCCTGGACACACAAATGCACAATGAGACACTTGGCGCACTTGACGGCCGTACTTGAATCGTATCAAGGACACCAATCGTTGCCAGCACACGCATTTTCCAAGTGCATGGCTGTCTGTGTGTGTGTGTGTGAGTGTGTGTGTGTGTGTGTGTGTGTGTGTGTGTGTGTGTGTGTGTGTGTGTGTGTGTGTGTGTGTGTGTGTGTGTATGTGAGTGTGAGTGAATGTGTGCGAGAGTGTGCTCATAAATATAAATCAGCTGTTGTCCATGATTCATTGAGTAAATTGCTGAAGTGCAATACAGTTGCAAAAAGAGCACACGCTCTGCTCTACCTCTCTCTCTCTCTCTCTTTCTCTCTTGCTCTCGTTCGCTTGTTGTCTCTGTCTAGTCAACTGCTCATGTTCTTAACTTGGTATGCGTGAAATTTCATTGTTGGCCTGTTTCGAGTAAAAACTTTTCAATTCCACAAATGTCGCCATCGGCAGAGCTGCCAGCCGACTGACTACCTTGGCAAAGTGCCAGCCATTGTATTGTGTCCTTAAATTTGTTGCACTATCCGACGACGTCATGCGTTGTGCTCCCGTAATATGATGGTCCTGAACTATATCTTGAAATGAAAATAAAGAAAAAAAGGAAAATAGTCAACATTTTAAATAGTCAACATTTTAAAATATAATATAATTAGTCAATAAACATAAGACGTTTTACCACAAGCAGGTCGAGAAGTAGTAAAGACCATACAACCACACACTACTTCGTCTTTTCAAGCATTAGTTTTACGCTAAATCTCCTTGGCACCTACCTATCGAGCAGAACTTTCGTGTTAAATAGAACCGTGGAAAGGACGACAAGGCTGACCAGCAGCTGTTGGTAAAGGTGAAAGAGTAAGGACATTACAGCGTACTTGCGCGCCAATTAAAGGTCGTTTCGCTGACCTACATAAATAATGCATAGGCCTTAATCAACGACATAATGCGTTTGCCAAATAGCGCAGGGCAAATGCTTGGTAACAAAAGACTAAGCCTAAGGGAGCTTTGCTCACATCTTTCGACGATTTGATCGTCATGTTTCAGGATTTCAGCTTCAACAGGCAAATAAATCGACGCGCTATTAAATTGGACAGCAGTGCTAAAGGTGAAATAAGACCGAAATTAAATTAGAATACGTGACTGCGACCGTTCCAGTTGGTTGAACTTGGCGTCTAACGACCCGTCATTAGCTTTGATTTGTTCAAAGGACGGACGGACACGTGACTTTAGCTGGACTTTTGTGGCTTAGAAATTCATGCATCCACATTCGTACGCCTCATAATTCTACAAATAATTGTTCAAATCTGACAATATGTACACTTCTTGGCTTGTGTAAATAAGTAGAGCACCCAAGGGGCTTGGCTCGCTTCGAGCAGGCCCGAGGCCTTGATGTTGCTCTTAACGCTTGGCTGCTTCCACATAAAATGGAGGGTAAATGTATGTATGGATATCTGTGTGGGAGTAGATACTCAGCCAACGCATTAATACTTGACCCAACTAATGGCTTTAATACTGAATACTTGAAGGACTTTACGTATATCGGAGTGGCGTTAAAACTTTCATGTTTTTTTTTCAACTTATCAAAAAAGCATTTGCGATTGAAGCAAGCAAGGACACTCAAGCTGCTAAACGTCTTACCACAATAGTTTCGAATCACTTTCTGTTACATAAAAATATACTTGCAAATATTTACCCTAACATCAACATATGACAAGATCTATAAAGTTGAAACGATGTTAAGCTTGATTAAAAGCTAGTTCTTAGCTACAAAAAATACACATAATAATCATGATTTGTTACCAAGTTTAAAACTCGTCCTTCAGCGTCTTTACGCTGATTACGTAGTTGAGGTCCATTCATCTTACCAATCCAGACTCTTTCAATAGCTTCGCTTTTAATTATGAACTCTTGTTGCTTGGCAACGCTGAGCTTACGCTCAGACTGCGCTTTTCGGGACCAGGAATCTAATTGCTTTCATTTTGGACTGGTGCACAGCCATTGTGAACTAGTCGCAATCAAGGTGCCTTTTATAGGTTTAAGGCCACGAAAATTAATTAAAAGCAATTAACGTGTCACGCACACGCTTTAAAAGCGCCACGTGGCATATGCGCAATTCTCTTAATTATGCTTTTCATCTCTTTTTTTCGTTTTTTTTTTTTTTTTTTTTTTTAGTTTTCTGCTCTGTTTTGTTTAGTTGAGGTTCGTACATCAACTTAGTGCAGCAGCCATTTGTTGTCGCTTTCCTGTTTATACGCCGCGTGTTATTCGGTTTGTTATTTCTTTTAATTAGCGCTTGCGGTTTGCACAAAACTTTTCATAGCATATTTTTTTGCGCTGCCTGCTGTGCCGGCTTTCAGAGAAAAAAAAAACGTTTTATGCTAATGCCAGCCAGTCTCCATTATTATTCCCTGCACAAATTCAAATATGACTATATATGAACATTAAATGCAAAAGCCAGCAAAAAGCAGCGTAAAGAGAGAATAAATAACAAAGTGCCTGGAAAGTAAATGGGCGTGTACAGTTTAAATTTGTTGGTCGACATTTTTGCGGTGCCCTCCAAAATTAAACCGTATACATATATATATATATATATGTGTACATATATATATTTGTATATAAATATATATATATATATATATGTATATATATTTATTTATATGTATATATATGTATATGAAAAACAAAATAAATTTGGTCTGCGCATGCAAATTTTTGGCGCTGCTTTCAGGGTCGTGTTTCCTTTATTGTTGTTGTAGCTGTTAGCCCCATAAATTGAAGCCGTGTAATGCAAAAGTTTCCAACAACAAATCAATAAAACTGCCATCAAAAGTGCCTGCGGCCAAAACTAGCAACACGCCGCTAGCATCTCCTTAACTTAGCTATTACAACATTCAAATGCCGGATTATAGCTGCGAAAAATATAACAAAATGTCTCTTATTTTTAAATGGTTGTCTATTTAAAAACAATTTACAATTTAATTCCGTTTGTTGCTTTAACTGTTTTCAATATTCGTTCACACAGCGTCAATTGGATATTTATTTGTTCCTGTTTGATTGTTCGTTTGATAAAGATCATATATGAAGTTTGTTTGACCGCGCTCACTATCCAACCCTTATTAGTAGTTTAATACTTTGAAACCAAGATCAGATCAGTTCCGTTCAGTTTTTAAGTTAAAAATCGATTCACACTTCAAACTGTGAACATACACACTCGTCTGAAGATATGTCTTAACATATCTATGCCCACGCCCGTTTCTTCTAATTCTCTAGGTTCAGTTATACGAAATCCTATAGAACTATTTATATTCTTGAGCGGTGAACAAGTATTAGGCAGTCAATGGTGTCCGACTGTTTGGCTTTATGTTTATGATTGGCTTTGCCTTGCGCCCAATTTGTGCAAACAGCTCAGTTCACTTAACTTCAATCGGCGGGCAATTATGCTCAAGTGTTTTTGCCAATTGGTGTTTTGGCGCTGAATAATTTTGACTGTAAAATTGTCGCAGCCATCAAATAACCGTTTGCAGCACTTAGCAGCTCGCCAACAGAGTTTAACCCAAGCCACAACTCACCCTAAACTGCAAAAAGCGGCCAATCTGTCCCTCCCACTTAAACACATGCACATAGCGACAGTTGCCTGCCAGCCGCACACATAGCAGCAATTAAAACTCACAAAATGGTCCCAGAGCAATCAACGAATCGCACGTTAATTCGCATCAAATAAGCGTCATAATTGCCATGCATCAGCGCGGTCAACAACAAATTAGAAAAGAAAAAAAGGTTAATTGGCAGCTGCATACGAATAAACTTGGCCATGCCATTGAGTACCCACTGTGGCTGTTTATGATTTTATAGAATTATCTCTAAATTTTGCACGCAATCGTATTACGTATACGCCACATTGGCTCGTCAGTATGCACTTGATACTAAAAATAGCAGCAAACTTATTGAATGGCACGAAGAGGCACTGGCAAAGGGGCGAACGACACAAATAAATGTCCATCGGAAGAGTCAACCAAATGGCAGGGCCACTTACTTATAAATAATTCCTGTGCAAACTCATTGTTGATGGACAGCGAATGGCGAAGTTCAATGTTACGGCCCAAGCACCACAAATGCGAGCATGTCTGTGTGTACACTTCAGTTGGCGTGCGAGTGTGTGCGTGTGTGTGTGTTTACTTTACACATATACATGTGTATATGTGGGCGTGCACATGCGTGTATGTATGTACGCCATTAGAACCCATCAGCAATAATTCAAAGGCAGAACCCTTGGCAACAATGTGCCATTGTCACGCAGTGCTCGAACCGCTGTTGCCTGCAGGCTTAAAGATATTTTTCGTTGAAAATTTTCATTCATGAAATGTTCATTATTAGCTGTGATTAAATTTGACATTTGACCGCCCGCTCGCTCGCTACTTACGGCAGTCACGTAACCACAATATCGAGGAACATCCAACAATAAATAATTGCTTTGGCGAAGGCAGGCTTAAAATATATGCCAATATAATTGACGGCCCGAGTAGGAAGAGTATAATTACAGCTCGCAACTAACTTAAATATGTCGACTGTAATAATTAAAAGACTTTAAAGTAAAATTACTTACTTTTTGAATATAGCCATGCAACATCATACGTATGTATGCACGGCTATGTAGATTTTGGGTAAATATGCCAGGCAGCTTCTAGTTACCAACTTTCTAAGCAAACTCTGATTCGCAACTAAAACTGTTGCAGGCATAAACCGGAACACAATTCACTTCTGCTTAAATTGAATATAATTTAAAGCTTCGTCTCTGGAATTCATCTTAGCAGCACAAAGACATTTTTTTCTTTTCTGCAGCTCGAGCAATGATTTTTTCCGCTTTTATAAGCAGCTCTCAGTAAACAGCTTGTCAAAGCTACTTAAGTCAAAGACAATGCGTACTCGAGAAACTAGCTGAGCTTATACAGAATTTCTTAAGAGTGAGGGCACTTGCTTGATTTGCTTTCATACAGTTTGATTTATTTGCCTAGAAATCAAGTGGTGCAAGTTTCTGAATTGTTTTTTAGTTTATATTCAAATCACATAAGTACAGTAAAGTTATTATTGACTATGGTATGCCATCAATTCTGTACTAAACTAATGCTTGTAACACTTATTCGTATCACAACTGCCTTTCCTTCCCTTAAAGTGGAATACTTCAACTCTCCCTTTTATATCATCAGAAAACGTACAACTCAAACGCAATCTCTATCTCCCATATAAATGTAACAGTAGAAAGCAATCACAAAGAACACTGAAACAACTTCAGACTCTGCTGTTAATTTACATAACAAACAATAACAATATTATATCACATAACAATACGACATATATTTTTAAATTGTCCTCTGCAGGCTCTCAATATACATTCGAGGATTAGTTGATCATGTACCTTCAGATGAGCATACCAGAATGGACTCATTCTGACGTAATTAGTATACCCTTTGCGCCAATGCGCAAGATTAATTAAGTTAGTTAAAATATCAAATCTCTCTCCTCTTTTCGAGGTAATCTATTCAAGCCCTTACAGATGTAATTCTTTTATATTTCGGTGTAGCATTGTGTTGCTTACATCATTCGGGTGCTCGCGTGCCAGTTTATTTAATTGTTTCATTACCAGCCGGCTCTTAACGTGTTTAGCATGCAATGTTAATGCCTTTTGGGCGCAAGTCTCCGGAGCCCAACGCACGATACTGATACAATTAATGGTCTTTGGGGTCGTCACAACGAATTTGATTTGTAAGCGCTTTATTACACATATCGTGCAGTGGCGTCAAACTGATTTCTGCAGAAGCAGCAGTTAGCCAATGAAATCGAATAAATATTTATTTATAAGCCCAATTGTTGGCTTTGCCTGGCTGACAGCTAGGCTGTCAGTCACACTGCTGACACGGCAAGGGCATGCTGGAATAGTTGCCAGAGCAGTGCCGTAATTGAAAACGATTTCCTTGAAAGAACTTCAAGGGCAGCCAGTTAGCTGACTGCCTGACTATCTGTCTGACTGTCTGTCTGACTGGCTCGTTGACTGGGTGGCTGGCATCCTGGCTGAACCGCACTGGCGCCAACTTATTGATATCCATTGGCATTGAATCCGACTCTGTCTGTGACTGCACACGGCTTATCTGATTGCTGGCGCAGCATTATTTTAGGTGGTGCATGCCAGCTGATGCGGCATGTAATTTGCTTATTTGCCATGGCCGCAAAATGTTTGCCCTAATTGACACAAATTAAACAAAGTCCCGTCGTAGCATTTGCCACATCTGGCCAAATTGATGATTGATGGTCGAGCCAAAAGAGGCTGTCACCCACCTTAATGTGCAAACTCTGCGTTTCCCCATTTAGAGCACCAGCAAAAATATGCAGAATCATTGGCTGCGGCGCAAAAGTCTTGCATGCTTTGGTGCCACGCTGACGCAATGCCATGCTATGTCGATGACAACTACAACAACGACGAGGACAAGTGCTGCCGGCACTGGTTGCTGCAGCTGCCAATGTCAAAGCCATGGCTATTGTGCGCATTGCCCAAAATTCGAATTTCGATCGGTTTAGCTCGGCTCTGCAACAGCCGGAAGTGCCACTCACGGGGCCAACAACAGCATTTGTGTTTGTGTCGGTGTGTGTGTGTGTGTGTGTGTGTGTGTGTGTGTGTGTATGTGTGGGCGTTATACAAGTGCTGAATTTGCAATTTTAAAATGTACCAGACCACACTGAAAACCCACTGCCATGGTAACAACTTGTGCATAGAGCCCAAAAGAGTTCGTTAAAGTTTCATAAAGCTAAGTGCCAAAGGCGTCTGCCTGTCGTAAGCTATCGCTGCAGCTATTGTTGGATATTTCATCACTGCTGTTATTGCACTTCCCGAAATCTTTGACTGCTCAGTCTTGCTGCTAACGGCACCTGAACGCTTGTTTTTCTCGGTAAGCTAAATAGACTTGAATAGCTCTTTTGAAGAATAAATGCAGAATAGCATGCAGTTGCTGAGAGCAGAGCTAAGCAAAAGAGCTAGATTATTCCATGGCTTTTACCCCATATTAACTTAAGCTTAACCTCTCAAAGAGTGACTTTAATTATACCATTTTTGAGTTATTTATATATAACAGCAAGATGAACGTATAAAGGAGCTGACGGTAAATATTCAAATCATTTCTTCATATTTACATCTCACATTTCTCATAGTTCAGGCGCGCGGTTTCCCATTCCAGAAATTCATTTTTTAATTTAGTTTTAATTAACGAAATTTTACAAATTCCTTGCAATTTAATATCATTTATAATTATTTATCACAGATAAAAGCATTTTCCCAACAATTGAAGCTTCCGAGCTTAACGCATTCGCTTGGCTTCAGGTCAACTAAATTATTTTCAAGCAACTAAAAGAAACCATAGAAAAAGTTGTTTAGAACAATTAATTGTTGTGCTTAGGGTCTTAGGGCACTTACCGATTATAATGGATTCGCTTTAATGCGATGAACTTTAAGTGTGCTAATAGTAAATCCGCCAGATCATTTATGAGTATTTGAAGGCTCAGTTGTTTGACTTAAATAAAACGATGGAGCTTTGATCTGTGTCAGGATAACGGATACTCAAATTGAGTTGGGTAGCAGCAGCATCAGCTTCATCGAACGCACGCCTCACATAATCGCGTGGCATAGATCTGCATTGTCAATAATTATAATCTGAGATGTGATTTTGATAAGCCCCTTCACGTAGGCAGAGGAGTGCGAGTGGAAGGTCAGTCATCCAAATGGCCACAAAAGCCTGGCAAATGAAAATAATAGCCTCCATTTACGTATGTGGCATATATACGGCCAATTCGAAAGCTTTTTACATGGCTGAAATTTGATTAAGTGAGTGCCAAGGAACTGGCGGGCAGGCCTCAGCTAAATGCGGCCATCAATTTAAATCAGTTGCTTAAATACAATAAATAAGGGTCGAATGCACAGCCAGACCGGTCTTATATTAGCCAGGCATTTTTAACAATTCACCGTAATGGCTGGCATTCATTTCGGCAAGGTGCATGCTAACTGAATATCTGCTTCTGCTGCCTCTTCTCCTGTTGCTGGTTTGCGTCATTTAATCAGCCAAAGTGATTTTGTTTCACACACAGTCATATATATATGTATACGTAAAACTTATCATGCTACAGCATATGCGAATGTGTGAATATGTGTGTGTGTGTGACCACGTAGTAGACAGGAAGCCGGCACTGTAGCAGCTGATGTTTGAGGCCTGCTTAACCTTACGCAACGATCCAGCTGTAAATTTACGGCCATCATGCAAAGTTCCTGCCAGTTCCTTCGCAACCTTCATGTGTGTGTGTCTGTGTCTCACGCTGTCGCGGTCTTCTTTTGCCCAGGAATCAGTCCAAAGTTTATTACCATTTTGCAGCTGTAATGTTTCAATATCTCGGGTGAGGTTACGTGTGTGTGAGTTTTGGTGTGTTTGTGTGAGGCTCGCGTGCCCATTAGCGCCATTTTAGAAGCAATATATATATTATATATATATATATATATATATATATATATATATATATATATATATATATATATATATATATATATATAGAATCATACATACATACTATTAGGTGCTCCATGAGTCGATGAGGAGCGACGACTACGTGACGTCTGCGCCATTTGTCATACATTTGTCGGAGACAGAGTGGATAAATTTAACCCGTTAGCCTTTAATGCCCGCATTTCTGGTCAAGTGGCAGCCTCTAATTGAGCTTGACATCAACTAACAATGACTTTGCCTTTAACTGATTGTAAGTTGAAGGCTTGGCATTCAACTAATTGGCACGTGCGGAGGCATCTCTAATCACTTGCTGCAAGCTCAAGCTAACCCGAATGGCACAAGTTTTACACTCACTAATTTAGATACGCAACTCAAGCAGCTTCTCCATCAGGTGCGCCTGCCTGCTCCGCCCAGACCTCAACATTCAATTCACTTTCAAGTCAAGCTACCAAATCGCCGTGCAGTCATACTTAGTTGACTGTGCAGGTACTTAAGCTACAGTTTTCTTGGGCATCATTGCATTATATAACAGCGCATGCTGCATATAAATATATGTATACATAAGCATATGTGTGAGCCAAAATCAATATATTTATTCGGAAGCTTGCATCTTAACATAATCAGTTTGTCATTTAATTAGACACGGACCAACGCTTTTAATCTACCTTAAGAAGTTTGATCTATTTTATCGCAAAATTGTAATTTACGCTTGGAATGGGACTCATTACGTAATTAGTTAAATGAATAATATTGAAAGCTCATTTGGTTTCTGTAGTTATGGATTGCACGTGAACATAAACTCTTTATTTCCAAATAGATAACACTTAACAATAAAGAAAAGGCAAGTCTTTAGATTGAATTCTATAGGGCAGGCAAACTCGATTCGACAGCTGATCATGATCAGGAATATAAATACTTTATAGAGTCTACCACGCCTTTGTCTGCCTGTTGCACACATTTCAACAAAACCATTATACCCTGCACACCCATTATCAATGGGTATACTTAACGACCCAAGAATCTTCACACATTGCAACATGAATTTAAGCCTTTTAAATACTAATTAAATTTTAAATATTTTATATAAAAATTTATGTATTATTTATATGAATTTATCTTCATTCTCATACAATACAAAAATTTATACTAAATAAGTTTGAAAACAAATCAGTAGCTAAAGCACATTTGAATCAAGAAATGTAAAAGAAATTGAATTTAATTTTCGCTTTGTTATTCATATTGCGTGCGAGAGATGCATGAACAGCATATCAGAATTCATCTTAAATAAAGTTTAGAAATTTGAAATTCCAAGAATATCCCTGAGCTCGTTACCTAAATATAGTTATATAAAGTTAACAATTACATCTAGCTGTTAAAATATTTAATACGGCTAGCCATTCATTCATAAATCGGCTTACGCTTGCCGTATATGCTGAAATATTCAAAAGGATTCATTTGGTGAGACAGTCAGCTCAGAACAATCACTCATCAATTAGCTACTGCAATTTGACAACCCTCAATTATTTTGTCCGGGACAACGTGAAGTCCAAGTTGGAACTCGAAGCCTAGATTCGAGCCGCAATTCCAGGAATAACATAGCAAATATCGAACGTTATTAGACCTTATATTTGAAGTACTGCCAGCAAAGCCGAGGCGGCCGTTTAAATGATGTGATTTCCAGACTAAATGAAGCTTCAAAACATGATAAATAATAATTAAGTTTATGAAATATTTCGAAACTTTTGTTAGCTTATTCCATTTGCTTTTCCCATTTCTATTGGTGAACCAACATTATGGAACTAAAACCAGAACAGTGTGAGGATATAATTAAATATTATTTTGATTTCGTTTTTTTTAATACTTTGCTCCACAGCTAATTAAATCAACTGGTTTATCAATTAGCTGTTTAAATGTGAATGCAATTAATGATAATGTGAATCAGAGCTGGCACATGAATATGTATTTATATAGCGTATGCAAACGCGTACAATCTGCACAGGCAGCACAAAATTTATGTGCGCTTGATCAGGCTGAAATAAAGCCACCAGCTTTTGGTTAGCAAAAAGGCACAAATTATGGAAACCTCATATGCCACTCCGAGCACTCCGAGCACATGGCTGCCGGCTCGTTGCTGGGCGTTACAGATGTCACCGCAGCAGCTGTTGTCACACTTTTCACATCGTATAATAAATTTTTCATTAATTTACTTTTGCCAGACCAAAAATAAAACTCATATAGCGAAAATTCTCGAAAATTCACAGTTCGAGGTCAATTATTGACAGCTCTCTCTCTATCTCTCTCTCTCTCTCTCTCTCCCTCTTTCTATGCATGTGTGTGTGTACAGCTTTTAATATATTCTAATTTTGGGGAATTTTTGATATTCGAGTTTTCAGGTTTTCATTGGTCTGCACTTTATTTAAACACACAGTTTGTCGCGAATATGAATTTCTCTTAACATATCCGGGCCTAACTATACAAATATACATATATAGATATAGATTGGGAGTAAGTAGATTATTTGCTTTAGCGTTTTTGGGGACGTTGTGTGAGTAGTTTAATTTGAGCTGGCAGAGCGCCAATGGCTGGCCTCAACCTTGTTCGGGGCTTCGTCCTTGCCGTTCGTCCAGGTCGCGTTGATGATATTGTTACTGTTACTGCCATGGCTTAATCCCCGCCGCTGCCGCACACTTGAGCACGTTTGCCCAGGCGCGGCTTGAACGGCACCGATTTCTTCATCATGCGCGACACAAACTGGCCGCCAGCTGCCTCGTCGTTGCCCGTGCGGCTGTCCAACAATTGCTGAAAGTCAATGCTGCGTCCAAGGCGTGGCGTGCGCACGCGATATGTTGGCTCGCTGCTGCTCTGCACTGCACGACCCAAGAGAAGAACATGAGGAATAAGAAAGAATAGTATATTTTCCACTCATACACATACACACACATACACAATATCGCGAAGAGGAAATTGTGAAAATTCCCTTATGAAATGAAGCTAAGAAATAAAAGTTCAGCTTAAATAAGAATTTTGTACAACTTTGAAAATAATCAAGAAAACTATTTGATAAGTCGGAAATTGAATATACATAGTAAAAAAGTAAAATCAAATTAAATTTCAGTCAGAATATCGGGGAGTTAGCAATGCCAGTTAATGCAAATGGTTTAACTGCTAAACCTTTGAGTCACATGCGAAATTCTTCTAAAAGAAATCAATTTTCTCAAGCATACGAGTAATTCCTAGCTGAGCATACTTGAGATGCTTTCATAGCCGGTTGTCATAATGCCACATTACTCATACGCAGCGTGTGCCCAATACTTACGCTGGCGAAGCTTTTGCAGCAGCAGGTAGTACGCCAACGGCGGCATGCTATCCAGGTCGAATTCCTGCGCTTGAGCTTGCGGCGCTGCCACACTGACGCCTTTTTGCACCACTCCGTTCTCCTCCAGGTCGTCAATGATGTCGTTTAGCTCTTTGTATTCACCCATTGCGCGCTTGTGGCGTGCTTCCGCCGCAGCTGCGGCGCTGACAGAGCCTACGTTGATGCCGCTGATGCGATTTGGCAAATCCAGTTTGTTTGTGCCCTGCGCAAATGAAGTGCCACAAAGCGGCATGAGAAGCACAACACCGAAAAGAAAACAACAAAAATATTTGAAATATTTGATTCGAGGCCCCTGCGCCTGTGGCAACGGCAGCAAGGCTTTCAATATCGTTCCTGCCGCTCTTTCAAACTGTCGACACGTGTTAAGTTATTTTTATGCCGCCTATTTATGCGCATACGTGAGCTGCACACACACAACGCACTCAAAGCCTCAACGGGTGTGCGTGAGTCTGCGTGAGTGTGCGTGAGTGTGCGTGAGTGTGTGCGAGTGTGTGTATGTGAGTGGGTATTATGTGTGAGTCAAGCACTTTATTGTTTCAATTTACAGCATGACAGGCAGCGTGGTACGCTTGATTAGACAACTCAATGTGAATTGAAATGCCAGCACCTTAAATCGGCTTGTAAATTGTATCTTGGCCATAAACGCAAACACAATAAACCCAGATGTATGACGCCTGCTGACGGTGCCCACAGGACGCAAACTAAAGTTTAATCAAATTAATTCAACAACTAAATATTTTGGCAACCCTTGGACGACAAAGACAACAGAAATTTTGTAATTGCATTATGCATACAAGAAGAGATCTTTGATAAGCGCCACACAGACCAACTTCCTCAGACTTGAGAGTGATGCTGAATGGAGTATTTCACACTACTCGGAGACACAATATACAACAAATCCCACCTTTAGATACTTGCCAGAAGACTCCGCCACAGATGAATACGCAAAAGACTAAAAAGTTAGATACCCATCACAATTTCTGAATTGCTTCATTTAATGTTCATCAAAATATTGATATAGTCCCTCCTCCCGGCTAAAAAAACAAGTCTTATTTTGCATCTAATTATCCAATACTCTGGTACAAGTCGTTACAGAAAAGCATTTATAAATCAAAATTATCAAAATAAAGAGGCCTTTGACCGCTTTAAGGTATAGACCACACTCGCGGTCAGTTTCGATAGTCATAAGAACTAAGCTTTCGAATTTCCTAATGGTATTTTTTAAAGTCAGTTTGATACGCTTCAAATCTATTATAAAGGTGTAATAGGTATTAGTGTATTTAACATTATATCTTTATATATTTCCCTATATGAATCACGCATTTGTACTATACAAGCAAAACTCTATAAGCCTTTAGAGTTGTATTTCACATAATATTTTCTTGTATTATAATATTAAAATATCAAATTTATCTGTGATTACTTTGATGCTGACCGAATGATAACTTTTCTTTATTGTTTACCAATTTCCATGAAAGCTACACAACTCTTTCCTCCAAAATGTATATATATACATATATGCACATATGTATTTTATCGACTATTTTGATCGAATTATGTAGTCCATAACTATTTCATTAAATTATTGCAATTGATGTCAGAATTACGAATTAGCCAACGAGTTGGAAATATAATTACGTTTGAAATTGATTGCCAATCATAAGATATTAATGAATGGAAACAACTTGACTCAAATGACATTGACATTGCAGTGGCACACAATTAGCGATGCGGAAATTTGGCATTGACAGTTAAGAGAAATTGAAATTGAAAATGCACCTGCATAAACCGCAAACCGAAATGCAGCCACAATCGCATTTGACCGCAGAAAGGGATTTGGCAAAAGTTTTTACATAGAGTTTGGATGCTTGAGGCAAGTCTATGGCTTTCACTTTGGCAGCTTTGTTGGCATGTTTCGGAGCTTTGCCGTAGCAAATAAAACTTATTAAGTGGTACTTGTCAGGCTTCGCTTGTTCAACCTTTTGGCAAACGCGCTGCACACTCACCTGCAAGGCCTTGGCTTGGCTGGAGTAGACCAGGTAACAGGATACTGCGATTAGCAGCAATATGCAATTACTTAGTCTGTACATAACTGGAACGTTGCTGACTACTCGGGCGTACGGCGTTGCGTTGGCTTGCGTTTTCTTATTAGAACCGCCACAATGGACACACGAGACGGCACTGGACACTAGTTGCTGGAATTGAGCTAGAGTCTAATGCGCGACGCGTAACGGCTGTCGGATCACTGATGCGTTCACCAAGGAGCTCTGGAATTTTTATAGCCAATCGCCTGAAGGTTAACTGGCCATTGAATGGCAGCTACTAAATGATTTGTTATGCACCCCTAGTGTCAAAGCTCGCTGCCCGCTGGTTGGCCGTAAACAAGCTGAAGTCCCAAAGCCTAAACGGAAGTGCTAGCAATTTGTGCCGCACAATTGCACAGCAGCAGCCAGCCAAACACACAGTGGCCAAAATCTTCATTACTCAACAGTTTGTTATATGTAACAAACGGAACAATAGCAGTAGGTGATATATAGGATATAGGTCAAATTGCCGTCACTTAAATCTTGTGTCATCTGAATGTTTCCCTAATTGAAGCAGTTAACGCATGGACAGAAGGCACCTTTCCCAAATTAAAATTTAAGTAAGATTTGTTTCTAGCTGTGATTCTATTGTAAGGGACATGTTGTTTAGCTTCTGATTTGGATTGTGATAAAGTAGAAATAGTCTCACCTTAAGCCTAACCTTTAAGAGTAATGAAAAGATATTCAGATTTTATTAAATTTGTTTATAATTATAATTCTAATGAATCAAAAGTTAGAAAGAAGAGACATTTAAGGTATGAATGGATAAATGGATTGAAAAGAAGTTCAAGGAAATAAATATATTTTTCTGAATTTTATGTAAGATCTATTAATTTCAAATTAAGGTTCAAATCGCGATTGGACGTTGTGCTAGAGATAATTCTATAAAACATACTAAAATTGAGATATTAAAATTATTATTCAATTGTGTCTAGACTTTTTCTTCGGGAGCCAACTAAAAAATGTCTTAAAAATTGATTGAGTAATATTACGAGATATGAGAATGAATTTCCCAACAGCCTTTTATACAAACTCATCTATTTTAATAAACTTATATATCTCCATTATCTGTCTGCAATCACTAATTGAATTGAAATCTCAACTCAGATTTCTATTGAAGCTAAAATGCTATTTATGCATATATTTATTTCACAAAAGATAGAAGACAGATTGATTTAAACTACGCATCGATTAAAAAGTCATATTTTAATCATGGACTTGAATATTTATTTTTAAATTAAGCTTGTTACAATTTTTCGTAGCACTGTGCACTCCTCACAGCTGGTGGTGGAATCTGTTCTATGCAAATCAAAGTACGTATGAATCAACAGCTTCTCACAGCAGCAACAATAAAGAAACAGCGTTAGCAACAATGACAATCACAATGCCAATCGATCAATCTTATTTAAATGCTGACAGTTGTCGTCACAATGTGTCTAAGCAGGGGATTGGCGCTTGTTTGTCGCTGCCAGTTGGCTGGAAAGGATTGGAGTGCTCCATGCCAAGGGGGCTTATTGCTGAGCCGCATTAACTTTAATTTGTTGAGCAAACAACAACTGTGCACCTGGCCAAATGCCAGCTTAAGGCCCGTCCTGTCTACTAGCTGTCAGCTGCCAGTCTCAATAGTATGCAAATTATTTATGCCAATCGACAAGCCGACCGATGAACAAAAAAACTTGTATCAAGTGGACTGGACATCAGCTGAAATCTTGCCAACAGCATAAAAAGCGCGAATTCTCTTCATTTGCACACTGTCAATCCATCAATTTAGGCTGAGCATTATACAGCATTTTGAAGACACTATTTTTGAACTCTTTACTTTGACTTGATCTAGATTGATGAAACTATGTACAGATGTTTTGCTGCTGTCTAAGTTGGATTATTTTTTTATATAAAAATATGTTTTGCACAGTAACAGAGATGCCTATTCGGGTTTTGATATAACCTTAATAGGTGTTTTTCTTCGGCTTCTTCTCCTTGAAGTTTGTAAATTGATTTCGCATTGGACCCATTCGTAGAGCGTAAAGAATATTTTCTGTCTTGCTTAATATCAACGTTTAAGACATGAAACTCCTGTCATATAATCCCATCCCTTCACTGCTCGCCAGAGTTTGACTTTGCAGCAAGGCTATCTGAATATAAACCTTTTTTTGACCTAAATGCCGACAAACATGATCCGAACTAAACCACTTATAGTAGTAGTCTTTCGCCTATGACATGTATTTACTTAGTAACTCTATAAAATAGTTTTTTCGTGATGTCCTTTAACCGCTCTTATTTATTGCTGCAATGCTGTAAATTATCGCTCAGTTTTAATTAGACATATAAGAGACAGTTCAAAGTACATGATACAAACGTTCAATAGCTAACTAAATTCATATGATGCAGTCTGTGACACAGTTTGTGTTTGATAAATGCATTACAAATATCAAATCAATTGCAGTCTCTTGTACAGATTGATCTGCATGCCATGAATAAAGCTGTCTTCAACACAGACATCCACTCAGTAGTCATGCAGTTATTGGAATTGCCATCAATAACGCTCAGAGTTCATATTGAATTTTCAAGGAGCGCTGCTCTCTGTGGAAGTTGTCACAATATTTACAATTAGTATTTGCCCGATGACTTGCTCTCGGGCGCTTTATCAATTTGTGTTTGCTAGCCAGCAGCAGTTAAACCTCTTATGCTCGGTAAATGGTGGCGGAAGCGTTGGTGTTGGCGCGGACCTCAGACAGTATTCATGTCCTTGATGGCCGCACAAAGTGCAAGCCTCTTCGGCGAGTCGGTTGGCCTGCCATTGGCTGCTCCGGGCACGGACTTAATTGAATTAGTAGTGTCCTTTGCGCGTCACTTTGAAGTTTGCACTTTGCATCCGCCTACGGCAGCGGCTTTAGACTGACCCATGCGCGCGGGTTGTTGACCAACGCGTCGAATGAAGGACCCAACAAGCCGGAGCTTGTTGACGTTTGTGCCAAAGCGCAAACTCGACTGCCGGAAGAGGAGCGGCTTTATTGAGTTTCCGGCAGCACAACGCACTTACAACATCAGGCGTTCGAGGGCATTAATTATGCCACAATGACAAGAGAAAGAGTGGACGAAAAGGCAACTTATCCAGGATATTAAAAGTGGGCCACTAAGCCTTGCCTTGGTGCATCAAATTTTAACCCGCTTTATATATATGTTCTGTGCTTTGGCTTGAGTGTTGACTGATGTGCTCTGCCATCCTAGCGAAATCCGAACATTAAGTTATTTAGCTGCCAATCCTGGCAGTCTATGGCTCAAAGTCTGAGTGGTTGACTAAGCGCAACGAACAAGTCAATTTGAACTGGTGAATGAAGGACGAACAAGAATAATCGCACTGTAAAGCACTTTATCTTGTAGCGTGTGTGGGTGTGTGTGTGTGATTGTCATGTCTCTTACATATCCATAAAAGATATTGAAATCGAAAATAGTGAGGGGCAGCAAACACTTACTTCCTTCTTACAAGCTGACTAAAACTTATAGCAAACAATTTATGTCGCTGCCAAAGGCATTGGTACTTTAATAACTCAGAGCACGGACAGCGGATGATAGAGAGAGAATGTTGATGCAGAATGAAAGGGAGAGAGGAAAAATATTTCGATATACATTTTTATCTTAATATTGTTATCAGTTGATGAACTATTCAACTAAGCGAGCTACAGGCTTTAGTTTTAGCAAAAGAATGCTGCTCAAAAAGTTGTGCTTTGTTAAAGTTGCGCTAAATTGTTTTTAGATTTAAGACAGAACCTTACGGAGAGCAAGGGAGTTTTAGAAACAAGTTTGATAACGTTTCTTTATGAGCGAAATGTTATCACACTTGCTTCTTTTCATTTCATTCAAAAATATTTTCTTTTCTTTTCTTTTATCTATAATTTAATTTTAACGCAGAAACAAATTCCCAAAATATTTCCTTACCATGTTTATGCAAGCATACATAAATAAAACAAGTTGGTTTAATTGAAAAACGCAGGCTTAAATTTATATAAAAAAAAGGCCTTCAAAGCAAGGGGAAATATAAATCAACAGAGAAACATAATATCTCAGAGAAACAAAAGCTGCAATATCCCTGTATAAAAAAATGAAGCGAAACATTAAATATGTATGTGGCATTTAAGATGCTTGAGCACATGCCTATCTCAATATTTAAAATTAAATTGTATTTGATTCCCTGACAATAGTATTAAAGCGCACACACTACAGGCAATTCAACAGCAACTCACAAACCAAGATTATCGTATTTATTTAGGAGCTTAAAATTTGTTTCGCAAATATACATTTATCAAATATAAATTTCAAGATGCACACTGACATGAGAGTAAATATATATAATAATAATGTAAATATATGTAAGTGTATTACCGTATCTATATGTTTTTCCATCTATCGATTCACAGCAAAGTGAATGGCAAAAGCCAACTAATCAAAAATAAAGTTGAGCACACAATAAAAGGTCATGCATGGCAGTGAAGGATGCTGAGCTGCCATAAGAATAAGTGCATTCATTAAAAAATAATATGAAGCTGGATACAAATGTGGATGTAGCTGCAAAGCGAATTTTTGTCTGCTTGGAATCTATGTAAATTAGAAGATATTACCTTGGGCAGTCCCTGTGCACAGAATGTCAGCTGTGCTGACTGTCGACTGTCGTCGAGGATATGCAGATGTATTTTTTATTTTTTTTTTTTTTTTGTCTTCAATAAAATGCATGCCAAGTACTCAGACAGCGTGTACGCAATATACTTCCTTTATTTCGAAAGATAGCAGGATAGGGATAGAGCGGGTGAAAGGCTGATAACGGGCAGCTTCTGGATTGAACAAATTGCTGGCGAATCGATGTACATGTATCAAGAACGACCCGTTCTATAAATTCAATGGCTCTTAAATTTTGCCCGATTGTATATTTTGTTTGCAATTTTCTATTGTTTAACTTATGCGCTTATTTTGCCCATTATTTATTTATTCATTTTCAGACGCCTGGACGCTGGATGTTGAGCGTTTGAGCGCTTGAAACGAAGCACGGCCAAGTTTTTTGTTAAGCTGCGAGCAACTCAAACAAAGGCCAAAACCGAAACGAGAACTGAAGGGTAACAGAAACAGCTGGCAGGCGATGGCATCGCGTCCTGGTAGAGCGCTGGGCAAACACTCGACGACAACGACGACGATAAGGACAACATTGCCGCTGAGCATTGTCTGTTGATGGGACTGCGGATGAGTATGAACTTTGACCTGTCGCTTGTTTGCGTTGCAAATTGCAATTATGTGAGCGAACGAAAAATGATTATCGTCCGAGCAAGCAAGATAGCAAGAGAAGACATTTTAATCAGTGCAACAGTGAGTCGAAATAATGTCAACGCCTAAATCAGCACACGGCTCAAGCACAGCCATCACTGTGGCGGCATTGCCCACTTCAGCTACGCGAAGGCCTAGCAAATCGATGGCTATGCTTGCAGCTGGTGGTGCAGCCGCGACAACAACAACAACAACAACGGCAGCAGCAGCCATAACTAATGGCAGTAGCGGCAACTTGCTGCTTACTGCAGCAGCAGCAGCAGCCACAACAACAACAGCAACAACAACAACAACAACGACAATGAGACCATCAACAACTACTTTGCAAACAACAACGCGATTTGTGGACGCCTCGTTGACTTCGCTGTCATTAACGGCATCAACAACTTCATCCCCGACCGGTGCATCTTCCGCGCTGCCATCTTCTCCAGCCACCGCCCTGGAACTATTCTCCACAGTCGCGAGCAATCTGACAGGCAGCACGAATACCAGCATCGGCAGCTTGGTGGAAGCCGGTGAACAACTGGAAGACAGCTGGGTGGACGTATCGCTGTTATTGCTCAAGGGCTTCATCTTTTCGTCAATTATCCTGGCCGCCGTGCTGGGCAATGCACTGGTCATTATTTCGGTGCAGCGCAACAGAAAACTGCGGTAAGCCAATCGGTCCACAGAGAATGAACTTTTTATGAATATCGTGTTGTGTTTGATGAGAAGCCATGAGTGTTTGGGGAACGCTTTTTGTCGATATTTAAATATTGTAAGTAAGATGGTGGTAGGTGGATTGGCTTTTGCTGTAACAGTCTGAATGCTCTCACGTGGGAAAACAAATATAAAAAAGGTAAATCCGAAATCGTGTATTTTTCCTTCACAACTTGCAGCGCTGCATCAATTATATTCTTGTTCTTAATATGGTATCTGATAGTAATAGAGATAGTATATGATTAAATTTTCCATGAGGCTTTTTACATGCCATCCGACAAAGACATGCGCCCATTGCCACGCTCACCTCTTGCCCTTGAAGTTAATTACTATTGCGACAGCACAGCATAAATAAGATAAACAACAACAGTGAAACCTTTTATAAACTGTTTACATACTCGTAAATGCAATTTAAATGAGCGGCAAGTGGAATAATGAAACACAAAGTGAACAAAAATGTCACACACGTTACATGGGCTATGACAAGGGACCCCCGAGAGAGAACGAGAGCGAGAGACGAATGCACAAAATTGTAGCATACTATTGAGGGCAACTTAGTTACGTATGCACGTGTGTGTGTGTGTGTGTGTGTGTGTGTGTGTGTGTGTGTGTGTGTGTGTGTGTGTGTGTGAGCTCCTGTTGTGCAACATTTATGCGAGCCATAGTGTCATGAATTTTAGTAAATGTCTTCCCTTTATTATTATGTGCCACTCGAAGTACCAACCAAAGAGAGAGAAAGAGAAAGAGAGAGAGAGAACAAGCTTTTAAAATTTGAATGAGCAAATGAAAATTACAACAGCCATGCGAACGTGGACTTCTTGTTGAACTCACAGACTTATTTAAGTAAATTGTAAAATTCAAATACATGATTCAAGATAGATGGAAGAGTGTGTCAGATGTGGCTGACTGATCAAGCCTAAATGATTGAAAGACTTTGGAAAGTTTAACACTCTGCTCAATTTATATTATATATACTATTGAAATTATACTCAAAAAGACGATCAACTTATTTGATTGTAGTTTTTAAAAATGCATTAAGTGAGTTGTAAAATATTGAAAAAAATATTAAATTTAATTAAACTTACTGGGACACAGAGACAAACTCGATGCTGCAATTTCCTCTCGTTACTTGAATCATTTAAAATTAATTACAGCAGCAATGGCCTTTGCGTGCACAAGACAACTTCCATGGACTAGTCTTGTTGTTCAGTTCTTTAAGAATTTATAAATTGATTAAATAATAAAAAAGCACAAAGTAATTGGACATAGTTTCATAAATTCTGGCTAACATTTTCTGCGCTGGCTTAGCTGGACAATTTCGTATTCGCAACATGAGTTGGCGCATAAACGCGACTTAGTTGGCTCAGATACTGAAACTTGCATAGCTAGTCAAGCGAATAGCTTATGGCAGTCAAGGGATATAGAGAAATTGCAATATAAAGGTGACTTAGCTGACTGGCTGGCTTCTGGTGGCAACTGCACCAGGGAAATGGAGTGCACTGAGACCAAATGCGAGTCGGAGATGGGCCTGCTCCAATGCAAGCAAATGCAATGTCATTTGCTTGACATAGCTTTTACTATGTGGGCGGCTTGTGGCTGTGGCCGCTGGCAATTGGCGGTTGGGCAGCTGGGCGGTTAGGCGACGGGGCGGTTGCCTGGTTGCCTGGTTGTGAAACGTAAACCACGATGTCCATTTAATGTAGCGGTTTCTTTTGTTTCGTTTTGCAGCGTTATAACAAATTACTTCGTTGTCTCGCTGGCGATGGCCGACATGTTGGTCGCCCTCTGTGCGATGACATTCAACGCATCCGTGGAGCTGTCTGGCGGCAAGTGGATGTTCGGTCCGTTCATGTGCAACGTATATAATAGTCTGGATGTCTACTTTTCCACAGCAAGCATATTGCATCTGTGCTGCATCTCGGTGGACAGGTGAGTGCACTGCCCTAGCTCAAACCCTAAATCTGTCAACATAAAACGCAAAACAAGCACATTTGAGCGTGCGACTGAAGGCGCTTAAAATAGAGGCTCCATTAATCTTGTGGCCAGAATCTCACTCTTTCCACAAACCACTGCGCGCTGCCAATGAGAAACGATTAATTACCGTGAAAGGCGCGCACATCAAAAGCAAACATTGAGCTGGGGCGTATGATGAATGCGGCCCAAATGATTTGCACACGAGCAACGGGCCATTCGACTAGTGGCCAAACATCTACGCCCCTAAACCTCATCTCACCCAGCTGAACAGACTGTTACTGTTAATTGGTGCTGTGGCCTAAGCGGAAGCACCAGCAGCTGGGACACACTACTGGGCAAAAAAGAAAACGAAAAATCAGCAACAACAGCAGCAATAGCGAATGCCCAGTGGCCAATGGCTGGAGCCTTTGTTTGTCTGCTTTAATTAATTTATATTTCGCACACCTTTCGAAGGCTCTGGCAAAACACGCAAAGCCCACGTGCCAGAAGAGCAGCGAGAATAACAAAAAGAACGTGAAAGATGTTGAGAAATTGAACCAAATTAATTAATGTTTCCCATCGAAATTCCTGCGAAACTTCAATAAACAAACGATTCTTAAATTATGAATAGCCATCGAGTATGCGCCTGAGTATGGGTACTCGAAATGATTTTTCTCTCCTGATAAGCACAAGGCTGAAGCCCCAGCCTGCCTGTCTGTTATATGCTATTTTCATTATACAACGAGCGTCTGTCTGCCAAAAAAAGCCCTTTGAATTATTATATCTGATATATTACTTTAATTATTGACAGAGCAAGTTCTTGATCAGTCGATAACACAATGTTGAGTACTTGTTTATTTAGGCTCGTCGTCGTTATGTAAATAAATCTTTAAGGAAAAAGTTTATTTTTATGCTACATTCTATCTACCGAGTGTTAGGACTCCCACTGCAACAATCGGTGGAATATAAGACTTTTCTGTAAAGGAATTTGAAATCCTTACGACTACCAATGCAATTAATCATCGGCATGCCAAAGTTTACAATATTTTCTGACTACTTTTGCTTTCCAACCAATTAAAAGTTGTAATTTAAACTGTTTGAAAACTTTGCAAAAAAAAGATATTGCTTTCAAATAAAAACTTATCCAAATATATATATTTATTTATAAAGCAATTGCTCGCTGTATAGCTCTTAATTCAGCCTCTGGCACTGAAATATTTTTATAAGCCATGTAATAACATTCCAGCAGCATTGGCTCTGTGCAACGAGCCTGCTGTATTCAATGAACGATTGGTGCGTTAATAAAGCATATTTTCTTTTCTTTTATTTGCTGCCCCATTACAGATACTATGCAATAGTGCGTCCATTGGAGTATCCACTGAATATGACACATCGAACCGTTTGCTTTATGCTCGCCAATGTATGGATATTACCCGCCCTTATCTCGTTTACGCCCATTTTCCTGGGCTGGTACACAACGGCGGAGCATCTGCGCGAGGTTTCCCTTCATCCGGATCAATGTTCGTTTGTGGTCAACAAGGCCTATGCGCTCATCTCCAGTTCAGTGAGCTTCTGGATACCGGGCATCGTCATGCTGGTTATGTACTGGCGCATCTTTAAGTATGTCTCTCTGCTATAATGCGAACGGCCAGCTGAACTGAAATTGTTTAATAATTCGAACCAATTTGCGGTCTGCTGTTTTCAGGGAGGCTGTGCGTCAGCGCAAGGCGTTAAGCCGCACCAGCTCAAACATTTTGCTGAACAGCGTCCACATGGGCCAAACCCAGCAGCCCACCAATCTGAGCTATTTACATCCGAGTGATTGTGACATCAGCACGAAAGCTGCACGAGAGGAGACAAACAGTGCTCTCAGCAATTTGGAGGTATGTTTAATAATTGAATTCACTGTGTGCGCAATCAGCCCTTGGAATTCTTCGAATTTAGTTGCCTCTTATGTGGTTACTTGATATGCCTTAATTGTAATGATGCTGTCATTTTCAATAACCAAATTACATTTTTAAATGGAAACCTATTCGCAATTTCGTAGAAGCCTGATATTATTCCATTATGCTGAATGTTCAATACACACAATATAAATAGATACATACATATATTTACAAATTTATAAAGGCTTTGAGGTGTGTGGCAAGGTCTTTCCCACAACAACCCACAACAAACATTTATTGAACGTGTGTGGGACGATCCAACTAGGAGTGGTAGAGGTTAAATCTTACCTATAAAATAGTTTATTTTCTGGGCTAAAATGAGCTTTATATAGTTCAGCTCGAGAAATAGGGGAAAATGTCTGTACACGATTTCCGAAACTCTCCTCACTTATTAAAATGTAATTCCAGAAATTCGAGCTTAAGAGAAACAGAATATTTTGAGAAGTGTTATTCGCAATAATTTAATGAACTTTTAATTAAGTTTAAATTATGAATGAGAGGAAAATGAATCGTAAAAGGTTCGAACAATTTGAAACACAAAATTGTCCGCATCACAAAAAAAAAAAACAAAAAACTTTTTTTGTGCAAATGCAAAATTCAATTTCCCTTTGAAAGGCGAAGCGAATAGTTTTTAATGAGAAAGAAACAAATCGAAAAAGAATAAAAATATTCATGCATAACATATAATTTGACTGTTCTTTTGGGTACTTTTTCAATTAGTTTCATGAAAAGTTTTGTAGGCCAATTTTAACAAAGAAAAAATAAAAATAAGTACATTTACATATATCAGAACGCCAAGAATAAATTTGAATATTATTTTCATTCCATTTATATCAACAAAAATGGTAAATATTTGATGACTTGGTCCAATATGGCCACGAAATTAACTTGCCTCAAATGTGCTTTAATCGGCTTCACAGGACATGCTGCAGACAGCCACTGATGAGGACGATGATAAGGACGAGTGCGATGAACTGCGTGTACCATCGCCGCCACCACGTCGTCTTAGCCGCAGCAGCATTGATCTGCGTGACCTCGAGCAGGAGCGTTATGAAAAGGTCACGCACACAGACAGCGCGCCATCGATGATGGCACTGCAGCAACAGTTGCCAGGACCCAGCCAGCTGCAGGCGCCAGTGCCGGTATTCAATCCGCAAATATGGGGTGAAACGCTAACAAAGAAGACATCGCCGCAGCCATCTGATACAGCAGCAGTAGCACCGGCATCAACCGTGCAGCAGCAGCAGAGCCTGACTAGCGGCAGTGGCAACAGCGAGCCAGAAGCAGAGTCAACGGCCTATCGCATGTTTGGCCTGAACAGCGATGAGAGCGAGACGACTGACCATTATGACACGCACTTGCCGCTGGCCGAGGACAACAAAGAGCTGAAGCGGCTCATCGAGGACAACTACTTGTACTTCAAAAGGCAAACAAACGCTGCGGGCGGCAAATATGCAGCACTGAGCGAATCGGACTTTATTCGACTCAAGTCCGGAGCTGCAGCCAGCGGGCACAAGGCGTTCGCTGCCAGCGACTCGGAGTTTATGCGCACCATCGGCGAGTCGAAGGCGCCCGATCTGCCCAGCAAGGAGAAAGGCTTCAATCTGATGTCGCTGCTGGCTAAAACCAAACGCTCCAGCGCCGAGTGCTTTGCCATCGAAAAGAAGCGACAGCAGGCCAACTCTGAGGGCTCCAGTTTCTTTCGACGATCACGCAATCGCAAGCTGTCGCACAGCTACAATGGCGGTGCCGGTGGCAGCGGCGGCGCCAAGGAACGCAAACTTGAGCAGCGGGCGCGACAGCACAGCGACACCGACTCGACGCCCAACAAGCCGGACATACTGCTGGACATAAACGTGCTCAGCGAACAGAATGCGGCGGCTGCAGCGGATGGCCATGGCCTGCAGCTAATTGACTTTGGCAACGATGCAATCGTGGGCGTGAGCGGCGTCAGTGGTGACGAGCTGGCCCAGCTGGCCGATTGTTTTGCCGAGTCACCTAAGCAGCCGGCCACGCCGCCACCGTCGCTGTCGCCACCCGAGCTGCCCGAGCAGAGCGGCATGCTGATCGCGAGCAGCTCGGAGCTGGCCGAAATCTTTCGCTCGCTGAGCTTTCCAATGGGCGAGCAGTGCAGGTCCAGGCGTCAGGCGGCGCCGCAGCGCATGAGCACGCTGAGCGATCAGGTGTGCTCCAACTATATGATGTCCCCACCGAATACGCCGGCAGCTGTGACCGCAGCGGCTGCAGCTGCAGCTGCCAACGCTCCACCATCGGCGTCGATCAACGTGTACTTCCTGTCGCCGCCGCCGCACGCCGCTGGCGGCTACACGCCAAGTGACACATCCACTGTATCACTGGACGTGGTCACCAACCTGCCGGTGCCGCAGCCAGCGACAGCTGGACACCACCAGCAACAGTCATCCAACATATCACCCAAGCCCGAAATCATACTCGACTCCACATTGTCGCCGGTGGACAGCAACGATTGCCATGTCCTGGGCGAGCACAAGGACATCACGTCACCACTGCTGAAGCGCAAAGATAGCACCACCGATGCGGATGTTAGCGCTTCCGGCGGCCGACAACGCTGCAGCATTCTCACTGGCTACGAGGGCATTCAGACAATGCGGAAACGACAGGCGTCCGTGGTCACTTACGATGTCAACGTTATCAACTTTTCCCAGGAGCACAGCGACAGTCGCAGCTACATACCCATGGGACGAGTCTCCACCAGCTCAGCAAGTAAGTAGAGCCCCCCCCCCCCCTACAAATATTTCAAGGAAGCGCAATTCACGTGACTCAGGCATGGGCAACACTTCAAAATGGTCAGCTAAGGTCATGGGGTCATTACGGCTGATTGCTTATCGAAATTTGGAACAGAATTCTCGTAATTTTCAATTGAATTATGTGCGTAATTTATATTTTTCAAAAATTATTGGTGCCAACTCACAGTATATTATACAAAATTTGAAACCTTCTCAGAGGGAGAATTTACATTTCTTAAATTTCTACTATAATTTGGAGTTGGATTTTATCAAAGATCTATCCATGGCCAAATATAAATTACTTGAAGTCAATTTAAAGTTATTCACTAAATACTAATTCTTTGATAAATACAATCCTTATTCTAATTTCCCACTTCCCTTATCAATTTCTTTTTGGTATGTATTAGCTCTAGAGTATTCACAACTTTTTTAATATTTATGCTTAATTTTGCTATAAATTTACTTGCCTCGTTTTGCGAATCTGTTTTTCTGCATGATATCCTATGACAGACTAGAAAATCTCATCGCTTTAAACGTAGTCGATTAGCAGCTAATTAATTACATTTAGAAAGTGGCTTAACTTTTATGGTCAGCAGTCGTTAAGTGCTGTCAGCTTATGAAAATTTTATGTTTTAATTTTGTTAACTTAAATATTAAAGAGTTGCCCTTAAGTGCACTTAGTAATTATATTTTGTTAATTACGGCTTTTGCCTGGGACCCAAAGCTGACAAAGTTGAAATATTGCCCATGCGTCACATAGCAAATACTTAGTTTATGTGTTAGCAAATCGCTTTCTAGACCTTTAGCTGAGCATAGCCGTAGGCGGTAATAGAAAAGGTTTGCATATTGCCTACATACACATGTAGCACTTAACCAATTGCTAGTTTTGCACATAAATCATACGCCTGGTTGACCGAGTGATGTGCTGGACAAGCAAACGTCTCGATTGACTGGCATTCAATTCGAATGAATCCAAGAGCTGAATGCAACTCGAGTTGCTATTATTATACTTGACTAGTCGGTGGTGTCGACAGCTATTCTATACTTTTCTTCTAATATTTCTATTACGTATTTATGTCACCTCTTTTTCCCCATTAACTGTTGCATGGCACGCATGCGTCTTGTGACTTTGCCCACACAAATATGTATAATAATTACCTACTTTCTTAATCTATCTATATATGTATATATATATGTTCCTGCCTCTCTCTCTCTCTCTCTCTCTCTCTTTCTCTTTCTGTATTTGTGTGTGTGTGTGCGTGTATATATGTTAATGAAATCATCAAATTGTGTTCAATATCCAATATCAAAAACTCTTCCAACTCAACTCCAATTGTGATCGTCCTCAAAACAAAAACTTCAAACAGAGCGCGAATTTTCGAATAAATCTTCGCTAATACGTCGCGGCGGCATCTGCATTTTTGTGGATGAAGACGAGGCCGATAATATTGATCAAAAGCCGCGGGGCATTACCTTTGCCCCGGCCGCCAGCCCGCTGCCAAAGTGTCCGCTCTGTGGTGCCGACATCACCGTCAATGCCAGCACCAACGTCACCACCACCACAACCACCACCACCACCAATACCACCAACGACACCAACACCTCAATCAGAGCAAGTAGTAAACGTAGTAGTCACGATCCAACCTCAGCTACGGCTCCGGCTTCAGCTTCAGCTTCGGCTTCGGCTTCGGCTGCGGATACGCATACGCGATCACGCTTCTGGCACAAACATATGGCGGCGCTCGCAGCATGTTGGCAGCAGAGCAAGAACCGGAAGCAGCGCTTCAAACCCGGATGTAGTCACTGTGGTGCAACCGGTGAGTTGTTTTGTCATCTCCGCAACACATACTGCTCATTCGAATTCCCAACCGAACCACTCTCCCATCCGCTCTATCTCTCTCTCTCTCTCGCTCTTTCTATGTCTGTCTCGCATTGCTGTTGATACTTTTGTCATGCTTTATCGCCATGCATATCCACTAATAACTCCCAATTATCTATCTATGTGTCATTCATGCGCCTTTTCCCCACAAACCAAAAGCCGCACAGCCAACACAACTCGCACACACTTGTAAATACAGATCATTCTTATCCTATAAATCGTTTTAAGAACCCAATTGTCAATTTGTTTCCAAAATAATTTAGGCATTATATTGGACGAAAAACTTTGGGAAATATGATAAAATATAAATATATATAGATATGTGAAGAAACCAATAGGGAGTAGTCTGAAAAATATTTATAGATATAAAGGAAACTATTTTTTTTTTTAATTTGAAATCAGATTTATACAAACTTTAACTTATCTATAGGCAATGCCCAAAAATAACACAACCTTTTCGATATAAAGTCGATAAGCGAACTTAGCAGCTTGAGTAAAATTATTTGATATAATTAAACCAAATTATTATCCTTGTGCTTCGTACTATACCCCGAAACTCAAAATGTTTGCCTATAAAAATTAAATCAAAATTCAGCACTTAATTTTCTATTATTAAAGCAATTGTAAATATTAAAATCTGTATTTGAAAGTATAAATAAAACAGTTTTGCCCATGTAGAGTAGAGAAGGAATGTTGTTATAAAATTCAATAAATAAGTAAAAACTTTGTAGTCGCTTGGAACAGTCACTTATTACTTAATCAAAGCCTTGTAATTAGCCGCGACCGGTCAGTAGGTCGTCCATAACACTTACAAGTCTGTCAGTAGAGGAATTTAGCATCGTAAGTCCACACATACAACTTGGTGATATTAGCTCAAAAACTGTGAAAGATAAAGACTATGTAAAGATGAAAGATAAACAACATGATGTACATGATATTTTAATGATCTCCAGTCTCAAGCTTTTAAATATATATGTTATATATGTATAAGTGGATCTAAATATGGAAATATAAATATGAATACATCAAATCCAAATGGACGGATGGTTATATGAAAAACTGGACATTGTACGAAGCTTATATAGTCTATGCAAAAATTATCTATCAAAAATTATAAAAAAAATTGTAATATATATATATTATGTCAGTGCTTTGTATATAAGTTGCCTGAGAGACACTCCATCATCTATAATATACAATATTTTACAATTAAACCAAATTTAAGTATCAAAACTCTCATTGAATATAATGTAAAAAAAAAAACAAACTTTAGACAATTAACACTAACTGGCAAATGCCTCGCATTTCGCGCTGGCCAAACAACTCGAGTTTAAAGCTCGTTTTTTTTTTTGTTTGAGGTCTTCTTCGGTGCTGCTCGATGCTGTACATAATTGCTACCGTTATGCACGTGAATTTTCTTTTACTTTGCCTATTTTTTTCTATTATAATTTCGGGTGGGCCACGACCTCGGCTCAACTTGTTTGCCATTTCCTGTTGCTTACCGTTCGTCTGTTTGTCCGTCGGATTTTGTTTCATTTTGTTTATGTACTTTCACTTTTCAATGCTGTTTATGTTTATATTTGGTACGTGTGCGAGTCTGTGTGGGTGTGTGTGGGTGTGTGTGGGTGTGTGTGGGCTTATATTTGTGTTTGTCTGTGTGGGTGGTTGTATCTATGCAAGCAATGTAGGTTTTCAATTGTTTGCATCGCTTTTATTACTTCTTCTACACACACAAACTCGATTACTCTCGACTGGTTAAATGGCGCCGAGCCCAGATGCCTGGGGCCAGTTGGCACAAAAACTCATTGCTGGGTTGTGTTTATCAACGCTACAACAACAGCAACAATAACAACAACATCAGTAGCAACAACAGCAACAGCAACAACAGCAACAACAGCAACAACAACTGCGACAACCAACGACAGCAGCAATATTAATGTCAAAGTTAAACATGAACCGTCACACATGGTACTACACGCCAAAACATATGAGGCATTCTTAATATTCACACATACTTAGGCAGCCACACACGCACACACACGCGCGCGTACACACACACACACGTGTGTATATAGCTAGTGAAACAACATTGAACAGAATTTGTGCAGCTGCAGCAACGGTCCTAATTCTGTGCCAAAGTTCAAATTTAGCTTATCAGCTTTGTAACTCTCATCGAAATCTCATTATCTCATCTCTTTATCTGACCCGAACAGGCGGCTCGGTGCGACCCGCGAAAGGTTGGAAAGCTGAACACAAGGCCGCTCGCACTTTGGGCATCATAATGGGCGTCTTTCTGCTGTGCTGGCTGCCCTTTTTTCTATGGTAAGCAATGCCCAAGGCATCATATCACACACTCTCTCTTTCTCTCTCTGCCTTTTTCTCACTATAAATATACATATATACATATATATATAAATATATTTATATATGTATATGTGTGTATATGTATGTATATATCAGGTATGTCATCACGTCGCTGTGTGGCGCAGCCTGCCCCTGCCCGGATGTGGTTGTCGTTGTGCTGTTCTGGATTGGCTACTTCAACTCAACACTCAATCCGCTCATCTATGCCTATTTCAATCGAGACTTTCGCGACGCCTTTCGCAATACGCTGGAGTGTGTGCTGCCCTGTTTGGAGAAGCGCAATCCCTATAATGCTTACTATGTCTAATTTCTTGAGTCTATAAGTATCTCTGTATGCTGAATGCGGACGCCAGTGTAAGTGATATTCAATACACTCTTAGCTAATACCAGATTAAAGCTCTACTCAAGCGCAAAAACATCTTAGTTAAAGCCTTCGAGCTAAGCAATACTCAAATGTGTGTTTATTATGTATACGTATTTTATTTATTATGTCTATTATACCTAGTGAAGTAAGCTCTGGCTATATCGTGGCAAATGTGTGTCTATTAGCTACATATACAAAAATATATATACGTAAATCTATGTCCCTACTATAAGCAGAAAAGATTCGACAAATCGAAGCAATTGCACAAGCCACTAGAAAATATGAAAGCGTGAAGAACTCAAGCGTATAGAGAGAATTGTAACTAAAAAACAAGGGCTTCGGCGTATGCTCAAAGCCAACATGTCTGGTCCAGAATTCGCTTCAATATAAACACATTCCCCGATAAATGCTTATAATATACATACATATATAGTAAAAATATGAAAGAAAAAAAAATTCAACAACGTGTTAAATTTTAAACAAGCTATCGAAAAACTAAATAAAATTGCAGATCAATACTTAGATTAGGGGTATTCGTGAAATTGAAAAAAATAATATATGTGCAGGGTGACCAAATAAGAGCAATAGGATAATGAATTATAATTAATCAAAAAACAAGTAAATTATTACGCTAATTGTAATTTTCTTTTGAAGCTACACTTATGCCATTATATATGAAATATCATACTTCTGCTTTGCTAGCAGTTGTTTAAGCATAAATGATTCAATGCTATATGTCAGCTGTTATTTCAGTGATAGCGACTTGAATGTTGTTCTTGAGCTTTGCCAATGTGGTGAACCTGTTGACGTTGCACAAACAGAAATAATTGAGGCGATCGCGTGATTGCGGCGGCCAATTGATGATGGACTGTTGTGAGATGACTAAATTTAGTCTCTTATTTATTTCCACACGTACGACAGGTGTCAGGCAATTCAAGATCTAATGGTAAAGCCTATTAAAATTTGTAACAGCCAGCTGCTTCGATAAATCAGTCAACTGTTAAATAAAACTTATCGGAAATAGTATCACTCTTGCTTGGTCACCCTATAGGAACATATAGAAAATTAAAAAAAAATGTTAGGCTGATAAAATGTCATTTTATGCATAATCAAATAATCATAAAAAAAAATCGGTGTATTCACTTTGTGTTAGGTGCGTAAATGGAATAAAAAATTAGAAGAAAAAGTTCTTAATTCAATTGTCTGCGTCTAGCTTAATGACAATCTATCAAAGAAATTTAAGGAGAAATTCAAGAAAGTCAAATGTAGAGAATTGCAAAATGAATATAACTAAATAAAATGTACTATGTTAAGTTAAGTTTCGTACGTATATATGGTTTCCATGTGTTTGAGTTAAGCTACTTTTGTGATACCTGGTCAAAGGGAATTGATTCCAGTTTTTTAGTTCAATTAGTTAACAATTTATAGCGACCTTTTCTTTTAAGGCAATGCGAAAGAAATGCAATCTCGACTTATATTATATATATATATATATATATATATATATATATATATATATATATATATATATATATATATATATATATATATATATATATATATATTATATATATTATATGTATACATACATAAATGTATTTATTTCTATGTATTTACTTGCTGAAAACTAAATAATTGCAAATTCAATTGTGAAACTAAAGTGTTTTAAAAATATATGTATAAAAAGAACTTTGTGCGTTTACTTCTCACGGACAGTGTAGTAGGATTTTCAAATTTATAAATAGCTGCCAGAGAACGGTATCTATATATATATATAGAGAGATAGACTCTGCTATATTGTTGGCTCGTGCTAATCGTGTTGGTCTATGCTAGGCCAGTTTTGTTTTGAATCGCTCGCCAGATGCCCGACGCGCGCATCGAGCACACCTCATCGGAGCCACACGAGGGCGACGCCACCTGTGTGTCATACTTCAACAATCAGCTGTTCTCCGGCGGTGCTGATGGCAAAATACGTGTAAATATTGAACTACCTCCTCGGTTGGGTTTACTACGTTTATCCACTCCGCTGTCGCCCCACTGCAGGTTTGGTCAGCATCGCTGCAGCTGCTGCGCACTCTGAATGCCCACGATGCGTACATTTATTGCATGGCCATAAATGAGCAGGGCAAACTGTATTCGAGCAGCTGTGATGGCCAAGTTAAGTACATGTTGCCGCCGTACGAGGATGCTTGCGTGCAGGAGCTATTCCGCTGCTATGATGCCATTCAGGCCATGTATTGTGCTGGGCCAGTGCTTTATACGGGCGATGACAAGGGCGTCGTGACCACCTGGAGTAACGATCGCATGCTCTTCAAGTACAACTTGGTTGAGGAGGTCAAGTCTCTAGCCGGGGAACAGCAGCTCATTTACACAGTGCGCGACTTGGATGTGGTTGTGTCTGTTATTGCCGAGGGCAAATCGGGCAAATATAGCAACAAGACTGTCATACCTGGCAAGTCACCGCTCACGCTGCTCGGCCCATTGGTTGAGCAGAAAAGAAGCTATTTGGCATTTCCCGATCGCACTGGCATGGGCTTGCAGCTGGTCAATAATCTGCCACAGCACAAGTTCTCCCACATTTGGCATTTGCCGGTGAGTTGTTCATCATTTCTCTCGCTCTTCAGTCCGTTCTGATTGTCATCCCGATCATAGCAATGCCATGAGATGATTGTGAATAGTATATGCGGCAATGACGAGCACCTATACTCCGGTGGCTACGACAATAAAGTCAAAGGTTGGACAAACTTGGCATCAACACAGCCAACTGCACTAGGCAATGTGGATGTGGGAAGTTGTGTGAATTCTATTTGCTGTGGCGCCAACAATTGTGTGTATATTGCAAGCAGCGATGGTTTTATACGTTGCGCGAAGTTTGTTTAGTTTAATTGATAAGAAAAAAAGGCTTCAAAAATGACAGCATCAAATAAAGTTCACACTATTTCAAATTCTGATTTTTGCGCCCAATTGAGTTATATTGCAAGTAGCTTTTAACTGATATCACACATTTTTGAGTGCTGCCAGACTCTTTAAAACAGTAGTGTAAGATAAGAGCACAAGAATTCATTTCATCATGTGGCAACTCAAACACAATTGCATCTGCTTTTGAAGAACTCCTTGGGATACTGCTGTAAACCTATTTTTATAAGAAACACCCGACTGCGACGATGACACATCCCGTCGCTGCAAAGGGCAAACCACGCAAGTATCCGTTTGTAAACATGCGCATAGCGGATCACTCAGTGCTGGACACAATCGAGGGCCGCCACAATTGCCGCCACTGCAACCGCTCCCGAAAGTTCTTTTGCTACAATTGCTACGTACCTGTTGGCGAATTGGCAAATTTGCTGCCCTTGGTGAAGCTGCCCCTGCAAATAGACATCATCAAGCATAAGAAAGAAATTGAGGGCAAAAGCACAGCAGCGCATGCGGCAGTATTGGCGCCCCACAATGTCCGCATCCACACATATCCAGATATACCCGATTACAGGCAGGAGGATGGAGTGGTGCTCATCTTTCCCAGTGCCACGAGTCTCACGGTGCCGCAGCTCTTCGAGCGTGACGTCCACTTAAACATCGATGACAACTACGGCCTGCCCAAGGGCCATCACATGGGCACAATGCTGCGGCGCCGCATGGATGAGGTTATTGGTGCAACAGAATTAGTACAAAGCTCCAAGTCCTATACCTTCGGAAATCTGCCCGTACGCCGAGCCGTGTTCATTGACAGCACCTGGAACCAGAGTCGCGGCATCTATGCGGACGAGCGTGTGCGTGCTCTACGCACTGTAGTACTGCAGAATCGCTTGTCCCAGTTCTGGCGCCATCAGCGAGGCAGTCCTCGTTGGTATCTGGCTACCATCGAGGCCATACATCAGTTTGTGCTGGAGATGCACGTGAATGCCTGGGGTCTCAATGCAGCATATCGAGGCCTGGACAATCTCGAGATCACCGAGGGCTTCCATCAGCTGGCAGCGCCGCTCACGGTGTCGCCGCCTGCGGGCTGCGAGCAACCCGAATCGCCTTACAACGGCCAGTACGACAATCTGTTGTACTTCTTTGCCAATATGTATGATCTCATACACAAATACTACGATCACAACGATCTGATATCGTATCGTCGTCCAATTTAAGCAAATGTTGATGTTCATATTTATTAAAGAGAAGTTACGATTCACTGAAGTTACTTTTGTTCATATATCTACAACTAGAAGAGTTATGATTAACTGAAGTTACTTTTATTTATATATATCTACAACTATTTCTTTTTCTTTTTGCCCTCATCGCTTGAATCGGCTGTCACTTGCTTCTGCTCTGTATTTACCGGCTTCTGCCACTTGAGCGGATTGTTGCGATAGATGGGCCAAGGGGGAATCGTAATCTAATGATAGAAAATACAAATTAGTTAACAATATAAATGGCAAAATTGGTACAGCACCAACCAATGAAGATATCAGGAAGCCAGCACCCAGCAAGTAAACCGTTTGGGAAAACTGCTGCACAACGGCGCCATAGATAAGACCAATAACTCCAAAGAGTGTTATGATGATGCGGGACCAGCGTTCCGCTTTGGCCTGGCCAACAAAGTCCTGAGAAAATCAAATAGTTCACAACATGAAAGCTTTTTGCATATGGTTTAACTTACCATATGTGTTTGTATATCAAACATGTTGAGATTTCTGACAATTTTACAGTTTTTATACGTAAACAAATTCGGTTGCGGCACGTCAGCAGTAAAATCGAAGGGAGGCTCGATATAATTATACTATCGATGTTTTTGCTACTCTGAACGGTGCTGCCAACTATCGGTTACACGATTTAAATATATTATTGCTATTGTTCCTAGAGGCTTTTGCTTTTTAATTAAATTTTAACAATTTAATGACTATTCTGTTATTTATGAATTTTATTTCTTCTGTCAATCAACAAAATCGTTATTATTTAAGGTAGCCAGACTATTCATTTAAATATCGTCATTCTGTTTTCTTACAAGTACATGGTTACTTTTGAAGCATATCGATTAATATAGCGCGCTCATCATTCCCAATAAAAATCGTATTTTAAATTTAACTTGTTCATACTTTTATTTGTACAATGCGTAAATGGCGGCTAAAGCCGTGGACGTTATATTTTAAGATCTAATAAATAAGTGGCGCGGAATGTGCTTTATATGATAAAATGGAAAAGTAATCGTGCTGAGCAATTTTTCTCGTTTCGTTGTCATTTTGTTCGCATTTTAAACTCGAGCCGAACGCGTGCGGCGTAAGTTTACAATATTGATTACACTTATGGCAATCCAGCCAAATAGGGTAAACCAGGCTAGAATGAGGGTGAAGTACAAACAAGCAGCAGTATTAATACGTCCATAGCGACGACGCTCATATGAAATGCTCTCCACCAGATAGTCCATAAAATCGAACACAGCTGCACAGGACAATCGGGCCTTGATCACGGGCACAATGTTGCCAACGCCTTGAATTTCCTTCAGCAAGGACTCCCGATACTGTTTGCACGTGACTTCGAATCCATCGGTAAAAATGGCAGCATAGATCAACTGGTAAACGGCCATAATGACCGATATAACCGTGGCAGGGAGCCCTAGATAAGAACACACAACAATTATTCTAATCGTTGACAATGCAGCGATAATACCAACAGTAGTAGGGGGAGAGGCCATCGGAGGTTAATTCGGACTCGGTGGTTACCACGATCATGTCACCGGAGCTGCAAGAGGCAACGCATGAGTTAAAACCAGTAAGAAAACTCTAGTCGGGGTGACCGACTACAAGATACCCTGAACCTCGACTATCTGCGGTCTTAAATATGTTAAGTAATGCAGAAAAAAGTGTAAGCTTATTGAAACCATGAAAACCCGATTTCATTCAGGGTATAAAAATAATTTCGGTGCTTACAATTAAAATGCAAATATATTTCAGCACAAATCGCAAGAAAAGAATGCTTAACGCAGCGCTTGCGCATGGGCGCCTAGTTTCGAATAATTTCTAGTGGATGACTTTCATCATCAAACTTTCGGAGCGAGATTATGTCATTCAAATATGTGTACTCCAGTATTTTAAATACTCTTTTTTTATTACAAATTTGGGGTATCGAAAATCCCTGTGTTCACAACACAATAAATCGATTCTTATCAATAAAAAGTAAATGGGATGAGTTATCGAATACCAAAAAAAAATATGATAAACTCGTACTGCGTATGGTATACACGAGTATACATTTAAAATATTTCAGATCTCTAGCATTCGTAGTTTACGAGATCGCTGCGATCATATGGACGGACAGACGGACATGGCTATATCGACTCAACTACGTCGCCCTGATCTGGAATATATACACTTCATGGGGTCTGCCACGCCTTCTTCTGACTGTTACATAGATTTTTACAGAAACATTATACCCTTGATTCCCATTTGCAATAGGTGCAGGGTATAAACATTTTAAAATATTAATTGAATTGGTGGTAAAGTGTCGCATTTGCTTCGGTCATCTCCCATTTATGACACCCATTAGCATAAGGCTTAATTGGGCCAGCCTTGTGAGTGTCGCAAGATGCTGTGTCTGGCGATTAACCCGCATGACCTCCGGCTGCTTAGAATTGTACGTCACTTACCGTTGTCTGATTGTTGTGGTGCCTGCCTTGCGTTGGCCCTTGCCAATGCACATGCGATAGCAATGATAGATGCCCAGCACCACGGCAAAGACCAGCGGCAGAACCAATCCATAGGTGGCATAGTGGCAGTAGGCGATATTGCCACCTTCGAAGCTGTTGTAGGTGGTGCGGCCGTGCAGCACACAGCCGCAATTGGTGTCCGGACAGGCGTTGAGCACATAGCGCCAATGCGACCAGGCCACCGCCGAGGTGATGCAGCAGATCAGCGAACTCCCAATGATAAAGAGATATAAATAGGAGAGCGCTCGCTCCGCTCCGTACGACATCTTTTTAATGAATGGGTGTGGGCTGCTTAAAAATTAAATATTAATTAATTAATGGCTCTTTCAATCGAGGCACACTGGAAGTAATTTCTTGAAATTTGTTTATTGTTTGTATTTCTTGGTCTTTGGGCGAACCGCGATGCCAGCTGCGAAGTCGGCGTCAGTGCGCGACACACACCAGCGCAGCTTTTATGCACTCGCTCTCACACGTATGTATGTACATCTACACACACACTCTCTCTCGCGCACGCTCTTTGGGCGTCACATACAAACACAAGTGCATTTACTGCACTGTACCAAATATAAACAAACATGTTTAGTGCCGTTGCAGCAGTTGCGCAGTTTTTAATAAATTGGAAGTGTTTATTTTCATCAATGAAAATATCAATAATAAAAGTGCAAAGATAATAAACATTAGCAGAAACACTAAGTTATCGGCAGGAACAGTCTGCTGACACATACACTTACACAAGCGCACTAAGCTGACACACCTACGTCGATAGACTCAACACGTTCACCGAGCAACCAACTGTCTGCGCGCGCAGCACTAAAACAACTGAATCTAGTCTTGTTTTGGCTCTGATCAGAACGAGCGCTGGAAGAGAGAGAGAGAGAGCGAGAGAGCAATGCATAGGCACTTGGAAAGAGCGCGAGAGCGCGCCGTTGGTTGCGTGTGTGGAGCTGCCTCATGCGTTACGCGTATAAAAACAACTTGGCAGCTCCGTTCGTTACTATTTGAAATGACGCGACATGACTCAGAAAACACCGTGTAAAAATTTGTATTTGCTTAATATGAATGAAAGGTGTGTGACAACAGCAAAGATGCTTGGTTCTTGGCCAGGCGCCATCACTTAGCGTGCCTGCCAAGCATCTGCCGGCCACAACAAATGACGCGCACATGCCAGCGGCCCGCCCCATGCTGTTTCATCCTGCTCCGTACCATATACTGGCTGGCCGCCATGACCGGGCCATGTTCATTTTGGCAAAAACCATTTTTCGCGGACGCCTGATCTCAGTTGCATGAGCGCTGTAGAACTCTCAACTACGCGAAACAAATTCGAGTGCAAAACGGCTAGCGATACAATTAAAACCAAATACTTAAAGTATTTGACTAATATATAGACTAGCTGCTAGTCACTTGTACTTTGGGCCATCCCAAGTGAAAACAAAAGTGCCAATTACCCAATAAAAAGTGCTTTCAACTGTGGGCGTTACGAAATTGCATGCAATTTGCTAAAATTGCAAAATTACAAAATTGCAGCCGCAAATAATTTTCATTGCAGACCAACAATTGCCTATAAATAGCCCATAAGGTAGAACAAATCTGTCTGCTCTTCTTCCCAGAACATTATAGAATTATACGCAAAACTTTCGCATCATTTCTTCAGTACGCAAGACAAGAGACAAGACGATTCTTACAGCACATTGCGCCTTGACAATGATGTCATTGCTCGAGACATAAACTTCCTTCTGTGATCTCAATTAACATATATTAATTATACATATATATTATAATTGCATTTTTTAGATTGTACTAAAACAACTATTAATCAATTTAACACAAAATGGGTAAATACTAAATAATATATTTTAATGCTTTGCATAGCCATAGTGCCACAGTGATACCCAGCATTAGTTATGCACTGCGTTTGTTAAATAAATCAATTGAAGGCTCTATTTGTATTATGGTCATAGTTTTATTTGTACGAAGAAAAAACCATTATTCCCATGAGTTTCGTTCAGTTTCAGATCAAGCAGAACTCATTAGAAAATAAACAAAAATTATTCACTTGTCCCATGACATCAGATTGAATAGAACTCTTTCAGAATTTTATACAATTATTCTCTATAATAATATAATCTATAATATAATCATTCATATACATTATTTTCTTTTATGAAATATTTTTTTAAATTTGGCTTCATTTTGTGAAATTTATGTAGTTTTAGCTTCTTTTTTATAGCACTGGCTTTTAGTAATTCCATCCATATTATTTTTAATAAAATATAATACCGGGAAGCATGTATTGTTCGTGGTATCTCGGCACCGTAGAGCTATTAAATTAAGTATATGTAGTATAGTATATAGTTTATAGTAGTAGTATATAGTAATGATTAATTTGCATAATGAACATAATTGCTGAATGAATGCGAATTCCTTTGCTACTTATAGAGACAGTAAATACACCGACACAAACCGATGCCTGCCCATATACATGCCTATATACTCTGCAGACAATAGATCTTAGAGTGCAAGTCCCACGACAATCGGCAAGAATAGCGCACACAAGTTTTTTAAGTATTAGAAAAACATTATGGATAATTGGAACGTTTTGGCAGCGCAAACCTCATCCCAGGCCATTGGACGAGATGATGTCGTGGTCAAGACGCGTCTGGTGAGTACTGCTAAGAAAACCCCCTCCCAAAATAAAGAAAAGAAAAGAAAAGAAAAACATGCAGTAAACAAAACAAATGAAAACGATTGCGTAGAATGAGATGCACATACACTTTGTATACACCTAAAGTATATAGTCTGTATGCATATATATATATATATATATATATATATATATATATATATATATATATATATATATATATATATATATATATATATATATATATATATATATATATATATATATATATATATATATATATATTTATCGGTATGTGTGTTGTATATAAGTCTAAAGAGCTAGATATATGGTATATGGTACTTCCCAACCCATCAGCTGTTTAGCTAGCCCAGTGTTTTTCGCTCTTTTGACCACTAAAACGCACCGATCTGCTCTAGAAATTCTTGGCATTTTGTTGTTTTGGTTGCTCTGAACATTACTAGCGCTCATCTATAAATAGGATCTCGATCGATGGTGTTTCTCTTTAGCTGCCTCGCTGCCTGGCTGACTGGCAGCGAGTTTGTCAAATGTTTGTGGGCTTTTTGGAGATTCCTCACAGTAGCGACAAGTAGCCACAGCTAATTCAGAAATTCAGATAGACAGACGTTGAAGGTGCTCGGCAACGCGCGTTCCGCTCGCACTCGCATATTTCTTTTATATAAGCATCGATATTATATAGAGCAATGGATATTTCGACCGATATTTGGGGCCAGCTGGCCGTAGAGGCCTCACAGGTGTACCTATCTGATGGCACCGTGCGCAGTCCCTTTGCCGATACGGTAGTTGATAGAACGGAAGAATCCATCCAAATACCGATGGATCGATCAGGTTAATGTATATATATATATATATACAATTTATCTCTCTTACAGACAATTGAGAAGCTGCCCGACAAGGTGCTGTTGCACATATTTTCGTATCTGTCGCATCGGGAGATCTGTCGGCTGGCCCGCATCTGCCGTCGCTGGCGTAAGATCGCCTACGATACGCGTCTGTGGAAGAATGTTTCGCTGCGCCCGGAGATATCGGGGCTGCACGTGGGCTCTCTGGAGATGCTGCTCTCTCTCATTTCGGTGAGATTTGGGCCAACGTTGCGCTACATCGAGCTGCCCATTGAGCTGATCACGCATACGGTGCTGCACGAACTGTCGGCCAAGTGTCCCAATCTCACCCACATGTTGTTGGACTTCTCAACGGGTAAGTAACTGAGTTGATTTCCCCAACAGTAACTAATATATTTGATCTTTTAGCCATGCAATTGCATGACTTTAGCGAGATGCAGGCCTTTCCTACCAAGCTGCGCTACATGTGCATCTGCCTGTCGGAGGTGATCTTCATGGAGGGCTTTATGCGTAAAATCTACAACTTTATCAATGGCCTGGAGGTGCTGCACTTGGTTGGCACCTACGAGAAGTGCGAGGAGGAGGAAGAGGAAATCTATGAGGTCATCAATGTGCACAAACTCAAATCGGCCACGCCCAATTTGCGTGTTATCAATTTGTATGGCATCAATTTCATAGACGATTCGCACATTGATGCCTTCAGCTCCAATTGCATACAGCTGGAGTGCCTGGCGGTTAACTTTTGCAACAAGGTGACTGGCTCCACGCTGAAGACCTTGGTGCAGCGCTCCAAGCGCTTGACCTGCCTGCTGATGAATGGCACCAGCTTAAAGTCAGAGTTTGTGATGCAAGTGGAATGGGATAAGTGCGCGCTGCAGGAGCTGGATATAACGGCCACCGACTTGACCAGCGAGTGCCTGGTAGACATGTTGACCCGTATACCCAGTCTGAAGTTTCTGTCTGCTGGGCAAATCAATGGGTTCAATGATACCGTCTTAAAGCAATGGATGGAGCAGGGCAACACCAGGTCAACGTCTTAGCGCAACTTGTTATACTCAATGACTTATCAATTTACCCCATCAGATCTCTCAGCTCCTTGGACTTGGACTCCTCGGACAACATCACAGACGAGGGCATGCTCAAGTTTCTACAGCGTCATGGCCACCAGCTCAGCGCCTGCTGCCTCTCCGGCATGCCACATATCACGGATCAGCTCTGGATGAGCATACTCCCCATGTTGGGCAACTGCAAGTGAGTAGGGCATAGATATCCACATGATTAGTCAAAAGATTAAAATTTGTTTGGTCTACAGAATAATCGTAATGGGTACGGCTGAGAAACTAGGCGTCAATATACACGTGGATCAGCTGATGGACACAATTGCCTCCAACTGTGGCAATTTGGAACGTCTGGAGCTACGTTGGGATCCGGACAACTTGCGTTTCTCCGATAAGAGCCAGAAAGCAATTGATATATTGCGCGTCAAGTGTCTGAAATTACGCTGCATGGTCCTCAGGTAAGAATAACATCAAGATGAGAGAACCTTCTTAACTGATCCTTAATGCTTTTGCAGCGATGGCCGTTACTATGAAACCGTTAAGGCCAACTTTGAGCGCGCCGATCGCATCACAGTGGTGCGCACCACCACCTGCTGTCGGGTCTCTCCATATCATCTGTTGCGCAACTACAACGACTTGATTTTCAACTAAAAACCGAGTGTAGAACTCTCTGCACAAGTTTATAATTGTTGTTTAAATGTTAAACTGTTGGTATCCCAGTTATCCATGCCAAACTGAATCGAAGAGCAAGCAACTACCCCATTGAAATAAGTTGTTCCTATTGCAAATATAAGAAACAATTTCGTTCGATTTAAGGCAATTTGTATTTTGGTTAACATGTTGCATTACAAAATATTTGACATTAAGTTACATATGCATATGTTTTATATACAAATTTGATACAAATCGCTGACTTTTTTATACATAAGCTGCTCAACAAGTTGTGATCCAGTTACTCACCTTCTCAGTGAGCTGTGGTTTCACCGAAAGCAAAATCAAAGATGTTTAAATTAACTAAAGAGCTATGGAAATCTCTGGCCCTATTCACAGACAGTTCTAATTTCCATAAATATTGTTGTCTAGTCAAATTAAGATGCAATTGTTTATTGCTTACATATTGTACTGTATTTTATCCGCTTGTTTTCGTTTAATTAAATTAAATTAAGATAGATACATTTGCTAATTTTAATTTCTTGTAAATTACAAAATTATTTCGCGTTTTTGTTAACTAGTTTTGTTTGTTTGTTTTTTTTTTTTTACTTGGTACTTGATTGAATCATTTTCAGACTTCACCGCATTTATTTTTCTGCTGTTTTTGATTTTTTTTGTTTGTTTTTTTTTTTTCGTTTTTTGTTTAACACCATTTCACTGTTAACTTAAAACTAACCTTTTCAACATATTTGGGTCAACTTTTTACCATAAACTTAATGTACAAAGATCTGTGATTTAATTCACGTTTCATTCGGCGTATTCATATACAACGGTATGAACTTCTATGCATGATTATAATTTAATTTTGTGTTGAATTGAAGCCGAACAACTTAATGCGCCTTTTGATGGCTGTGTGTATGAGTGCGAGAGCGGGTGCGTGTGTGAATCAGGTATGTAAGATGATGAGGTGTTGGTGTTTATAGGAATAAGTTTCCTGAAACGATTAATAAGCAGCTCATAGTTTTGCTTAAGAGTTTCGCATTTTTTTACATAAGTACACTAACACATAGAACAGTTTTAATCTGTTATGATTAAGATTAGAAATAGCGAAAAAAAAAATGGTTCACTGATGCTCCTGCGACATCCGAAATATGTGCGTCGTATTGCTTGCCGCTGCAGTAGCCACAGCTGCCGCCGAAGTAGCCGTTGACGGCGGCGGCTGACCAGAAGCTGAAATATAGCTATTGTTGCTGTTGCTGCTGTTATTGCTGCTGCTACTATGGCTGCCGCTGTTGACCACAACAGGTCTTGTCTCTGCGGGTGTTTCACTCGTCAAATTGGCTATCGCATCATCGACGTTTGACAAGGCAGGTGTTGAATTCGTCCCTGCTGCACCATTTTCTGGAGCAGCTTCCGCCGCACGTTCGGGCGAACGACGCGCCGCTCCAGCATTGGTTGCGTCCTGTGGTAAAAAGAGAGAGAGAGAGAGAGAGCCACATTTATCAGAATATATACTAGCACCTAGAATTGCACTTACGTCTCTTGGGTATATGTGAATCGGCTGCTCAGCTTGACCCGCTGCCGCTGGGTCGGCTCCTTGTGCATTCTCCTCGGCCTTGTCCGTGTACATCATAATCTCGTGACACAGCGGACAGCGATCCTGCACATAGAGCCATTTTCGCAGGCAAACGCCATGGAAGAAGTGACGGCAACGCGTTATCTTTGCCGAGTACATTTCCTGTAAGAATCGAATTATATATAAATGCATCTTAGGTGCGAAAAATAATTATCGAGCCAACCTGATAACAGATGGCACAGACATCGTCAAAGGCTTGCAGCTGGGCAGGAGTTGCCTCCGGCAATGCTGATATCTTGTGGACCGCTGAGCGTCTCTTCATGAACACCGACCAACCAGCGCGTGCCTCGCACCAGATATTGAAGTAGGCATGAATGCACATCATGATCGCCCTGATGGCGCCGCCTGTAGCATTTTGGGCTATCAAGTTATAGTTATCGATACACAAAATCAACCAAATAATAAAATTACATGCACACGAAACAAAAAACTCTGACGGCAGCATACAATATAGGATTTACATATATTTATATACAAATATATTCATATATATAAATTTGAATGCTTTGTCACTGATTGTGTTAATGTAATTTGACAGCAAGGCCAATCTGTAATGCAGAAGACTTACCCGATTCAAAGACCAAGATCCAGGCACCATTTATAAAGAGCAAAATCCCAAAGCAAAACTCTACCGAGTTGCCAAAGGCACGCACATAGTATAGATAGTCGTCCAGTTTCTCCCAGAAGAATTGACGTCGAGCGTCTAGCAAAAAGAGCGTATAGGTGGCCAGCGAAACAAGCACCTGCCAAATAAGAGATTTAATCATTAATTAATAATTAAATGCATATGTAAAATCCCGGCACGCACCTTGACAATGACCTCCACGGAGAAAGCCGTCACAGCCAGCAGCCATGTGGAGGGCGAATGATGCGTCCACAAATAGTAAAGCAGACCGACGGGCATTAGTATGAGGAAAGCGCAAACGGACAAAGCTCGCACGTGCCGTTTGCGTGATGGGTTCCGTGCTGCACTCAGCGACATCAGTATGGGCGATACAATGTTATGGAGGAAGTGCAGAAGCGCTGTGACCAAAAGGCACAAATTGCGACACAAGCGGACAAAGCGCTTGTCCGGCGCGAGCGATGTGAGGCCAGTTTGCAGAGCCAATATATAAAAGAGCACCGCCGAAACAGTACCCAGCGACTTCTCTTCGTCGTTGTCATATGTCAACAGATACCATTGAAAGCCCCGTCCAATGTAGTGGCATATCATCGAGATGACACCGGTCATGCCCAGCACAGCTGTCAAGGTTTCACAACCATCAACAAGCAGCTTCTCCATTGCGGGAAACAGCTGCAAAGGCACGTCCGATTCGGCTGTAATCAATGTATAGCCACCTTTCAAAATTCTGTAATAAAGAATAAGAAAGTTATAAAACAGATTTAAAACTTGTTTAAAATAAGTATTTTAAGGTATTATATTAAAAGAAACCTTTGGTATGTTTCCTGCCTTCATAGTATACTAGTTTTGTTTTACAAAATATTAAACTTTAATATTGAGCTTTCCTATCATAGATAGAGATACACATTTTATCTGAACAACATCTGCGCTATCGAAATATTTTTGTAATTTGTATAGCTTTGTTTATATAATTTATTTTGAATATTCAATATATTCCAGTCATTTGTTTAAGTATAAGATAAAGCTGATAATGTTGCATAATCTTTGGAACAACTTAGATATATATAAATAATAAAAATACCTTTTATATCTAGTATTATTATTAGTATTACCTGAGAGCCCAAAACACTCGCAACACATTGGGCACATTAAGACGCTGCCACTCGTTCTCAATGAGTGCCGAAAGTCCAAAGTTGGAAACAAAATTCATTGCATATTGGTATCCATTGTACACTGTTCTGCTAGCTTCCATTGCACTTTGCATAAGCGTGATTTTGGTCAGTATGATGGGCGTGAGGCCCGCAACCACGGGAAGTTTGTCCACTATGCTCGGTGAAAGCGGCAACATGGCAAGCAGGATTGGACTAGTGAATATGATGGGCATAGACTTCTGGAGTAGCCCAAACCGCGGCCCCAAATGAATATAGGCGAAGAGCATTCCCATAACCCATTGAGCGATTATATGTGGCGCCAGCGTCATAATGACTCCGCCCGAATCCAGCAGTCTGGTGGTGTTCAAGGACAATAGATCTTCCAGTATGCACGGACTGCGCTCCATAAGCTCCAGTGCGCTCACATTGGACCAGTATGAGAGAAAGGTGAGTCCCAGCGAGGTTAAAAACATGTACACCATCACCAAATGCCGCGTCCACAGCATAAAGATGCAAGTAGCACATAAGAAGCCTGCAAATGCCAGACAAGGTTTAAAGTACAATCAATTCGTAGCAGTCGTGGGGTGATAAGCGATTGCGGTGAACGCCCTATTCAGCACACTCACCTAGTAAACAGACGACGAACTTCACCGTCGTTATGCTCAGCATATTGGCCAACATGCTATCGTTGGCGAGCTCATCCATTATATTGTTGAAATTATTGCTAAGCATGCCGCTGGTTTGCACTGATTTGGATGCATTGTCTATGGTGTGTTCGAGGATCTCTTGGTTTTTGTTGCTGATGGCGCTGGAGCTGCTGGCTGAGTCTTCGCTGCCCATGCCGAAGAATGCCTTGATGGTAGCTAATATGTCTGTGCTGTTGCTGGCATCGGACTGGCTAGATCCGCCAGCCTCGCTGTCCATTGTGTAGACTTTGTTCGAGCCGAGTTGTATGGGCACGCCCATGCTAATTTTGAGTATCTCATCGATGACTATGATGGGCGGGACACGCATCATGACATCCACTAATCCGAGCACCTGCGTCCTTATGGACATTTTTGAGCTGTAACTATAGCTGACGCGGCGTGACTTGGCAGATTGCGTGCACTTTTGGTTACGATTCACTTAATCTAAATCAACTTCCAAGTGTCGCACGCATTTGTTTTTGTTGTTGTGTTTGTTGTTGTTGTTATTATTATTGTTATTGTTGCTGTTTTGCGAGTTTTGTGTTTTGGTTGCTCGCTCGGCTGCTTGGTTGGTTAATCGGCTGGCGTTGGCCTTCGTCTTGGATTTCGCAAAGCGAAAAGAATCGTGCGCAAGTGTTATTGGTGTGTTTTCGTAAGTTGTTGGTGTGCGTCAAAATTATATTTTATATTGGAAGGAGGGGGAAGGGCGGCAAATCGGTAGTGAAGGTGAACGTTGAGGGTTTAGATCGATTGCACTATCTACATTCGTTACGGCTTCCCTTGATCTGGCACACTACTTACGATTGTTTTGTACACCAAAAGAATCGATTTAAGCGCAAGAGTAGTTTTTTCACAATTGAATTGGGCTTTTTGTTTTTCCTTTGCTTCGCTTCTTTAGTGCAATTCGCGAGCGTTTCTTTCGATATCAGTGTTGATATCGTTTGTACTATCGATAGTTATTCGCCGACCTGCAGCACTGTTACCAAGCAATATAGCGTTGCCAGAGCGGCAATCAGCTGACTGTATCATTTGGCGCGTAAGCAATCAAATTTCAAAAATTATTCAGCAACACAATTATTAACTCAGGCAATAGCAAAAACTCATTTACAACCTATTCATATGTATATATATATGTATAAATAAATCTATATTTTTTTTTTTTATCTGTTAGTACTTAGAATTTTACAATTTGTCTTTTTGTAATTATAGTGTATTCAGAATACGTCGCCTACTAAAAATCTTTAACGACAACTTTTAGGAAAATTCTTGGTCCTCGCCGGCAATAAGCTCGCATTCGTACACACATTCTTAGGGACTCGGCATAAAGTGCACATTTTATTATGACTTTCGAAAAACATTCCTATTCAACAATGCCATGCGCATGCATTTATAATAGTTGGCGCTAGTAAACAAATGTGTTAGACAAGTAAAACCAAAGTTTAAAATATCAAAGTCAATGTAGCTTGTTCAAAATTTTTGCTTACACTAAAGACAATGTACAATATAAATGTGTTATTCATTGCTTTTTAAAGTCCGACAACTAAAGCAATTGTGTTTTTTTTTCGAACAGACTATAATAAAATTCACTCAATTTGTATTTTGCAAGTTTTCAAAAGACTTCCGCAATGTTTTTTTTTTAAATTAATTTTAATACGGAAAAATTCAATATAACACAGTATTTGTTTTATACGATTTTTTTGTTCTCTCTAATTTTATTTACACACTAACCCATAATTCTCCTATATGCTTTCTAAAATTCGGCCTCTCTCTCTCTCTCTCCCTCCCTCTCTCTCTCTCTCTCTCTCTCTCTAATGTCTCAAATGTCAAGTAATGTTGTTATATACACTTAAACAAAATAGTTTCGGATCCTAAACTGATTGCTCATGTGACTCCCATCAATCCTAAATACTGCATTTTGTGGAATTTACTTTGCGTAGTTCGCTTTATTCGACGAACATTTTTGAGAATTTGGTGCTTTGCTCTGCTTTTGTTTGCTAGACGGTGGGGTCATTCACTTTTTAGCATTTACGACTCGATTCGCTATTCATGTTCTCGTTGCCTGTTGCCCACTTCTATGCAAATGCACAAATTGAGGCAATGCAGTTGAGCTGCCGCTCGTAATTATGCGCAATTGTTTAGTGCTCAGCTCAAATGGTTCAACTGCAACTTAATTGATTTTTCGCTTTAACAAAGAAGCGCTCAGGTCTCACGCATGGCAATTGTATAATTTATCGCTCCAGTTCTAATCGCCAGCTGTCAATGGCTGCCAACGTGGCCAGCCGGCTAGCTAGTCGGTGATCTCGAGGGAACGATTTAATTCGCTGGCCATATAAGTAGGAAATTTGTACGTTGATTAACGCGCCAATCGGTTTACACAACTGCAAAAGTAACGTACAAAGTGTCGATTGTGCCCCCTGCCTCTGCATCTGCCTCTGCCTCTGCCTCAGCGCCTGCCCCTGCACCTGTCTCTCTTACTCTTCCTGCCACCATCTCCTGCCTTCTATCTACGTATCCATCTCGTATGCTCTCGAACTGTCTATGTGTGATTTCATTACACTTAAAGCTATGTGCTCCGATCGCTGACTGCACTTCGCCGAATTGCCAGGACTAACACACACACACACACACACACACACACACACACACACAACTCGAACCATATGCGCATGTGAACGTGAACGTGAACGAGTGCAACGCGTTCTCAGCATGATTACCACTCATAGATAGCAACGACGACTGGCAACCTGCTGGGATGCCAAATGAATTAGCTGCTTCAGCTTCTGTGGCTGCTCTGCCCAGGCTGGCTGGCGTATTAACTTTATGATAATGTTTGCGCTAAAATGAATAAGGCGCTTTATTCGTTCTACTGATGTGGGTATGGGTATGCTTGAAGCACTCAAAGCTGACAAGAATGGAAAATGGTCTATCATGAAAATCGTGATCAGAATGGAGACAACAGCTAAACAATACTCAGATGATTTTCAAATTAAATAATTATTCAAATAAAGTGAATCAAATCGTAACTTAATTAACATTCAATAATCAAGTTGAATGCACAAATTCAGATTCAGATTAATAACATCTGCCAATAATCAAGAAAAGTATTTTAGTTATTGACAGTCTATCAACATATAAATTTATATATATAGAATTAAATTCCTTTACTGAGTGTCGCAGTCATTAAATGGTTATTGGAGAAGATTTATTTACTCTTTATAGTTTTATTTCAAACATAAACCACAAACTGTTTTCAGTTATTCGCGCTTAGTTTTCATGATTAAATCATTAAGTCTAGATCTTTGATAAGGTAAAGTCTACCTAATAGGCACGATATATATAAATTTCATTTTGTTTTTATTTTGTTAAGACTTTCATTAAACACTATTAGCCAACTAAAAATTCAAAACTGAATGCTGAAAGCACATAGAACATAGTACATCGTACAACTCATATAACCTTAATATAAACCTATTTCATTTATATTCTAGCTAGAAATACTTTTGCTGAAGATATCTTTTCATTGCTTCAACTTAGGTTGTGACAACCATAAAGACAAGTAAGTTTCAGTTAAACAAAAAAAATATAAAGTCTGAACAAAATGTGATCATAATTGATACACGGGAAATGTTGATTAATCATAGTTTTAAAAGTATAAAATATCCATTCAGCTTTAGCTGCAAAATTATACAATATCTGGTATTTACGATTTGCCAAACCCCTAAACAGGCATAGCTATAAAATTTATATAATTAATATGATTTACTTTGCAGGCGATAAACATGAGAATGCTTTTCAAATTCCTAGCCTAGTATATTTATTCAGAACTTCAAGTGTTCAGCTAGAGTCAAACTGCTTCGCTTTCATACAGACAACAATAAATATACCCATTTGCCTTGCTGAGCGAGTAAGGTTATTGATAATATTATTTAAAATATATTTAGAAAATATCGCGAATCAAATCAAGTTGCATCGCTCCTTTCGACACTTAGTAGTAAGTTGTCAGACTTATTGAGGCAGTTGGCTTTTGGTGGCTGCTCTTCGTTGACTTAATTGGATTTTAACTGTGCTGATTAAGCATCCGTTAGTGCTGCTGCTCCACAGATTCTTATTGTTTGTCATAATTGCCAAAAAAAAAATAAATAAATATAAATAAATAAGAAAAAAGTGTCACAGGTCCTTGGAACCGGTCGGCTTCGTATGTTATTGTTATTGTTGTATATTGAAATTGATATCGTCGGCCGTGGATGCGGCCGTGGCCAGCGAAACGCCAATTATCTTTTGCATTCAAAGAATAATTAGGAGCTTGATTGACATGCGGGATAAGGAGACATACACTTGGAATGCCGTAGCAAATTATCGAACGGCTACTGTGCTGTGTGCTGCAGAGGCTGATCCACAAAAATCAAAGGCCGAAACAACGAGGACGACGACAATGTCGCGACGCCTTCCACTTATTGATTGCCGTGCTGTTGCGCCTTTGCCTGTGCCTGTGCCTGTGCCTTTGCCTTTGTCTGCACATAGAGTGGTAATCTGATGCTAAGCCAGCGATACAGTGGCCAGGGCAAACAATGACCAGGCTGTGGGCCCCACCATCGGCCCGGGCTCCGCTGCGAAACCAAACCCGTTTTGGCAAACGGCAGCAGCAACAGATCGCAGCTCAGCAATTACAATATGTTTAACTACGTCAGCGCGTTATCTGGGGCTCAGCTCGGAGTTGGACTCCATGGCCCATGTCAACGATTAATCCAGCGGACCGCTGCCTCGTCACCGTGGCAAGCGCTTGTTAGGCAGCCTCTTTTTGGGGCAATTGCAGCGGCCTCATCATCGATTGTGTTATCGATGGCGTTGCCAGTCTCAGTCGCAGCTCCGGCCACGTCCTCGGCTCCTTGAAGCTCCGCGAGGCCAGCTCTGAATCTCATTTGCGATTAAGTTCTTATGGGCAACTGGGCACAGTTCGTGGAAAGTTGGGCAGCAGATCTTTATTGTTCGATTGGTTTATTTATAATAATTAGGTGCGCTGTCCAAGCGACTTTGTTTTTCGTGCTGTTGCGCCGAATACTCCCCAGCCCAGCTTATCGACGTCTCCAAGCTGGCCCATAAATTCTTTAAGCTCGCACCTTTTCATTGTGCGCACTCACACACTTAGTGGAGCGATCGGTCTTGGCCACAGCCGGCTCACGTCTTGGTCCCTGTACCTGGCTACTGCTGATTGCAATCGCGTTTTGCGCATGCGCGAGGACGGCCCGCAGCTTAGACCAGACCAGACCAGACCCAGCGTATCCAGCGTGCTGGTGCTGGTGCTGATGCTGATGCATGTGCATGTGGCTGGCTACGGTAGCTGGCGCAGCGCGTTCCTTTGGTAAATTGCTCACATTAGCAGGTTGTACGACTTATTAAGTAAGCACAATTTGCGTGGCCGCCGCCCCAAAATAATGGTCAGCCGTTAAGGTGGCGACCGGGAGCCGCCTAGCCGGACAAGTGATTGTTTTATAATTGCAATCGCAATTGCAGTTCGATGCGATGCGATGCGATGTTGCTAAATTGGCTCTGGCATTGGGGCTGGCCCGGTCGTGCACCGGGTACCGAGTAGGCTGGCCAACGAAATTGGCAATCCATTTGAATGAATAATTGCTCAATTATTGAAGCCGCCGCCGCGGCCGAGTGGGAGACTGGCACTTGCTGGGCGCAAAATTGGATGAAATTTGTCTGTCGGGTCAACAAGCAGCCAGCATGGATTAAAGCAAGGCATATAGAATACATTTATATAAATATATATATATATATATATATATATATATATATATATATATATATATATATATATATATATATATATATATATATAATTAAATAATACACAAATAACAATAAAAAAACAGAAATTTGAAAGTGGGAAGCTCAGTTTTAGTAGATATTCATATATGTATTCCTTAATCATAATTGATGTTGCTTGCATATGAATGAAAATTATGCAACAATAGAGAGTTCATGAAGTGTGCCCACTCCAAAGGCAGTGGAGCAAATTAAAAACAAAATATTTTCGTCTAAAGCGATTTGAGCACGCTGATTAGGCCAAGGCAGAAGCGCCAAGCGACAAAGCGCGACAAAAATGGCGCTAAGGCCACTTGGGCAGAGACGACGTCGCTGAGCAGCAGGAGTTATCGTATTAGGGTGAAATCGTGAAATGGAACTGGACCAGTTTTAGCGGAAGCACTACCAGCTCAATAAGAAGAAGAAGAAGCTGAAGAACAGACAGCAGCAGCTGAGCTGGAGCTGGAGCTGGAGCTGCAGTTGGAGTTGGAGTTGGAGCTGCGCTGTCTGCAGGCACGTAAGAAATTTCATACTAATTGGCATAAATACCAAGTGTCGACGAGAGGAGAGTCTGTAGCTATTGCTGACTGGGACTGGCCAGCGACGACACTGACAAACTGACGAACTGACTGCATGACTGACATTGAGCACTGAGACAAAAAAAAAAAATAACGTCACAAATACAAACGTTTATATATATATGTGTATATGTATGTGTGAGTGCATCTATAGACAACTGCTTGTCGATGAGATCTTCACCTTGGCAATCATTAATCGTCTGCCTCTCGACATAATATCAATGTTGGAGCTGTGCTGCAACGTTGTCTCTGTTCGTCTAAGCTTGTTTTTTTCTTCTTCTTTGCTTTCTTTTTATTATTTATTTTTTTTTTGTTATTGTTTTTGTTATTTGTTTTTTTTTTTTTTTAGCATGGTTCTCTTCGCTAGTTGGCCGCGTGCAATGCTGGAATGCTCATCGAACCAATTGAAATTGCTGTGACAACAATAAAAATTCAAGTTTGGAGCCTCTTTTTGCTGCTGTGGCTCGCTTGGTCGGTCGCTCGGTTGACGTTGCCAGCTCAACTGACTGACAATTAGACGTGGCTAAAACGTTCGACTGATCAAGCGATTTGTAGCTGTAAATTCATCTCTATTTCGTTTTGCTGCCATGGCCAACGAGGGTTCATGTGTTCAATGTGGCTGCTGCTGGGGAATGTTGAGATTCTGTTCGTTTGTCTTTGCTTTTTTCTCTCTTGTTTTTTTTTTTTTTGTTTTGTCCTGATCACTTGCTGTTCCTGACTGTCCTGGCCTGGCGACTACTTGTCGCTGTTAAAATCCAATTAATCGAACAATTTACTTTGCTGCGTTTAGCGATGGTGTTGGACTTGCCTGATGCTGCGCCCGTTTAGCCTCTTGCTGTGGAATTGATAGCTTTCCAAGCATGGCCTGGTTTATGGCGTACAAACGAAATTTTAACACAGTTCGCACAGCGTTCAGAGACTTGATATTTAAATAAATTATGATTAACATACATATTTAAATATTTTGAAAATGATATGGTAAACTTTCAGATTTGCAAAGGAAACAAAGACAATCATGCTTTCAGAATTCAACAAATTCTTTTTTATTATTTTTGCTGGAAACTGCAAGGCGCATTAAGCGAGACCTAATCAAAAGTAATAACACAATAAACTCTTTTCGCATTGCTGTTGTATATAACTTCAAATTGAAGCGGAGGAAAAATGTTAGACAACGATTTATAGCAGAATCATAAAAGCAAATGAGCAGACGTAAATCGGTTTTCGAAAGTATTTACTCATCATATATTATTTGCAATAGAAGTAATCATATAATGCCATAGTTTCAACTAATGAAGAATATAATTATATAGAAAACTAATTATGAAAGAGTTGACAGCAGAAAATTATTAATTAAAACCCATAAGGAAACTTTAACCATATTTAGGAGTAATACTTTAGTTATACTATAGATAATTATATAGTATTATATATTATAGATAATTAAATCGAAAAGCTGCATCGATTTTTGCCTGACTTCTCATTTGTGAGCTATGCAGACATTATATCTATTGAAATCTGATGGATTATGCTACCATATCAACAATAGCATTTTATTTGCAGACAGTGTATGTAACTTTGAGCTCGTTTATCACAGATACGAAACAGACTCTTTATAGACAATATACCTAAACAAATTTCAAAGTGAACTTGCAATATGTAATACTTACATATAGGAAATTCAAAAATCTTTCTTTCTTTATTACAGACACTTCTACAATTAAAGAGATCGCTGCTGACGTCTTTTGTCTGTCGAACTGTTTATGCGCAAATTCACGTTGATGAACAACACTGACAGTCTGTGATGGGTACAAGTGATCGGTTGGGTGTTGATACATAAATTATTGCCAAGACTGCAACATGACAGCATAACAAAACGTCGCTGCAGCCTCTGGTGTACGCCCACCAAGAAATGGGCGGCCACCCTTTTGGTTGGCAGCCGAGCATGATTAGTGTCAATTTTTGTCACTTTAATAGCGTCGTTTATGTGTTTGGCTAAGCGAGTCGTTCGAGTGCATTAAAAAAGGCACCGTGGCCTATAAAATACGAGTAGGCCAAGTCAGTTCCAGCATCAATGGCTGGGCAGGAAAACTGTGCACAGCACTTGGAAACGTTTTCATTAATAGACGCTCGAATATCAAAGTGAAACTTCAGAGTCATGCCGACGTCGCAGCAGCTACCAATTCCGCTCCCGCTCCCGCTCCCGCTCCCTCTGCCACTGCCAATGCCATTTGCTGCTGACGTCGACAAACGCCCGCCCCATTAAACCACAAAATTTATTACACCAACTAAAACGAAATCTCAGCGAGACGCAGCCGTGATGCTGTAGTCGAAGCAGCGGGCGCGGAATGGCAATGGCAATGCCATGAAGTGACATCTGAAAGGCGACTAGCAGCAGCCGTTGCAGCAGCATGAAGTAGGGGCAGCACCGAGCTGAACAACTTAATTCAAGTGTTGTCACTTTGTCGTGTTCCATAAATGTTGCCTTAAAACGCTGCTCATTAATTTTCAAGTGTAACTTTTATTAGGTATTTAAATGCGTGCGAGAACTTGCCACCAAGCGGCAAGCCAATGGCAACATGCCGCTGCACATAAATTGGACAAGTCGCATCACTCTGCGAGGGAGGCTGCCTCTCTCTCTCGCTTTTTCTTCTCTTTATGCCACATGTTGAAGCTCTCGATTGCCTCGCCCCCACTGCCAATGCGCCCCCAGACGGCGCGTCGCACATACTTGAGATTGCATTAGTCAGTTTTGTGTCGCAGCCACTTCACAGACCATGATCAATGCTCCGTCATATGCCCGTGCACAACCCATTACATTAATAATCCATAACAGCACGCTAGAGATGTGCGCGTGACTTGGCTGTGCAGTGGAAGTAAGAATTTATTAGATTATATAGCAGCAAAAGTATGAATACATTTATGCTTGAGTATTTTGATATTTAGCTATGCGATATATTCTTCGTGATAGTACGAATTCAAAACGATTTATGCTGGAGATATATACTTATTTATGTATATAAATAAATATTGTATAAATAAAAAAATCTTGGAATTATATCTGTTATATACAATATAATTAGCTCTATAGTAAGCATTTCTAATTCTTAACAAAATTTATTATAAATTTTAGTTTCTTCAACTATTTGACATTTGGCGATCGAATAGCTAGGCACATCCCTAGTTGCCACCCAGTAATAGGCATTTGAACGATCTGTTAATGCCAATAAATCAAGAGCTGGAAGAGAGAGCATATAGATTCACCTCAAGTGGTGCATTGTCGGCGGCGCTGTGTCTTCTTCGTTGGGCGAGAGTGAAATATGATGGCTACTAATGCTGTTAATGAAACAACGTAATTATGTGTATGTATTTGAGAGGGGACGCAGCCTACTTAAGGATCGGGGGCCCCCGAAACGGGTCGCCAGGCACATTAATTATGCGCCCGGAATGTTGTGAAGTTTGTAGCGTTGCGGCTGTGGTAAAAAAAGAAAGAAAAAAAAAACTAAAAATCGAAAGACAGACAAACAAAACAAATAACAAGCTGTCTGGCAAACAAATGCGGGGCTAAGTCATCTGACATAATGTATTAAAAGGATTTTCTGGATTTCAAATATTGTCACAGCCACCAAAAGCCACCGATAAAGTAGTTCAAAGCAGCCGCTGTTGGTTTTTTGGTGGCTGCAAGTTCCGCTTCTTGATTGGTTAACTGCACCACACGCTGGGAATAGAGACATCTATTAAATCGTTTGCCAATTGGGCGTAACAGTTAGCTTAAAACACCAGACATTACGCCCCCTCCATTTGTGGAGTGCTTCCTCACTGGAGGCTGCGCATGGATTGAGCTCAACTCAAGCAAAGCTGCTGCTCTTAGGCATTTTGTCATACGCTCAGATAACATTGTCGTTAATCGTTGTTAATTAATTAACGGCATGCCGGCTTTAATTTTAAAGTAGTTATTATTCTAACGAACTGTCAACACCTACCCATAAAGCCAGCCAACCTCCAAGTCACCGTCCCGCGGGGCTACTGGGTGGTCGCCTGCTACAACGCGTTGATGTCTGAAACTCGTTTGCTTCATACGTGTATGAGTGTGTGTGTGTGTGTGTGTGTGTGTGTGTGTGCGAGTATGGGTGTGTGTGTCTGCATATGTTAATTTGCCGATCGTTAAATATAAAAAATTTGTTGATTTTATTGTCAGCTCGTTTACAGTTATTGTTAGATGTGGCTCCGTGAAAACTATATCTATGCATATACAAAACTATGGCCACGCAATGGCCATTTCAATTATCTGATCATATATGTAACATTATGGAAAAGACATTTGAACAAAATATATTTAATTACTTTTAAAAATTAAAAAGATAAATACATATAAAGCTCAGGTATTTAGACAAGCAAATGGAAATTCAGGGTATAAAAGTTTTGTGAAAATGTATGTAATAGGCAAAGGTAAGCGGACCCCATTAATTATATACATACCTGTATCCTTGATGAGCACGACGAGCTGAGTGGATATAGCCATGTCCGTGCAATCTCGTAAGCCACAAAAGCAAGAGACTTGAAACCTAATTGTTTTTCATCACTAAAGCTATTGATATTATTTATCTTAAATATCATTAGATTCTTGTATACTCTTGCAGATAAAACTTCTCAATTGAAGGTTTACTATGCTTTCAACAATCTGAAAAGTATTTTTTTTTTTTTTTTGATTTAGTTTTATCTATTCACTATCGGTTGCAGCTCTTTACCGTATTTAGCTCTAAGCCTAAACTTATGGGCCAGTATATACGTATATGAATACATAATCAACCTGATCCAAATGCTGGCAAGAGTGTCTAACATTCGACTTATTATATAGAATAGTTTTTTTTTGTTATATTTCGCATCTTCTTTCGTCTCATTTGGCTCCTAATAGGCAATAGAAGCTAAGCTTTCTTGCAAATTTTTATGGCCAATATTATAAATTAACTTTGATCGGTGGACTACATAACAAATTGCCAATAAAAAGTATAGTTTTACAAAATGAGAATACATAAACTAACTGAATGCGATATATCTTATAATAGTATGAAAAAAAACACGATTGTTAATAAAGGTGAATCTGTATGAAGCTATTTTAGCACAATATTGTTTTTCTTCCCACAATAAACTCAATTCAGTGCTTATCATATGACATCTATGCAAATTCTGAAATATTTTCATACTATCGCTAGTTTCGATCTGAAAGAAACGTGCAATTTAACGGTGAACGAAATCCAATAATAACCTTCAACTTGGCCACTCAACACCCGCATTGGGAGCTAGCAGCCGGCAGCAGCCGGAGCAGGAGCTGCAGCAGCAAGAAGCAGACCAGACGAACATTGGACAATTGGAATTTAATGGAGTCAATTTGGTGTTTGAGATGCATAAAGTGGAGCGTTGGTGTGAGTTCTACTGAATACCGAATATCGAATACTGAGTGCTGAGCGCTGAGCGCTGAGTGCCGAATCCCGTCTACTGGATACTGAATGCAAACAGAAGTCACATTCGAAGCTGCTAACAATGCAGATCAAGAGATGAGCGCGTCCATTGCAGAACAGACGGGATCGGCCATTGTTCCATTTGGCTTGTTGTGTGTTGTTTTAGGAGTTCGCTAAAAAGACAAATGTGGTGTGTGCTGCTGCTGCTGTTGCTGTTGCTGTTGCTGCCGCTGCTGTTGCTGCTGCTGATGTTGCTGTTGGTGGTGGGGGCCAACGAGCGAGCGGTGCTCAGCGCGTGTTAGTTCCACTCGTTAAGGATTTACGAGCAATTTTTATCACTTTGAGGATCGCTGACAAATCCGGCAACAACAACAACAACAACAACAACAACAACAACAACAACTTGAATAAGCAAGAGAGCAACAATGCAATGCCAGCATGCGCATAATAATGGCATGTTGTCGCGGGAATCCTATCCTATCCGACTACGACTCCTCCACTGGCACTGAGGCAGTCTGGCAGCCAGGCAGGAAACGCGCTTGTCTCATCGTTGTCGCTGATGTGGCCAAAAGTGGCCAATAAAACCCAAGCGACAACAACAATAACAACGAATTATAGCAAAGTAATCGCATTGCGACTTACCTTTTCGGCCGTTGTCCATTTTGGCTTTCATTTTATATACCACGCACTAATCGAACTTGCGCTAAAGGGGTACTTATATCTCTATAGATATCTATCTCTCTAGTAACAGTTTTGAAGATTAAGTTTTATACATCTGTTATACCACAGTATTTTCCAGATATATAAATAGCTGAATTTTAAATTTTCAGCTTGAGTTTGTAAGTAAGTCCTTAAATGGCTGCTCAACTACATAAAGTTTATTTTGATAATTTCCATGTTAAAATCCAAGTTCCAAGTGCTATTCATGGAGTCGGCCAAAGAGTGGTCAAATTAAATGCAATGCATTAACAACATGAGGCTATATGAAAAAATGTTAATACTCTAACTTTTAAATTCGAGTTTATGCAAGAAAATACCAATTCGGATCTCAACTCTCTGGCAGAGCCCTCAGCTGAAACTTAAGTATACTAACACGAATTGCTGTTTAATGGATGTACATATATATTGTATATATTTTTTTTTTAGCTCAGGACAATAAGCCTTTTTCTTTTTGAATTTTAGAATTTAATAAGCAAATAATTCCTTTTGAATATTTTCTTAACTCATTCCATTTTGTTTTCTCTTAGGTCATATGGCTTTATATTTAGTTTTCTTACTCGAAGTTAGACTGCAGGGTATCGTCGAGTCAGCCATACTCAGCTCCAGGCCACTCTTACCTGTTTCTTCTGCGATTATTTTTGCGCAGGCTCGCTGGCGTTGATTTCCCTTCCAATTTATGTGACATATTGATTTTCAATTGATGATAGTCTATTTTGCGTTGCCCGTCAATTTATTTCAGCCATTTTAAATTGGCATTTGTGTTGCGTAGTCGCTTCTTAGGCTGATGCAGCTTGTATAACTTCATCAATGGCCATGAGACTAGGTAAAACCTGGACCTGGACCTGGACCTGGACCTGGACCTGGACCTGGAGCTGGAGCTGGAGCTGGACGTGTAGTTTTGCGCATTTGAATGTAAATTTAATTCAATTAATAATGCATCATATGCTGCCTATGCCTAATTGCCATGCGATGATCGTAGTCGACGTCGACATTGTTGTTGCTGTTGTCATTGTTGTCTGTCTGTCTGCCTGCTCATCCTGAAGGATCCGTGGCCCAAGCAGCAGCTGCTGCTCGTCTCTGCTGACAATATTGATGATTTAGTACGAGTCGACATTGCTTTCGTTGTTTGTTGTCATGGCACCAAAGGCGTAATTAGACAAGCATTGTGCAAAAGCGTTAATTAAAAACCACACAAAAAGTTGCAGTTGCCATTTGCTGCAGCCTGTTTGGCTGTTTGGCTGTTCGCTGTTAACTGTTGGCTGCCAGCTGCGCCAGCCATGACTCCATGGTTTTACCCTCGTAATGAGCCCGCGTCGATTGCGTAAGCTCAACGAACGGATGCATCAGCTCCATCGGCGCAGTCATAGCCATTGCCATAGTCGGGGGCTGGCGCTGCGCACACTTGGCTAATAATTTCCTTTGAAATGCTTGCCACTGGCTGGATGAATGGATCCCTCATGCGTATTTATGAGAGAGCCACGCTGACAGCCGAGCGTGAGTGTATTAATTTTCGCATGATTTTGACGCCAGTTAGAGACATGCAATGCACATGATGCAGCGCATCTATTGGAGAAATGCTGGGGCGTCAAACACTGATTTGTAGAAGATATTAAAGCAAAAGAAAATAAGTGTCAAAAGGCAAACATACATACATACATTTTATTTCGAAATATATATTTGCTTGTAGGTACAATTCAAATATGACTAAAAGTTGTACTGAGATATATAATACTATATGATGGTTGATGTTGCTGAAGTATGAAAATGCTCTGTATTAGGGCAACTTCATAATGTGATTCAATTTTAATGAAATAGTATTTTTTATGAATGTATTTATATATTTATATTAATTTGTTTTGTTAAATGTATATAGTATTTATATATTTATGGATAGTTTTTCCAAAATGTATATTATATATTTATTTTATCACGTAAAGTATTTATATGAAGCATTTGATTATATTTATGTTTACTACATAAATACAAAGTCTGTTTTCTTTTTGTCCGTCTAATACTTGGAATATATACTGGTTCGAAAAATTTCGAATAAAGACTACTGAAAAGGCCTATCGAAGATCTTAATTAAGTCTTCAAGAAAATTTACATATCATGCAAAATGATTATTATAATATGAGAGTTATTCAAATATTCTTAAGACTTGTACTCATAAGTAGATTTGGCCTCATACCTAAACTAGTATATTCTATAGTATAGTAAAGGACGAGAGTCAAGGAGTTAAGCGCATGAAACGATTTGCATTAAGCGGATCAGTTTCAAATGCTGTCGAAAAACCGCAAAGTCAGGGCGATCGGCTCGTGCGTGCACCTGCACAGCAGGCACTTGACCAGGGACACAAGTGAGTGAAGGCAGTGCTCAAGTGTCCGGAGTCTGGAGGACAATGCGAATAGACAGCAAACACTTCAAGCGGCTCAAGTGCCTGACTTTGTGACATGAAAAATAAGCGGCTATAAAATATGAGAGGTTCTTGAAAAAGAGGAAGACTTAAATATATTGAGAGAAAGGATTCTTGTGTTTTCCTGAACAAAGCCGAAGAAAATCCTTTTTGCGAATTTGTGCCGACTCTGGGGCACTTGAACTTGATGGGAACATGCGGGCTGAACATCATTAAATCCTCTCGAGTTAACAGCGAGTACATTAAAATGTTATGCAGGACAACAGACGCATTAGTGTAATCCTTGCGGACACACCCACCAGCCGGACCTCGACAGACAAGCTGAATGAAAATCTCGCAATGAATGAAGTGCTGCATTCATTCAGCAAAATGGACCTTTGGAATTTCGTTGGCCCTTTGCACTGTCAACTAATTTCGAAGGGGTCGCAACAAAAGCGCAGCAGGTCGCACCATACTGATCAGGGGATCCTGGGAATCCTTTTGGGCAGCCTGCAACAATAACTGGTTGCAATCGCGCACAGCAATAAAAATTGATAATAAAGCAAGTGCCAACATGGCCGAGCCTTGTGGAAGGCATTAAATAAATTTAACAGCTCAATGACTTGTCGAAAGGTGCAGCCAGAAGCGAGGAGCAGAGCCGAGAGACTCGAGTCGAGCCGGGAGGCTGCATTGTGGCTCAGTCAAGCGCAGCGGCTCAGGCAAGCATAACTTAATTAGCAGACCAGCGCTTATATTAAACTTAATTTTTTATGATTTCAGCTTAATTACGGCGCCGTGGCGCTGCCAGATTGCGAGGTCAAACGCTGCACTCGTATATTGCAATTAAGAATATCATTCAAGTATGAGCAGGAATTGCACTCCAGTGCCAAGGGCCACCAAGGTGACCGCCAGCCTGCCAGTTAGCTATACCTGCCAGCCTATTCTAATTGAAGCTGTTTGCCAGAGGCTGGGGCTTTGTCTTTGCGGGCCATAAATTACATTTATGGAATGCTCAACGTATTGTGTACTCGTGTGTGTGTGTGTGAGTCTGCTGCTTAACACCTAATCGGCCGAAATGCGTGCGTCCAATTGTGAGGTCCTCCAAGCCCGCGTCTAGCGTGGCTCATTCATTCAAGCATCCATTCATGCCATTCATTCATTGATGGCTCATAATGAAATTGTTGGCTGTCCGAAATTTTCTTTTTTCGAATAGTCTCAAATGCCCAGCATTGTGGACGGCAAGATTTATGTGCATGAATGTAAATGCCTGCTTCAAATCGTTTTTTATTGGTTCGGCATGTATTATATTGCATTGATTTGTTGCCTCGCTGGCTCTTTCATAAAATTATTATCACACTTTATTTATCGCATGGCTAGAAATGCTCGGCTATTATATTAAGCAGCCCAAACGATTCGTGTTGAGTCAAATTATTAAGCTGATTTTAATTGCGCCCCACGATCCATTGAGATACACTCGTAAATCTAATTTAGAGCCGGTGCCTATGGCATTCCCACTAACACACTCTATGCACTCATATAGATGTCTCTCTAGGCTAATTATGCGCGATGCCCACGACAATTGTTGATTGAAATTTATCGGCAATGCATTCTCGATTTGTCGATTCTTTTTTTTACATTGGCGATGGCTAATCTCATTTTGGGCTTTGCCTACGATCTCCATTGCTGCTGGATGGCTGGGGGATCTAGTCCCAGAGCATAAATAACGTGGAAGCCCCAACCTTAGCCTTTGTCTAACCATCTTTGGTGGCTGCCAATTTTGGAGATCAAATTATTAAAACTCGCTCGTTAAGCCGTTACAAATATCTTTAAGAATTTACGATCGTGAGATAGAGATGGTGTGCGTGTGTGTGTGTGTGTGTGTTTGTCTGTTTGTTTGTTATTCGATCATAGCTCATTTGTTAAAAAATAGTGAAAATTAGTTTGTTTGTCTAAATGACATGAATCGTGATTTATATATGTTCTGCATGAGATAAATATGAGATTTTATTGGGTGTGTTTGAAAACACGATTGTTCCACGCGCTTGATATTTTATTAGGAACTTATCTGTTTCGTAGATAGTATCTTAATTGCCATTAACAGTTCGAAGTATTCCATTTCTTGTCAGGCCAAAAACAAAAAAACGGGAAATTAATGCCAAACAAAATTTGTGAAATATTTGCATTCATGCCAAAGTGAAAGTGATGTTCAAAGCATATCTTTTTTATGGCTAGACCATAAAATTATATTAAATAGCTGCCTATTAAGCTAATAGCACTAAATATTTATTGGCTTCGTTAGGCAATGAAACAAAATTAATGATTAACTGAAAGCAACGTTATTGAAAAAGTTTTTTAAATTTCTTTTTTTACGATCTAACGAGGTGTTCTTATATCTTGGATGGCAGAAGATATATAAGTGTTTCATAAATATTCAATCAAACTAAAACAAATGCAATGCAGATAAGACTTTATACAGGCTTATCACGCTGACTATGTTGTCTAATTGCATTTTAAACTGAATTCACAAAACTTCTAAGATATACTGCATAAAGTTATTCGGCATACTTTATATCCGGAAGAGCTTTCAGCCTTGCAAATCCCTCTCCTTATTTTGCTTTACTTGACTATCAAATTTGTCATTCGATACGGTGTTGCGCAATAATTGATATCTCACACGCGGCCTGTGTTATCAATTTTCACTTCAAGTTCATGCTGCCAGCTGACAATGCTACAAAGCTCATCAACATTATAATCATCATCATGATCAACTTCGTCAACTTGGCCCAAATTAGCCGCCAAGCTGCCAAAACGTTTAGTACAACGCTCTCACCAGCCGGGCCAGTTGCAGTTGTATATATAAGAAAAAATCGAACCTCCTGTTGCAAACATTTGTTCATTTGTCATTCAGGACTGTTGCCGATGACATACATTCGTGCAGTTTGTTGCAAGCCAGTGTCTTGGCCTTCCATGTTGCACGTTGCGCAATAAAAGAGTCGCAGCAAAAGCTGCGCAACAATTGAGGAGAATCCATCATTAATAAGCCCTAAAGTGGCCGCTGCTGCTGCTGCTTCTGCTGCTGCTACGGCTGTGTTGCCCGGTAGCTTCGATTGCCTCTCCAGGCGGGCAATAAAAACAAAAGCCAAAATGGGCAATGAGAGGGAAACAGAAACACATCCAATGGCCAACGTGTGCACTTGTTGTTATTGTTGCAGCAGCAGGTTGCAAGCGAGTAATGCAGCAGCAGCGGCAGCGGCAGCAACAGCAGGAGCAGCGGCAGCAACAGTTGGCAGCAAAAAGCCAAACCGCTTTAGGCCATTTAAGGCAACGCAATTAATTATTTTTTAACTGTTTTGTCATTTCGGAATGCAGGCAGCGGCCATCATTGGCCATCGATTGGCCATCTCCTGCTGCCTGGCTGCCTGCTCGCTTGGGCAAAGGACTTTGACATGAGCGGCGCAGCTTTCGCTCGTTTGATCGCTTGATCGCTTGATCGATTGATTGCTGTCGCTGTTGGCCAAATGCAACAAAAACCAAAATAAATAACATACGTACAAAAAACTTGCTGAGATTGTAAAACGTGGCTGTAACAAGCCGTTGCGTTAATTTGCCAAATGCTTACCAGCAGCTGAAAAAGAAAGTTTTTTCTTTCTTCAGTGAAATGCAAATAAATTTCATACGTGCATAAATAAATATCATATTAATATTCATTAAATAACAGCAAATTAAACAAACTGCTCGCACATGTTCAAAAATACAAGACGTACGTATATATAAATATATATAAAATTCATAAATATTTTTAAAACAACCTCCAACTTGGCCAAGAGTCTGCCTAGTTGGCTAGCTGGCTAGCTGGCTGTGTGGCTGTCTGTCCGACTGGTTTCAGCTGCTTATTTGCTTTGTCTGTTTTGATTATAAAAAGCATTCGGCTTTAATTTGTCAATTTCTTAATTGGCGTTTCGTGCGTTCCACTTCATAAACGCTCGTGTGTTCCAATAATCGAACGTTGTCTCGCTCTAGCGGCCATCGGACGCCGAGCGAGTTGTCTCTGTCTGGCTGGGGTCTGGCGGCCAGGCGATCATTGATTTTGTTGTCTTTGTCTTTTTGTCGTTTGGCTGCTCATTGATAGAAGAATTTTAACAAGCTACGGTGTTTTGGAATTTCGTACGTGAAGAATCCAAAAATGTTTTACGCAATTAAAGAATCTGATAAAATGTCTACAAGCGGCGGGCGTTGGCCGCCAGACTCGAGACTCAAAGTCCCAGCCTGGACGCAAAAAGCAGCTCGCTCACACGCACGCTCACGTCAAAGTGGCGCGGCGACTCGGGCCTCAGCTCAGCTCGAAGCTTCAACATTCTGTATATATCGATCACAGACCTGGGATGGTCGGGTCGTGGCGGCGTCGGTAAATATGACAAATTTCGCCAAGGCAAAAAAAAAAAAACATATATAAATATATATATAAATATATATCTTACAAGACAAAATCAGAGGCACAGGCACAGGCACAGGCACTGGCACTGGCACTGGCACAGACACATCAATATCGAACGTCGACTCTCTCAGCCATAGTGTTTGCTGCCGCTGTCTCTGTGTTGTGGCACAAACCAATTAAGCCGAGATTAATTGGCCATGTCAAGTGGCGTAATCGAGCGCGAACACAAGTTTGACATTTCATAATTATTTCAACCGATCGCAACGAGCTCGGCGACTCTTCTCTTGTCTCATGATCGATCAATCGCTTCGTCTCTCTCTGTGCTTGCGTGTGTGTGTGTGTGTGTGTGTGATAGATGAATATTATTTTGAACGTCTCTAATTGTATTCTATTTTAATGTGATGTGTTGATCTCATGTGATAACCCCATGTGGTTTGAGTTTATTTAAATATCACTGAAATTATCTTGTCACAAAATTCAATCAACGAAGTTTTTTAGTTATGATTCGTCTTGATTAGTTTGTCGTCTTGAAATTCATAGACGATGTGATAACAATCTTTTAAGTGATTTTCAGTATACTTCTAATTTGTATACCTATCGATTGGGCAACAAGCCAAACTTGTATCCTAGAATCTAATTATATTTAAAGGTATGCATACATGTCTGTCAAATATATTTCAAGATATATCATATAGGGCAAAATGGACTATCATATTTTATCCTTTAAACGTGGCATAAGTTCTTATAAGCCTCCATTCACCGTATTCATGCTAAACGCTCTTTTGTTGCAGTCAACCATTTTCAATTGGGTTAAGTTCAGAGTCTTACCAAAAACAAAACTTGAACTTTCTCTGCACATGGCCCACACGCCCACATACTGATCTCTGTCTTGATCGGCAACACACTCACCCACTCAACGATACTGCAAGAGCTCCCCAGCTCTCGGTTGGAGTCTCTTTAGCTGTGGAAGCTCACAAGTCGCTCATTTTGCAGCTAATTTGACAACAATTTACTGTAATCACAATCGATTCGTGTTTGCCAATTTTTTAATTGTTTTCAGTCCTCTTTTGCGGGGCAGAGCCCAGAACTGGCTGACTGAGCGCAATACACGATCGGGTAATTTACGATGGCCTCATGGTGATTGCATTGCCGAGCTCATGACACCAGCCAAGCGATCGGAGCAATCGAGGCAGCCCAGCAAAAACAAACGAACTCCATTAGCAGCTCTTTGCTGTGTTTAGTTCGTGCGAACTTCTAGGAATTATGTTGTTCCAATTAAAATAAAAATTAAAATAAAAGAAAAGGAAAACAGAAACAGAAAACAAAAACCAAATTAAAGACTGGGCCACAGTCGACACTTGGCGACCCAGCGACTGTCGCTGTCTCTCAGCCCGTTTGTCGTTGTATCGATTTGTGAAATGGTCGTTGACGCTCGCTCCCATTGATTTTAGATGTCCACATTGGCTGGAGTTGGGGCTGGCGCTGATTTCCATTTAACCTGCTGCACCATCATCAGAGGATCGACTTCAGCTACATACCCAGCTGCACCCAGCCCGGTCGATCCCGATGCGGTTTCATTTCTTCGCGCACGATACGATCGTGCTGCCTGCCTGCCTGCCTGGCTGACTAGCTGACTGGCTCTCTGGCTGCCTGACTGCTTGGATGGCATGCCTGGGTGCCTGCCTTAAAAACGACTTTAATATGTAAATTCGATTTCGGAAGCCAAAGTAATTAATACTAGAATGCAGAGTGGTGCTGCGGTGCAGTGGTGCAGCGGCAACAGCAGGCAAACTGAATTTAAAATTAATCCAAACAAACGGATTAAAGAGCAAAAGCCAAACACAAATGTTAATTTGCCTGCTGCTCGAGCTGGCGTTGGAGCTGGCGCAGGAAGCGACGACCAAAGGTGAGAAGATTTTCAACATTGGCTCGATTATGCGAGAAATTTATGTTGGGCCCTACGCAGGGATCTTTAATGCGAGCTAGAACTGGTTTCACTCCAGCTCAGCTGTAGACCATTCAAATAAAACTTATGCTCGACATATTGGTATAACTTTTGTTTTTAATTATGAATGACATTGTCCAGGGCCCAGGGCTCAGGGCTCAGGGCCCAGGGCGCTCGCTCGTGTGGTCTGTCAATGCGCCTGCTGTGAAACCAGAGCTGCAGCTTCCACTCCTACTCAAACTCCAACTCCAACTCAAACTTAAACTTTCAGCTCCAACTGCAGCTTAGGTTCAGGCTGATCTTCACTGCTGGGCATAGTCACATTTTGAGATAAAGATCTCGCACTCACTCACACACAGCTCTGATCCGGTGGAACCCATCGAACTCATCGTCATCGCCATCGTGTGTTGTGGCTGTTCCATAATGAAACTCATTGATGTAGGTAAATTATCGCTCTGTTCTTAACGTCGTGTTTTCGTGTTTTTTAATTGGACTTTGGGAATTTAGTGAAAAATGCTAATTAGTTGAAGGGCTCTGCTCTAAAACGGATTGCATTTCATTGATAATAGCGAGTGAGTATTGGAAGAAAAAAAAATCAAAAAAAAAAAACAATAACAATCTGTGAGATTTCCTCTCTCCTCTCTCTTTCTTACTATTCCATACTATCTATCTATAAAATTAGATTAGCAGTTAATTGGTTAATGTGCAGCGAGCAACGTTTGTTAATTGATTCCCGGAAAATCGGGCCACAACAGAATCTTGTTTAAATTAACAACTATTTAGGCGCTGATGCCACTCGCTACTGCCTGCTCGATCGTTGCATGTTCTCTTTTCATTTGGCAGCATAAAATTATCGTTTGGCTTTTATGATTTGATGTACCACGTTTGTCACTGACAAGTCCCAAAGACATCATCAACCAACACGCATCTGTCCAGCTGTAGTACAGTGGCTGCTTGAAAATTCTAACTTTCCTAACCTTTATTTTTGGCTAACAGCTAAGAAACCACATCTGAGACTTCATAATCTATCTAAGCGCATTCCTAAATGCTTGAAATGTTAAATATATTTTAGAAAAATTTTATTATATTTTATATCCTAAGCTTTAAACATTTCATTAGTAAGAAAACACATACTGAATATCTGACTTTGTTTAGGTAAAGCTTGTTTCTATTTACTTTTATTTTTGTGCAACTTTTTTAAAGCACAAAATTATGAACAAAAAATTGCGTATTTTGTTCTTTAATTTAAATATTTAAAATCCAAACAGAATAGTCTTAGTCTCGCATACAATGCTGCGCAGCGTTCTCATTCGATCAAGTTGCTCCGGCTAGTGAACAGTAGCCAGTTTTCTAATTTTTAGCCCAACCAGATCTTGGCTCATTTGTTGGGTTGCTCTGCTGTGCTCATTTGTCGCGCATATCTCAAAATGTTGATATAAAAGATAGCGTAAGCCTGTTTTTGACCTTTCAAAATGCTTATAATTTAATGCGAGATCTTTGCTTTGTCTCGATATTCAGTTGACATTAGTTAAGCATTTGTTATCACATGCTGCCCAGATCGAGCCGATAAGACAGACGATACATACGTGTATACTAGCTGGCAAGTGCCTTGGGCGAATGCGTATAGTTTTTCTTTCTCTTGGGACAAACACAAACATAAACAGTGCAGCAAATTGGGTCAGCTAGCAATGATCGAGTCTTCACTGTCTCTCGCACACACAGCTCGATAAATTCTCTAACAAAATGCTATTGCCACTTGGCACTGTGGCAGCCACAAACGTGCCACGTTCAGCATAATCAACATATGGACGCCTTTCAAGGCGGCAGATCCCAAAAAAAAAGAAACGAGCCTCGGTCGCAGCACTGAAGAACATGTTGTAGGTTGTCTTGTTGCCTCTTGTAACCCGATAGTTTTGTAGTTTTGTGGTAGCGCACCCATAAATTTTGCCCACTGTTGCGTCCGTCGCATCAGGTGTTAAGCGGGCAATGGAGCGCTATTTGGTATACCCTAACCTTAAGTATACAACGATTACGTTGACTTTATGACTTATAGCATGTAAGAAATGAACGAATGCAAGCCAGAATCTGGAATATTTTGAATATATAGAGATATTTATTTATATTTTAAAACTGTATAAATAATATTTATAATTTTTAATTTTTTTTTATCGTCAAAGTCTTTTATTTTTAAGCCCTTTTAGCTTTTATATGGCCTAGATATTTTTTTGTTTATACAGCAAATAAAAATGAATAAATATGCTCAAGTAAAAACCAAATTTAAATTTGTTTTATAATATGAAAAAGTTTTAAAGAGCAATCAAAAATCGGATTAGTACAGACTTTATATTTATTTACTTGGCTGCTTTAACGTATGAATTTGTGCCTTAAAAAGTTGATTTTTTTTACAGTTGTTGCTCGCTGGCTGTTGTGGGTTGCTGTTGTTGTTGTTGCTGTTATTGGTGTTGTTTATTGTTGTTGTTGCTGCTAGCTGGCATTATTTATTGCACGAAAGTCATTCCTTTTAATAGTCATGCAAATTAATTTTGCTCATTTGTACAACAATAAAAATGTTAACTAATTAATTTTGATTGAAATTTGCATGCAAAGAGCGAAGATCAATTTGCACGCGTTGTTCTGTTTGCCGTAGATCGCCGGGTAGTGATAACTGTGGCTCTATTAGCCAAGGTAATTCCGTGTTAATACTGTTTATGTTACTGCTGCTGTTGCTGCTGCTGTTGCTGCTTTTATTGTTGTTGTTGCATTTTGGGGAATTTTGAAATTTCCATGCATTCCAAAAAATATATATTAACTCGAGCATTACGAAACAGCAATATAAATGAAAACAAGTATAAATGTTGAATCTTGTAAGACAGTGCTCGACTTGGAAATGCCCTGTAATTTGATTTAGCATATGCTGCAGTGGAAGGTAAAATGTACATATTCTTGAGTTCATATAAATTAAAACACTCTTCATTCTATTCTTGGTCGTTTAAAGGAATTTTTAGATATATGGACATGCCTTTTACTATAATTCAATATCTCATCATCATCATCACCATTTTATGTCAGCTCTTTTAAAACATCTTATGCTTACAGGGTATTCGACAAATCCGCACGCCATTTGGCAGCTACTCGAACAATAGCGAAAGTCTGTGATGGGATCAGCGCACTGGCCTGATTTGGAGAAGGTGTCTTGGCATTGTTTGCAGCTCCTGTGCTAACTGATTGGAAAAAGCCGGATTGTCTAATGCCCAATTAGCGCAAATAATAAGCAGCTGATATGCGCGCATTTGGCAGACGGAAGTTATGCTAATTATTAATTTTGACTATAAAATCCGAGCTGGGCATACAAATTCATGAGAGGGTAAAAGTTGGCGCACTGATAGCGATCGCCGAACGAAACTGAAAACGAAAACGCCATCCGAAAATATTAATGATAGAAAATTAAGCAGCATTTTGTCAGCAAAGTTTTGCCTGCACCAAAGGAACGAAGTCGACGCTTCGTTCTCAGTCACTGTGAGGCAATGTATCTTGTATCTTTTCATCGTCTGTCTCGGCTGTTGCTGGGTCGCAGTCGCAGTGCGACTGACTTTTGCCAATTATAAGCTAAAGACATTGAATTTCGCTTTATCGCGAATTTCGCTGGCCCGAATGGAATGAAAATAAAAGAGACAGCGCGTAACAGGACGCAGAGGACGCAGTCCAGACAGACCTATATATATATATATATATATATATATATATATATATATATATATATATATATATATATATATATATATATATATATATATATATATATATATATAAATATATATATACATATATATATCTCAAATTAGCCAACATTTTATATCTGTCAGCTACTGTTCTCCCTAATTAATAACAAGATGCCTTTTTAATTCCGTTTCGTGCGTTTTGCGCGCTGTTGCGCCTTTTAATTGCCCCTCCAACGTGCAGAAGAACTTCTTGCCACTGCCTCAGTGGCGATGGGGAAGCGCTTTTTGTGGCTGCCAGCACAGCTAAAAGCTTCATAATTATAACTAATTTTCAAACGATAAATGACTTTTGCTAATACCTTACGGAAATGTGATTATAACTCAAAGGCAACAATGGAATATCGCAAATAATAATAAGTATTAATGCCTAATGAATGTGGGCAATGCAACAATTATATATGATTCGCGACTCAAGGCATGAAAATGCTTTCCAGGAAACTTATGCCTGATAGGCTTCTTGATTCTTTACCATGTAGTGTCATATATGATGAATAGATAGATACAAGCTATCAGTTTAGTGTTAAGTATAAGGTATATTGCTAGCAAACGTCACATTCGAGTATAGTAAGTAAAGAAGTTAGCTAATAAAGTTACAAATCAAATGTTTGTTCTTAAGTTAAGCAATCTCTGAACTAGCTCTAATGGCAATTTTAAAACAATTTCTTTATTGGTCTAAAATCTATTTCATTGCTTACGAGGTGTTTAGATAATACCTACTGCAGGTGCAGCATTAAAGTCGTAAATATAAATATAATCGCTGCATAATTGAAACATTTAAAATAGTTTACGATGAACTATATGAAGTGTGTAGCGTGAGTAGTATATAGTATATTTATATATAGACTTAATATATAATTTTATATTTAGCTTAAGCTCAATTTCTAGAGTGCACCTATATAGTATAGAGCATATCTGTGTACAAAGTTTTTATTTTTAAGTATATATTTTATTTAGAAGTTTCGACTCGAACTCGTCTGCCGCGTCTGTTTTATGGTCTTTATTCCTTCTGTGTTACATATATTAACAAAAGTTCTGTATCGGATGACTGTAATCAATAAAAAATTGCATTTTATAATCGAGTTAGTAGACATTTTTGTGCTAAATAGCAGTAAGTTCATTAGAAACTTTCTTTGCTGCCGCAGCTGAACGTGAGAATTGTCTACTTTGTCATAGTCGCACACAGAATTGAAGCGGAGAGCAGAGCGATAATGTTATGTTAGGCATGCAGACAATATAATAAACACTCGATTTGAATGACACAAAGCTGACGTAAATTGGATCAAATGCTCATGACCATATGTAACTGCCGACGGCTGGTGATATGGTCGACTAGGCTGACGCTGTTGTAGTTGTTGTTGTCGGTTTGTAAAGCCCATTCAGACGTTCAGCTGAAGTGTTACTGACCATAATTCAAGCCACGACAGGCCTTTTAGCCAATATTTTGCGTGCAAGCAAACAGTGAGCCTCCATACACTGGCCGAGTTTACAGTGTCGGTTGGCTGTGTTGAGTTTCCCCTTAAATGGCGAAACCAGTTTGGCCAGCAAGTCGTCAGTATCAGTGGCTTTTTTTGTTTCTTACCACGAAAACTTGTTTCTTGGGCCAGACGATCGCGCTGCCTGCCATCGGGGGTAACGCCTACCCATTGGTAGGTGGAGCTTTCAAGCGCCTCGCCGGCTGCCAAAGATGGTGGCGCACTCTTAAAAATGGTGGTCGCACTATTAGCGATCGAATTTATGGAATTATTTCATTGTTCTAAGAATTTGAATGCCGAACACGGCATCCACTACTAAAAATGGTGTTCCCATGCCACAATGGCTGCAAAATTGATATATTGGCAAAGCTGTAGCCGGCTGGGCAAGGCTCTGCTCATATTTATTGGATGAGTCAAACAATTGCTGGAGTGCAGCAGTCGCAGTGCTCGAGACAGGATGTTGCCAGACTGTCAACGAGCGAGCATGGAGCGTAGAGTCGAGGCTCGTTTCATTTTGATGGCTTCATTATGCAGCTGGCTGTTGCTGGTCGCTGCTTGCTGCTTGCTGCTGGCTGCCCGTTGGCTGTTGGCTGTTGGCTGTTGGCGTTTTTCTTACAAATTGGCTGTGCGAAATGCTGATTTAATATTTTTGCCCAGCAGTCAGTTAGTTGTTGCCAATTAAGATTTGCTAGAGTTCAGCATTCTGTTTTGCGTTGCGATGTACCCACGTCCGAAACATACGAATAATTGGTTTGTCAGCATAAAAATCACATGAATTGACTTTCCGCTCAGTGGCAATTAAATGTTATGGCTCAATGTGTTTCTGTTCAGTTCTGGTTATCCTTCAATTGTATTTATACACAGATATGCTGCAGCTAAATGGAGTACCCAATGGCCACTAGCAAGTGGCGGATGGGCTCTGCTGACGGGCTCCATGAACGTTCCACAACTTGTTCGACGTCGTCATTAAATGCTTGAACAAAATTATCTTGTTAAAATTACAAATAACACGAACATGAAGTAATAAAAAAAACGTAAGGAATGAATAATGTGCGCCACGTTAAATTGCCGCTGACTGACAACCCCGAGCAAGCCAACTGGCCAACAGTCAAACTGTCGACCGGTTGTCCGCCTGCCTGACGGTCTGACTGCCTGTCGGCCGGACTGCCAGCCTACCAGTCTCACTGCCACTCGCTAGTCAGGCAGTCAGTCAGTCTGATCGTCTGACTGTCCGACAGTCTGTTAACCTGAGCATCATCCTGTATCTTCATCTGCTTGTAGCTGCAACTTCCCAACATTCTCAAATGACTTCATTTTATGTGTCGATTTTTAGTGCGCACTGCGCGGTTGCAGTTTCGTGAACTCTCCAAGTTAATTGGTTAGTGATTCGAGAGTCTGACTCCGTCTGTAACAGCTCAAATATTTTCCCCCACCACCAACAGTTGATAAATGCCCACTTAGTGGACTAACGGGCATTGTAAAACGATTATTTAAATTTACTCCACATTTACTTGCTCGATAGAGATGAGGTTTCAGAGTGTCTAACTATAGCGACTTTGACTATTATTTTATGCAGCAATGCTGCTACGCCTAAGCCGTCTTTTTTTATTTACGTAGCGCATTAAATTTGCTATGTAGACGTGACCGATTTGTGAGTTGCTGCCGCTTCGTTTACGGTACACGGTACATACACCTCAGTCCATTGCCCTTCTTTCACTTTTTTTCATGGCCTGTGTTTAGTACACAGTTAAAACTATTTTATGTCTTAATTAAAGTTTATAGCGCGCTTTTTAGGCGTCAAAAAAGAGTTTTTTTTAGTGCGCACTGCCTAGGCAGGTCAAGCTGGCCGCCGGGCTGCGGCTGCTGCTGCTGCTGCTGCTGCTGCTGCTGCTGCTGCTGCTGCTGCTGCTGCTGCTGCTGCTGCTACGGCTGCAGTCGAGACTTTGCCTTGCCACCAATATCATCGCAATCATCCCAAATGAGTTTGCTATATATGCACACGTACAGTGAAGCTTACTACATTGCATTCAGCTTAAGCAATAGGTATATATATGTGAGTGTTGGGCATGTACAAATCGCTTGATTGGCTTGCACTTAATTGCCAATAGCTGTTACGTCCTCTTCTGGCCGGCAACGTCCATGCTGTTTTTAGTGAGGTCGTGTCTGTGCCCGCAGCAGCTCCTGCTAATAGGCAATTAAGTTTCGAGTGCTACCTGCCATTTTGTGCCAAAGCGAAGACTCTTGCCCAGGTCCACAAAAAAAAAAAAAGAAAAACTAAAAATAATAAAAATAAAAACAGCTTGGCTAATGACAAGACACAGCCAGGTTAGAGTTCAATGTGGTTCCACTGACTGTATGAGATATGTGCTACTAATTGATCCTAGTAAAGTCTTAGCCCAACACTGGAAATAGCTTTGAAAAGCATGATTGATATTTGTTTCTTATGAATGTGTTTATAGGACTTAAATGTATTTATCTATGTAATTATTTTTAATATTTTTAAGTTTTTTATATTCAATTAAACTCTAAGTCATATTCCAGTAAACTTATTCTTATTCAATTTCAAGGCCATAGAAGCTTGGGCTGTGTCTGCCAACTGCTCTAGGCAATGGCCCTGCTTCTATTGAAGTAATTTAAGCTTTTATATTTACGGATATTGAATATATGATTAGCTTAATATCAAAAACTATTTGAAATTAAAACTATTTTATTACTATTATTTTTTACAAAAATTACATTAGTTATTTAATTCAATTTTAAATATAAACGATACTTAGAACAAAACAAACTTGAATAAAAATGGGAATTCAGTTGAGACTTGGCTTAGTCAAGCGACTAGTTTACTTAAAGCTTCGGCTCAACTCAATGATAAATTAAGAGCATCGATTTCAAATCTGTTCTATATTTTCTTAATAATTAATTGAAATCAAATTTCTTCTCTTTATGGATATATATAGTCAGAAATATATTAAAGTATTATGTACATTGTAGGCTTACCAAAGAAAAGTTTTTACTCCCATTATACCACTTTTCAAGTCAGGTTTGTTTCTAAGTCCTCAATGATTATTTCCCGTGTAGTGTATTCTGATATCGTTGAGCTTTCAAGCATTCGTTGATTGGACCATAGATAATTGTTCGGTAATACAGTGATTCACACACTTGGACCTGATGGTGGGGACGGCTGCTGCCCACTGTAAGGCAATTCCGCATCTTTTCTTTATTTTATTTTTGTTTTTCTTCTTTTTCTTCTTCTTGTTTTTACTTCGGTTTTTGTCATGACGCCTTGCACGCATTGCGTAATTAGGTGCACTTCCGTTTTTCGAGAGGCTAGGGCTTTGCGAGGCAGATCGTCGTATCGGCGGATCGTTGTCGCCGCTTTGGAGTCAGCTTTCTTCATATTTTGAATGCTTCGGTGTTTAATTGCGTATACGCCGCTTGTAACGGTCGTTGGGCAAAACGTCTTAATTAACTCGTTTGCAGCGTTTCTCTTGGTTTTTATTGCGCCTCTCGCGGCAATTATTATGATTACTTATTACTGCTGCCTTTTGTTTCGTTCCGTTTCGTTTTAGCTTTTGCAGCTTTTTTCTCTCTTCTAGTTGTTGTTGTTATTGTTGTTATTGCTGTTATTGTTGTTTTTGCTGCTGCTTCGTGTCGGCAATTTAATGGCGGCGCAACCAATTGCAAATATTTTGTAAATTGTATTGTGCATTTCATATTTTCAAGTCATTTTTGCAACAACTGCAGCTCCTTTCATAGTTGCCGATCGCCAAGTTCCGATCGCTTAGCTTATTGTCACAAATTAAGACAGCTTCGGCCAACATCTGACCAGCCGACGACCAGGCCCAGAGCTGACTTAATGCGGCAGCAAATTGGCAGCTACGGCCTGCCGGCCCCTGGCGCTCGGTGCTGTCTTCCCTGTTATTTGGTCCAATAAAATTATGATGCAGACTTAAAGCTCTGCCTAACACCATATAATTTGCTTGGCCTCCAGAGGCGTGTGGCAATCGAAGCGAATGGCAAACAGCTTATTGAGTTGTTACATAGCGCTGAAACTCTTGCTAGTGCTTCCATAAATCTTAAGCGCTGGCAAAAATTCCATCAATATGCAAAAATTTTCAATTAAAATTGCACAGCCAAATGGCAGACGGGACACCACATACAATAGCTAAAGATAACTTCACCATATGCGCAGTTAACAACAACCACAACAGTCAACCATCATAGAATAAAAAAAAAAAAACGAGAATTGGCCGAAAATGAACGACTTATAATTACCCGTTCGCAGGAAAGCAAATAATTCAATTATTGATATTTTAAAACGTTTAATAATTGTTTCAAAGATAATGGAACTGTCGGCTATATATACAAGCTTCCACTACTATATAAAATGAAATTGTGTTCCTAGTACTATCCGAATTGTTTCGACTGTGTTCTTAAAACAATAATTCAAAGATTGTGTTAAGTAATAATCTTTAAAGAATATCTAGTTACATTTTAGTCTACCATAGTTCAGTTATTTTATTTGAATCTGAATCTCAAATGTAGAAATTAAATGAATATGTTTTTTTTTTTTTGCAGAAAACATAGCTAATATGCCTGTGTTCTCGTTTTGGGTGTAGGTATTAAACAACAGCAGCAGCAACAGCAACAATAATAAATACGCGCAGCAATCGGCGTCAATTTATGTGCAGGCAGCGCCATTTTCACTTCATTGTATCGCGGCCAACGGCAGACAGCAAAAAATTAATAAAAAGCCAAGTAAAAAATGGAGCAACAATAAAACAGAAATGGTAAAAAAATGAGCAAGAAGAAGAAGGCGCAAGGTACTGTGAGCGACTGCTGCGAGAACAACAATAACATCAACGGGAGAAACAACAACTGACAGGAAATTAGTTTCCATTTTTTGATGAATGCTTCGACAGGATTGCTGTGCCGATGCTGCGATGTCTGTTCCCTTTTTTTTTTGTTCCTTCCTCTCCCGCTTGGGGTTGCGGCTGTTTGGTGTAGCTGTAGCTGGAGCAGGAGCTAGAGCTGGAGCTGGAGCCAGGATCGTCAGTCTGGGCATAAATTGCCAACGCTGTGACAACTGCTAGCCACGCTTCAATCTGACAACACGCAAAAAAAAAAAACGAGGAGAGAAGGAATTGCTGCAACTTCCTTTCGTTCATTTATACAACAATAAAATATTAACAGCAGGTAAATAAAGCGAATGAAAGCCATCAATATATAGTCAGTGCTTGCCAACTCTTGTATGTCCGGTTGTCAATAAATGTTTACTGCCAGCAAAGTTTGATGGCAACAATATTTGTTTTCTGCAATATACTTAATATGAATATACTACAAATATTGTAACTATTTGTGTTCAGTGGCATACTAATATGATAAAGAGATTCGAATATTTCTATTTGTTTATTTTACATATTGATCTTTGGAGTAGCTCAGCACAAGTCATTCCTATGATTAGATAGGAGATAGAATATATATTTTTGATTCTTGACTTTCGATTCCATATCATCGTGGTCACAAGTTTGCCTCTAACAGGCTTGAACAACTTTGGGTAACATATTCTTTAATCTCAATAAAATATATTAATAAGAACAATGAAAATGCAGCTAATACTTAGTCATAAGTAAACATTGATTTTTGAGTGGTTTGGAGTCATGCCATTTCTTATTTAAATATGTAAACAATGTAAACTGGCATTCAAGCAACTTTAGCCGTTTTTTACGCAAGTTAATCTTTACCTGAAACTCATAGTAATAATTTATATAAGAATTATATTCAACATATTCAACATAGGCATAGAAATAGCAACGGAACAAATCGGAAATTCCATCTAATGGCATATTTATTATTGATTGTATAAAGACCTAGCTCTGCTGTCGTTTCGTGGAAAGCTTGTGTGTGCCGAGTAGTATTTGTAGTACATTTCGTTCTTATAAAGGTTCATTTAAAACGCATAAAGCTATCCGGCTGTCAGTTATTTGCACTCATCAGGACATAAACTGCGCCATGTGTTGCCCAAAAAACAAATTAACAAATTAAAGAAGCGGGTGTCATAAACTCATTTTGGGGCAGGGTACCCTATCCACTCTTAAATTACTCGAATTTCATGTCACAAAGCTGTGATTTATTTACCCAGAGATGTGCTGGCATTTAAATGCGCTTTGATTTACAAATAACAAATAAAAGTTATGATGAGTGGGATCTTTGGTATGCCGCCGGCGGCTGAAGTTGCGCTTGGGATGGAGATTCGGCATGGCTATGGAATGGAATGAGGCCTGGTGTTGGCCTTGTTGGCCACGCTCGTAAAACGCCAACTAAGCGTTGAGAGCCCAAAAATCGTGTATGTTGATTAAAACATCTTCTCTATAGAGTTATGAGCATACGTCTCTGTGCCCACTTAATAGCCCATTAAGCCATTGGCCTTTGACAGCTGGAAATAAGTTTCGATGCCTCCATGCAGCGTCTGGGCCAGGCGGGAGGCTTACGCATCTAGCGAGAAACAATAAATCCTTATTAAATGCCCAGCGAGCGCAACTATTAACTGATTTTCCTTTGAATACGCACACCAAATCATAAATCAATTTTACAACTCTTTTTAATTTCTCTTTTGAGGGCGCATTTGTGACATTTTAATTACTGCTTAAAATTTTGATTTAGTGACTATATGAGTTTAAAAGGCATATGCTCAGACTGACTGTCTATATAACTCGGAAATATCTATAGAATCGATAAGCGGCTCAATATTTCTATTATGACTCAATAAACTCAAAGTTTTTAAATGTTGATCTAGGAGAAAGCTACATTTGTATATTAAATAGATTTTTAATTCTTAATATCACAAAACGTAATGTGAGTTTATTTAAAGTGAATAAGAGAACGCGAATAATAATAAGAGAATGAATAAGAATGATTTCAGAATTCAGTTACTTGTTTATATTATTTTATATGAAACATGTCATATATTTGCTTGTTACTTAAACTTTGTTACCGCTTCAATTATTGTGTATTATCTGATTTCATATACGATATGTGACGGACAGCATTTAACGCCTTAATTGACAGCATTCAAGTCCAATTGAGGATCGACGATTCTCATCGTAATGTTGTTGTTGAAGTGGTAACAAACTCATTTGTTAATTATGTTGCCTAGAACATGGTACTGTGGAATAATTATGCCACGATCAGTAACACGATCAAAGGCCAGGCCAAGCATTGAGCATGCTTCACCTTTGCCTTTCAGCTGCGATCACTAAATACTTGGCCCTAGCTTAAGCCTGGCTTAAACGATCATGAAAATCAAAACAACATAATCATAAAATGCGCAAACTAAACGTGGCTGCCGCTGCTGTTTAAGATGTTGTTGTTATACTTGTTGTTGCTGTTGTAGCCAATGTTGTTTATGTTGTTGTTGCTGTTGCTGTTGCTGTTGCTGTTGCTGCTGCTGCTGCTGCTGCTGATGTTGTTGTTCATTGGTCTCTGCGTCTAAATGGCACTTTGCCCAAACCCAAAGCGTTGACTCTGCCAGCGATAAGATCGTAAGCAACAACGACAACGACAACAACTCCAACAATCGACGTCGACGAGGAGGACAGTAGTTCGCCTGAATAGCTGCCTCTTTGGCTAGCTGGCTGGCTGGATAGCTGCTCTCGCTGGCTGCACTCTTATTATCGGCAGGATCGCGCAGGGCATGCAAATTTCCAATGGTAGCCCGGGCCGAGCCCAATGCTCAACGCATGCCGTAAATCACCAATCCGGTGAGCAACAACAACAACAACCAGCAGCTGTGGCGGCGGCAACAAATTTACAACAACTATGCCGTGCCTGGTCTGCACGACGATCTGCCTTGCAACAGAGAAAGAGAGAGAAAGAGAGAGAAGAGCGAGAGAGAGAGAGAGAGAAAGAGAGCGAGAGAGAGTCATGAATCAGTTTTTCATAGTGCAAAGCTTTTGTTTGGCGGCCCGGCGATATCTTCATTTTGCGGCTTAATATGCTTGTTGAAGGTCTGGTAAGTAGTTGTTGCCAGCATTGTTGCAGCAGTTGTTTGGCTCGTTGTGATTGTTGTTGTTGTTGTTACTGCTGCTATTGCTGCTGCTGCTGTTGGCAAAAGCGTGAACTCTCCAACACCTTGAGCATTTTTGTTGACACAACCTTTTTCTAGGCAAAACCAGCAGCGACTATGATAATAATTTTCCTTTGGGCATTTTGGCTGCCAGCCTGCTGCCGTCGATTAAGCAGCGCGACAATTTTCCATAGTGTGCCCGTTGTCGATGGTGCAGCCCTTGCCTCTTGTCCCTGAGACGCCACCCACTCGACTCAAGCGCTGAGTGTTTTACAGCTGCTAGCACTTGCCTCTGGGCAAGAGTTTAGCTCAAGCTGGATGTGGACCATTCCGTTCCGTTCCTGTTGCCGTTGCCGTTGCTATTGGCCGTTGCCGTTGCCTTTCCCCTATCCATTCCACTTGGACTCGGTCAGAAAGTCGTGAGCTGTCGGCACGATTTTCCATAGCACATGCTGCGTTCTGCTTGAGGCTTGGCACTGTTTCGTTTGTTGTCTTTGTTAGTGGTAGCAGTTAGTTGGCTGCACTTACCACTAAGTTAAGATGTTTTGTCTTGGGCCGAGGCTCAGCGAGGTGTATGCGCAATTATCGTGGACAGGCATTTGCAGGCAGGCCACAGTCCCAGAGTCTGGCATGGCCTGGTCTGCTTTAGCCTGGACTTGCCTGGTCTAGCCTGGCCGGGTCTGGCTTGTGGAATGCTGCAGCTTAGTTTTTCCTTTTATTGATTTATGATTTGTTTAACACAAAGGCGCATTACAATGCAACGAGTGGGTTTTACGAAGAATTTCTTGCCCGCCTCATAAGCCATATCGCATGCATTTAAAATTGTCTTTACCAAATTTGATGGCAGCCTTAAACTTCATGCCACATTTGGTTGCAACAATAGTTGCAATCACGGAGCACCAGCTCCAGACTACCTGGCTGCCAGTTTACTGCTGCTCCACACTTTCAACACTCATAAACTAGGCTTAACTTAACATGAATACAGCTAAAATATCAAAATATTTTACATGCACGCTTCCCCCGGTTGCTTTTGTTGTGGGGATTTGGAGTCGTATTTGGCATGGCTGCCCGAGCCGAATTCTGTGGCTTGCAGGAACAACTTACACGTCGCCGCCAGCCTGCAATTTATTTAGTAAATGTTGCAAAAATTAGACAACTGAATTAATTTTCATAGCGACAAAAAGCTTGAAATATTGTAATCGCGGCTTAAAGTCTGCGTAGCATTTTCCCTGCCTCAAATGAGTTCGTTAGCCAGCTGGACAAGACATTCTGGCAACAGACAGTCAGACAGGCAACTTGTTCTGGTTGAGATTATATAGAGTAGTTGAGTTTAGTATAACTACGAAATCATATTTTGCAGGACTTGCGGAATTCATATAAAAATCTTTATTGCTTAGATGTTTGCAATAGTTGTGCTAAGTTATGGTATATTAAAAGATGGAAAACTTTTCTCAACAAAAACATTTTTGGCGACTCTCTTAGTACTCATAGTAAAACGACATCTGCTCATATGTCTAAAGAATTCTTGGCACAAAAGATAAACTCCTAATTTTGTAGCTTTAACAACGCAATTACAGTTTGCTTAAGCTGTTGTGAATTACACATTACAAAAGAATTAGTATATGGGCAACTTGCATCTGTTGCAGCAAGTGCATTTAAGGGCACTGAGTCTGCGGCGCACTTAGCCGCAGGTAATCAATATTTTAATTTGAATTTTTAAACAAACTGAAAATATTTGAAAAGGCTTGACCAATGCGTTTGATCATGGCTTTCTAGAATTTAGAGCTCTAAGTACGACACCATGACTATTAGGCCTGTCAATTTTCCCACTTCAACATGCGCTGCTGCAGAAGTTCTATTGACATAGCCCTCTTCTACTGTTGGGCTGCTGTTCTTGTTGACGCGCCCAGCCCCATGAAGATCGACAATGGTAGAAAAGTGCCAACTAAGCATGAATTGTGATAAGTCAAATTGTAAACAAATCAACGAGAGCGAGCGCAACGGCTCCAAACAGTCTGGCATATTGGCCACATAGGGCTGGGCATGGACCATGGCAGACGTTGTGTCTGGCTTGCATTGATACCAAAAACCCTGGCCTTGGCCTGGCTGCATTGTTGATTGATTTATTGTGGCGATCGTGTCGATCAGCGCTCAGAAATGGTAATGATGAAAAATTAATTCTCGTCAATCTGGAGGTGGATCGCGAACACTTTTCATTCAACTCCGTATTCAATTGAACCTCGAGAAGAAGTGAGTTTCAATTGGAGTTTCGATTATACTAACAGAAAGAAAAAAGTTCTTTTCACGTTATTTATTGCTCTGTTTATCACGCAAGATTCTGATTTTGGGCGTCTCTTTGTCCAATCGCACTTTCTTCTTTTGGGCTAATCATCGTTTATTGAAATTTCTATCATGGGAAAGCCGTCGCTCAGCTTTGACAATCGCCGCCCGTAAAGCAGTCATAATTTATTAACTGATTAGGCATTCATACGTGCAATGATTAATAACAAATGCAGCCAAACATTGTTAACCCCAGGTTAATTTACGCTTTAATCAATTGGGTTCATTTACACCAGCCATGGTATCTCGGATAACTCGTGAGCTGCCCCGGGGCCGCTCATTTGTTCTGCTTGATGACGCGACCAATCGGTCAACGATCCAGCCAGAGTCTCAGCCGAAGCTGTAGCCCAAGTCGATCTCAACTTTGTTGTCCGTCTTCCGCTTGAAGTCAAAACACTTGGGATGGGATAATTGCAAATTGAATTATTGCTGAAAATATATTGAAAATAACTATATTTTGTGCTACAACACATTCAAATTGATGACTTGATTGATCGTACCCGGCCCAGCGACTTGATTAAAGGAGCGCCGCTCACGCTTCCAGCCGCGTCAACTCTCTCGTTCCGTTCGGCTCAATGGCGGCGCTCGGTGAAATTAAGTTAAACAAATTTTATAACACCTTTGCTCCGGCACACTCGCCACTTGGCACACACACACACATACTCACTTATACACACACACACACACACACACATGTGTGCGGCGGAATGCAATCAGTTTTTACAAATGATGATGATGGTGCTGACGCTAAGGACGGCGAGCGAAACGCACAGTTAGAGTGAGCGAAGAGGATGCTCGGCTGGGGCGGCTAAAACTCGTAGATTACTCTCGTACTTAACCTCACTCACTTATAACAATGAACTAAATTGCATTGGGCCTGCACCAGCTCGATCAGAAACAAAGTGTGCAATAAGTATCTCGTAGTTACATCTCTGGAGTTGTTAACGTCCCTCCCCTCGCTCAAGCACTACTTGCAGTTTCGGAGGCCAAGTCCGACTCTAACTCGAAGCTGAACAATGCGCGCTGTGATTAAGTTGAACGTTCGCTGAAAGATCACAAAACATTGGACCGATCATTTTGATCATGCGGCGGCAAACAGGTAAACTAACTAGAGGGTTACCTTACACTTACTTGTAAAACTATTGTATTAATTAATTAAGTTGAAGTATATTTTCAAATAACTTTAAAGAAATATATTTAAAGTTGATAATTATATACATTCGTAGCTCGTAATACTCAAAAGTCCACTTGATTATAATTTAAGACTTACATGCGCTATGCTCAGAATACAGAAAGTTCTGCCATACATCATGAACACTTTCTGTGACACAAACAGAATTTGAATATATTTATGATTGCTAGAGTAAGATCGAAAACTTCATGAGAAGCCCTCGCTATATGCCGCGTATGTCTTCACATAATGATCGGCAATTTCAAAAACACCTCAAATGCCGCTAACGATGTCCGATGGGCGGCGGGCAACACGGGCGGTACACGTGCAGGCAGTCGACGCCCGCGCCGCCCAAGCAACTGCCTAAGTTGGCCAGTTGGGCACTTGCTGTGTGCCCGGGCTGCAGTGTGCTCACAGTAGGTTATTTATCGTGAATTGAGTAGTTAAATTACTCAATTTTGATGAGGAAGCAGCGCGCACGGGCGCTGATCAGTGAAGATCTGTAGTGCAGGAGCTTATCGACTGGATGTGTGTACACATCTTTTGCCAAACTGGTCAGATAAACCAGTCAATTATTTTGCCAGACTGTAGACTGCAAGATCTAATCGAGCTGCTGCGCAGCGGAAATGCACTTGGCCAGTTGGCTCGCACCCAGCCCTATGGTCAAGCATATCATATGGCGATCGGACTGGGCGACTCATTGAGCTGCAATTAGCTGGCTCTTGCCTGTTGACTGAGGGCCAGGTCGCTTGCACTTTAATTAAAAGACGATAAATTTGCCAATCTGAATGCGGCGCAAGCAGTTCGCAAACTGAAAACTGAAAAGCTGAAAAGCCCCGCAGACACCCGCGTCTCGCAGCCTGACGCTTTGACAGGCCGCGCCGTGTGGAGTGATATTTATTTATTGTTTGTATCCAAAGTGGCAACACAAAAGCCAAGGTGTTAATTTGTTGTTGGCCCCGACTAGGAGGATGGCTCGTTTGCAGCAGCAGCAGCTGCTGTTGCTGTTGCAGTTGCAGTTCGATATGGAGATGCAGACGCGCGTCTGGTTCCATTCATGCCCTGGAATTGCATTGGGCTGGCCTGTTTTGCAGCGCTTTTGGCCTTTTCATTGACGCTAACGAACATTTTTGTGCGATTTAATCCCATTTCATGGTGATCCTGCACAATTGGCACCCGTGCCCCCAGCCAGGCCCTGAGCCTGACTCTCAACTTCAGTTTGAGCCCGTGCCTAAGTCTCAAACTGAGCTCCGACCAGCTCTGGCAATTTATTTGCCGCGCATGCAGACGACGACAACAAATTCGAGCGCCAAATGATGGCAAGCGGCTGCTCTCGGGCTCCCACTTTGGGCTGACGTGATTTATTGGCTCGCCTGGCCAGTACCTGAGGGCGTTTTGTCGCAAATTAGTTGCATTCGGCTTCTGTTAATTTAGCTGCGGCTGCGACGGCGACGGCAACGGCGACGGCGACTGCGACTGTGACTGCGGCTGCGGCGTTAAATGCAACGCAAATTGTGATAATTTATCGAAGCAGCTCGCCCAAAGTTAAACAGAAATTACGGCCATCTGACAGGCCGCACACATCCCCAGACCCAGACCCAGAGCCATGCCCAGACCCGAACTCAAACCCAAAGCCCAGTTTCAGTCGCTGGAACCCGAAAGCGAAAACCCGTTCGCCGGCAACAAATCAACGCCTCAAATTGTGCAATTTATGCGCCTTAACCTCGACTTGTTCAGTGGCCACCTTCAACTTGATTATTTATTAATTTGACATATAAACTCGATTGTGGCTAATTGCGCTAAACGAGCCTCCATCCTTTCCCTTTCGATATGCAATAACTCAAAAGGTGTTGCGGCAAGGCTGCCACGATCGTTATTGTGTATCATAATTATGCCAATTAAGCCGACTTCAGTATCAATCTTGTATATGATGCTTAAATTCGCACCTCTTTTATTTAAACATCTCCCCAGCAAATAAATTGATATATGCTGGTTCATGGTTAGGTCGTTGCTCAGACTTCAAACAAAGACTTTGTATATTGGATCTGTTGCCAGGAAATGTCAGCTGAGTTTTTTTTCACATATAAACTGATGTGCCTGTATAGAAGACAATTCGTCTTTGTAAACTAAACAAATTATCTCTTTATTTTCATTTATTTAAATATATATTATTATTATTATTATTAAACTTTCTGTTTTTATGATTAAGAGTATTAGCTTTAAATCATATTACCGGCAAACGAAACGTTTGATATGCTACTAATTGAGTAGCATTTTATTAAAAGCAATTGATGCGCGCATTTCAGACAACAAGCGTCCTTCAGACTGTTGGTTGCTCATATATAACTCATATAACTCATATAGTTGTCCGATGTGTCCCAGTCTTATCTGTTTCTTTTAATCATGTTCCCTTTGCAGCGCAAAAGTAAGTTTGTATTTTTTTTTTAATTGATAATGTTCACCTAGAAGAATTAAAATAAACTTTGCATTTATTTGGCTTCCGTTGCATTCCCTTATTTTACTTTAATCGCGTCAAGTCGACTCGAATATGATTCAGATTATTTGCTGTGTAGCTCATTAATCACGAGATATTTAAGTTAAGCCGCTGTCGCTCCGCTCTGGCCCCGCCATAACCATTTATCGCTGTCCCGTTTGTGGTTTCACATTTAATTTTAAATGCTGTACACGGATCTATTAGCAGGCCATTATGCCGAGTCGAGTGCATCCCCAGCACATGTCACTTATCAGCCAATGTCAGCCAATTCCACCGTGTGACATTTCGCCGCGGCCATTGTTAAGCAGACGTATGTGTGTATGTGTGCATTGTAAATAAGTAGTGTTCGTAACCCTCCATTCTCCATTTATTTGCTCAGCCTCATCGACGCTTTCTATAGACTCTTATGTCTTAATTATGTCGGAAGGCAATCGAGTGTTAATAATCGCATATTTATAATCGTATTAGTCGATGTCGCTGCATGTGCCGCCTGTGACAAACAAACGTAAATATATCAGAGAGACAGAGAGAGTGAATGAAAGAGATGTAGATTGAGTAAATTTGTTCAATGGTTCGCTCATAATGAAAACTACACCACGATTTTTTCTGCCATTCATTGGCACTTCAAAGCCAATTCATAATGCCAACGCTCCTGTCTATTGTTTGCTCATCCCATACACTCTTTCTATGGCGCTGACAGTAGTCTATATCGAGAATCGTTTGACTTTCAATATAATTTACCAAAATCGAAATTAGCTCAGGTCATAATATCAATTTGAAATGGTTGAATGCCAGTTTTTTATGGGACAGATGTGAGCTATTCTATGACAAACGTATTTAATGAATATCAAGAAAAAGAAACATTTACTCACAGATCTTGTGAAGAATGCTCGACTAGATAAAAATAGGAGAGTTACGACTCTCTTATATTAGTTTATAAGTTAATTTATTGAATGTAGATTGCATATCGTTTGCATATGGAAGAAAATATATTCCAATTGTAAAATTCGTGTAGTTTTTAGCTTCGTACATGGCTAGACTGAAGCAGATCGTCGTTCTGACCAAGGCTATATATACTTTAAGTACTCTGTTTCCTTCTAGCTATTACATGCATTAGCATAAATCATTTAGGTACTTCTAAGGAAGAAGAAAGTAAATATTTAAAGAGTTTTGTTTTTGATTGCCAATATAAGCTATAAGATTGTAAACATTAATCTCTTTCAATTCAATTCTATTAGAATTCATAAATGAATAGAATATTTGACAACCTGTCTCTGTTTTAATATAGTTGATGTATTATTCCACGAATTCAAAGAACATTTGACTGTAGCATACTTTTGTGTACACTCCTCTCGCATTCACATTTCTTTCTGTAGCTTACAAAGCACGTGGATCCTCTTCAAACTACAGAAAAACTATGCCGCTATCATAAATATTAAATCGAGAGACGCAATTATTGAAAACTAACTGACATATGCGTTGAGGAAAATCCAAGAAATTATTTGACACCATCGCAAAGCAGCGAACAGTAGCGGCAAAACAACTTTCATCTGTTATCCTTTCATAGCCGACTCTGCCTGCAACAGGACTCCAAATTTATAAGCAATCATATGTAGGGTGAACTAAACGTTCGATATGCTTTCTGGCTCATTGAGTAGCATTTCATAAACAGCAATTGGTGTCCTTATTTCCCTATTTAGGACACCGCGCGTCCTTCAGCCTTCTGTCATTTAATTGTCCTTGCCGGATCGTATATGAGCGCATGTGAAAGTGAAATCACGCGCTAACAATTGAAAGGATTCATTAATAAAATGTTTAATAGCATATCCATATCTCTGCTTTCTCCCCCTCTCGGTCTCTCCCTCTCTCTCTCTCTCTCTCTTGTGTAGCTGCTGGTGCAGCCGCCGCATGTCCTTTTATGCAGCTCCCGTTCCCAGTTGCCGCACCCCAAAAACGACGCGCGGCGTAAAATGTTTTACGCTTCGTTGCATTGAAATTCATTTGAAAACGATTTTTCTTTCAGGCCACTTACACAAAACACAACACACACATACACACAGAGACAGACAGACGCACTCAACTAACAAACAGTGAAGTGAAGTTAATTTATTAGACATTTTGTACGCATTAAATGCCAGAAGGACATCATCATCATCAGCTCAATGAGGAGCATCAGCATCAGCATCAGCCTGCGCCGAGTCTATTAAATGCGTGTTCTGCCCATTGTCTGGCTTGAGTACCACTGTGCCCGTACCCCTGGTCTATGAAGTGGTTGTTATTTGTTTGTCTGACTCTAACAGGATCAAATGCTTGGCAGGATCATTGCCGCAGCCGCGTTTTTTTCACTCTCTCTCTCTCTCTCTATCTCTCTTCGTTTTACCGTCATGCATCTTTGTCGCCTTTAATTTCTCGTTAATTGTGAAAATATTTATACTCATTTGTGCATTTTGCACCTTTTGCCTTGTCCGTTGTCCCTTGTGCTTTGTGCCTTGTACCTTGGCCAACCCCTGCCTTCTACTGCCTGGCTAATTTAGCACTGGGGGTTGGCCAGGACCTGGCTCGCATTAGGTTTGACTTGATTGCCCAAACAATTCCAACATAAAAGTCATTAGGGGTTACTAAAGTGGCGATGAATTTTCAAATTTTTACTTGATTTATAATTGAAACTCTCCATCTATCTCTGTCACTCTCGCAGAGCCTGCACGCTGCAGAGTCTGCAATGAATTTCATTTAAATTAACATTGAAATTTATTGAGCATTTCAGCTGTGGGCAGCTAGTTCGGTCCTTTACTTTGCATCTTTTGCCTGTTGTATCTTAAAGATCGTCTAGTTGAGATAATGACGCCCAGGCTCTATGCAAAGCCTGCTGGTCGGGCACAAACTAAGTGAGAATTATTGAAAATTAATGAAAAGATAATCAAGCAATTTAATATCATCGCACAGAGCTCACAAATTCAACGTGGGAACTCAATAAGACAATGCCTATAATCTATTGAGCTCTACGAGACAAATACAGATAATCTTTTGCAAATACAATTGACTCTAACAAGCAATTGCATGAGAACTTCGGTATTGTTGGTTTATGCGATGTGGAATTGAAGCGATAGAATAATTAATATTTCTATTATACGAATTTAGGTTCCGCCTGGAAGTTCGGCTCTTTTGAAATATGATTTGAGATTAAAGATCCTAAGTCTAAAAGAGTTGTAAGCTAGCTAGTGAATTGCTGAGGAAGGCTTCTAGTGAGTTGGTGTCATTGGGCTGATGTTGACACGCCTGGCATGCGATGATTTATTAATGCGGTCAAAACATGTGTTGGAAGTGACAGCTTCTTGCAGCATCTGTAACGCCGCCGACGCCTCTGCAGCCGCCCCCGCAACCGTCTGCTCGGGCCGGGCCTGGCCTGGAAACGCCGCGTGTGGCTGCCGCTGCATCTTTGAATGTTGAATGTTTCCCGGGAATTGTGTTGTTGCGGTAGCGCCCAACTTGTCTGCCACTAACGATCCTTGCAGCGGCAATCAGTCTGACAACGATCCTGACCGAGTCTGTTTCGATTTGCTCTCGTATTTCCGCCCTCGTGTGGGAAGTTCCGCGCTGTAATTGGAGCAGGTTTGTCTACATTAAGCGCCGATGCCGATGCCGATGCCGCCACCGAATAATCTATAATTAACAATTCAGCTCAAACGATTAATAAACATTTAAGAAATTTACAATTCGACTCACTTAGCAAACGGAAACAGCTGCGTTTGGCGCCCAACCTAGCCTCCTATTATGAAAAAAAAAAATAGATTTATGATCCACACATATCTAGATTTGAAAAACTTTGCAAGTCCCATATCATTAAAATTATAGTGCATTTTCCCTCAACTAGTTTGCACTTATCAAATTAAAAGAGCTGAAATCTATGTAATTTATGTGTATGCCAAAAATTTCACACCAAGGCCCATGTTTTGCATAGCTCTGCCAAGCACTTTTGTTAGCTGCCTGAGATTTTAATCGCTGGCCGTCAGCTGCCCGCTGCGCTGCGCTGCGCTGCGATGCTCGATGCGGCTGGGCACGCACAGTTAGCTGGGAACAATGGCAAACGGCATTTGAATGTCAAACATCGGCGATGTTTGGTCCAGCGGACATGTCGGCGGCCATTTTGCGTTGAAAGGATAACAATGCACGTAATAGCGGCAATAATGTCCCCCAATCTGCTTAGCCCGCTTCACTGGACGCCGTGCATGTTAATAATGGCAATGCGTTTGGCAATTGACCAGCATGAATATGCCCTCTGGCAGTCCTCCCTCCCTCTATCTGTCTCCCTGCCAGCATAATGAGTAAGAGGACGCCATTAATGCAATTGCCATTGGCACTGCTATTTGCATGCCATTTTGCCAGACAGCCATTTGCTCGCACACTCAAACGCACAACAATAACAATAAATTTAATGGAAATTGCATTTCATAGTATATTATGGCTTATGTGTCAGTAGGTTGATTCAATTGCCCATGCTCAGCAGCAAAATGGCGTCAAATGCGACATCGAGATCAACGATATTGGATTGTTTAGCTGAAGCTATGAGTACGTATGTGTGGGAGCTTTTCAAATTGAGTTGCACGTGTAGTTGATTGAGTTTATCAATACATGAACATATATTATGATTAATTTGTCTTTGTCTATGTGGGCTTCATCTATGCAGATTTGGTATTTAGTAAAATAAACCTGAAACAATAACAAGTCATTTATTAACGATGTCTTGCTTCTTGGGAATCTATGTGACACTGGCACATTAGGCAGCGTCTCTCCCGTTCAGTGGCGTGAAGAACTTGAGCCATATTAATGAGGCGTGTGAGAGAAAGGATAACACCCACGAGCAACTGTTGCTGCTGTTGCAGCTCCTACCCGGCCACTGGCGATGCCCTGGTAATGCGATACACAAAGAAAGCGACGCGTCCCGGAATGTGCGACAAGTGCCCACCTCTGGCGCCAGTTCTGGGCACGCTTCATAGAGAAAGTAGCTGGCTGGCTGTCTAGCGTGTTGTTCTCGTCTTCTTCTTTTTTGTTGCAGTGCAGCATAATATTTACAAGTTTCGAGTCTACTCTCTAATCGCATTAACTACCGTTTAATGTTTGAGCAGTCACGTTGACACGCCCACTGGTGGTGGCTAAGCGACAGCTGCAACGAAGCCCAAATACATTTCTAAAGTATGAGTTATGTACACTTTAAGAATAAAGACCGACATTATTAGGCGGAGCGTGATTTAAATTATATTTAAATTATGCTTAAAAAATATTTCAGATAAAGCTATATCGTTTTTAAATTGAGTATAAACGAGAAGCACAAAACTAAACGTTGATTTGAGCACGAAAATCTTGGAATTTGTTGCAAGAATATTTATATTTTTATAGAGTAAGCATGGTAAAAATTAGATGACTTAGTGAAGGTCTTTCTATAAGAACAAATATGAACGGCTTTTCCATATCCGTCTAGAAGTCCGTTCATCTGTCTTTCAAAAATATAATCAAGTGTGGCTTCGTCTGTATGAAATTCCTGAGGATACGTTTACTATGAATGTGTTTTGCAAGGTAAACTATTATTCAAGGCGCTATTTTAATTAGGGAATTGGAATTCAAAATAATTATAAAAATCGTGGGAAGTCGCATATTCTAAAGTTTATATTGCAGCAAAAAATCTTACTTTTTCATGTACGTTACTATTGGCGTTCATTAAAGACTGATCAAATAGTATATACATATATGCATACTCGTATATCTTAGGGGACATGGCAAAACGAAAACAAAAATATATTTTTCTAGTTTTCAAGCTAGAACTAACAAATCATGCAGATGAATCACTATTACACTCTACTTATAGACCTGTATTTTATATGTCAGCCAAAATATATAAATTATCGAATAAATTCAATTGATTTTTGGCTGCGAGCGACAATTACAAACGTTCTTTAGTGTTAACTTTATTCAAGTGAATTCATAGTCATTTCGCTTATGTACTGAGGCATTTACAATGCTTGAATTATTCGAATATTAATTGATAATTACAATGCCGGGTAACGTCTCGACTTTTAAGCCCTGGCACAATATTTCACGAAATTAGACAGGCAATTTCAATTTTCCAATGGCAACTGGGGAATAGCCGAAACGCATCTAAAAGTTATCAGAGCTAATTGTCAGGCCAGGTCCATAAATCTTGCCCAGCAACGCGATAGTTTCGATGCCAATGGGATACTTAGATGCTGTACGACTCCGGCTACGGGGGAAAGGGGTTATCTCTTGCACATAATTACGTAGTCGACAATGCGTGTGAGAAAGACGGAGAGAGGCAGATAGAGAGTATGGCTCGATAAGCGTTTGCCGCTGAGGCTAGTCAAGCGTTATGCCGGCTGATTAGAGCGGCGGGAGGAGAGGGCACACACACACACGCACACACACGTACTCAACGACAGCCTCAATTACATAGCAAGTCTGCCGTTGATAAGGCCGCTCGCCGTCAGCAGTGTTATCCTGCCATGGCCAATTACAAGCGCAATGTTTTAATTTGAGCTGATAAGTGACCAAGCATCGGCGATAGCTCCGTAATTTTAGAAGTTTATTGAATTTGGGGATCAGGGTTTATTGAACTTGCCACAAAAATCTTCAGAAAACAAATCAGTTTATGATAAGCAGCAGCAGCAAGTTATTTGGCCTGACTTGGGCTCTGGTTTTAGATTTTGTTGTAGCTGTAGCGCCTCTGCTTGCAACACAATGCATTGGCATTGTGTTGTCTGTGCACCTTTTGGGCTGCAGGTCGCCGTTGCAGTCGTTGCTGACGTCAACGTCTTTTACACGCTTTCAAATTGCAAAAACTGTAGCAACCGCGTCTTGGCCATTGTCTGAGCTGAATTGTGTGCCTGCATCCTGGGCCGGGACCCTGGCCCGCTCCATTGTTTTAATCAGTGGCCAGCCATTGTTGGCAGCGGCTTTTGCGAAACACACACACACACACACACACACACAGGCACACAAACTACAACATTTTACACCTCTTTTGTTTCTGTGAGTGTGCGTTGTTTTTGCTGGCAATTGTGTTTTAAAGAGGTTCAAGTGAAGCGCATCTAATTGCCAGCGTGCCGGCAAAGCGGCAAGCCAAGTGCCAAGTGCCAAGTACCAAAGTGTTTTCCAAACTGCTTTAACGCCCCATGCCCATAGAGCCGGCCAATTTTCCCGGAAATCAAAAAAGGTGCGCTACAGTCTGGCCACGTTGATATATGAAGCGTGTCAACTGCGTCTTTAGTGGTTTTTAATTTGAAAATTGTTTTGGTCACTCCCACAAGATCAATCGGCAATCGGCAGACTCTTGATGTCGGGGCGTTTACGTTTGTCCAACAACTGCCGGCCAGCTCTGCTGAATTCGATTACAATTACAATCCAAACAGGACCTTTGTCAAATGTTTGTTGGCACCTCGAAAATACTCTCCTAGGCCCGCATACAAATGCGACTTCTTGACTCGCAATTTAATTGCTGCCAGCCTGCCAGCCTGTCAGCTGTGCCAACTGCCAAAAATGAACCAAACAAGCTGCAATTAAAGCATATGTTCTCTTTAGCCAGAGCTACTCATATCGCTATCTCACTCGCATCCCAATCAAAATTCATATGATGTGATCTGTCCAAATCAGCCCATTATGGAGATGTTTATCTTGATATTTGGCAGTCTGCGTTTGTTTGTTTTGATTGCCTGTGAATCTGTGAATCTGTCTGAGTCTTGGCATTAGCCTCCCCCACGTGAACATGAATTGTATTGTACGATTTATAATACCGTTGATATTGCACCCTCATTATTTTTGGCTTTTGTGTAGCGCAACAAGCCAATTATGTTTAGATTAAGCGGGACAACAGCTGAGCATTACAGATATGAGCTGTACCCTTAATTGATTTACCATAAATGGTGGCAACATCATCATCCTCAGCTGTCCGAATGCAGAAATGATCTGCATATGAAAAGCCATTTTGGCCAAGTCATGTCCAGCTGTAAGTGTGTCCATGTGTGTGGCCAGATCACGTGTCAAGCGTCCAAGAGAAGCCAAAACGATTTAATAATGAACTCGACGACAATGCGACTCGAATGCATCATCCACTTCATGAGTATATGAACTGTACTTTGCTCCCTTGACATCCAGACTGCTGACAAGCCGATTGTTTGATATTTCTCTTTTTCGACAGAATTTGCTGTGTGAAAAATCGGTAAACAATGCCAATATGCAAAAGATACACCAAAACACACACACACACACAAAGCACTTGAGTCTCGCAAGTTGTTGAGCCGTTTGATGAGTGTCAAAAAGGCAGCAGAGACTACAAGCGGATCAGCAGGATTTGGCTCTTTGTTGTCCAGCAGCAGCCAATTTAGAAGTCAAAGTGCAGACGGGGCATTATGCGCTTATCGGCTGTAGAGTTTGCACTTTTCAATTGGTACCTTACCTGCCCCGAGCCTTTGTTTGGGGCTCAAACAGCTGCCTCGGTTCTGGCTAAATATTATTGATTGGCAGCGCAGTGAGAAACATAATTAAAAGGTATTTTTTTATTATAGATTTCTTTTTTGTTTAATTGCTGAAAGGCGAAGCAAACATACTTATGAGATTTTGGTATTTGCTGTGGAAATTACACTCAAATCCCTTGACAAACTATTTTATGAATTTATAGAACGCTAGCAGTTTTCATTGTAATTATCTTTAAACTACTCTTACTACTATGCATAATGCACAAGTTTAGATATTATAGATATGCACTAGATCTGTTGTAGACTACTGTAGCGCTTACATACCCAAACATTTATTAGAAGAAAACAATATTTAAAAATGTCTTTTATCTACACAATTCAATTCTGCTGCTATCGTATGTATTTGTCATAAGATCAGTTCAAGCCAGATCTTTTTGACTTTTTCGTCTGTTTTCCTATTGGTTTCATTAATTAGCAAACCATAAAGCCAAGTAGCTCACAAATTTCAATCAGGGAAAAGCGAAGGGCATGGAAAAACTCTGGCTCAGCATAAGGTACAATTGGTTGCCATACGTTGCTCATAAAGGCAACGGCTGTCGGGGCACGGCAGGGCAGGGTAGGGCAGAGCTCGGGCTACCAAAGTGTCGACATTGTCTGTTGGGTGCTATTGATATAGTAAATTTCCAAAGAAATCTTTGAGATTGCTGGCGGCTGATAAGCGTGGAGCAACAGCAACGGCAGCGGCAGATGCAACCGCGCTTTATTGTGTCTATAGGATATGTAACTGTTGGATTGCTGGCGGCAAATGGCGCGCGTGTTCATTAGCCGCCATAATTTATATGAGCCAACATATTTATTGAATGTTTTGGCAGCCGTTTTAACGGCTCGGCTCGGCTAGCTGGCTGACTGGTTCGCAGCCAGGCTGACTAGTTGGCCCAGGCTCTGACATTAGATAATAGGCAGGGGCCACAGCTGCCATGTCGTCGTCATAAACTTTGGACAGTCAGACAATTACCACATTGAGGTCTGTTTGTGCCTAGTGCCTGGCATTGGACTGGGTGTGGTGCCTTAGCGTCTGCGCTCGTAGCTGGCTAAGCTCACAGCGTGCAATTATTTTCGAGTGTGAAAATAATAAAACTGCCAATGGCCAAAAGAAACAAAAAAAATAAGATTGTGTCCTGCGGTTCTCGGGCCCTCTAACAATTGTCGAAAAAGTGCGCAGCACTTGTTGTTGTTGCTATTGCTGTTGCTGTTGTTAGTGCTGGTTTAGCTGAGTACCCAGCTGCCTCTTAACTGAAAGGCAATTTGGCCTACCTACACACGTGTGTATACGTGCACAGTCGGCGCACTCGAGACGCTGTGGGTGATGGATGGATGAGGTACTCGCCACTCGGCACTGCTCACTCGGCTCTCGGCTCAAGTGCTTGTTGTGTCCTTTGTTTGAACTAACATTATTCTTTACTTTAAATACCAATTAATAACTGCAGCTGAAGCTGGCAACTGAAAACTCAGCTCAGCTTCACTCAATAACTGGAACACACAAGTGGCCCTGCAGCAGCTCTCACCTAAGTCTCTTTCTCTCTCTTTCTCTCTCTCTCTCTCTCTCGATTTGTCTCACTTTTTCTCTTGCTCTTGCTGAGTTTTCTGCAAATATCAGTCACATGGATCCCTTCAGTGCTGTTGTTGTTGCTGCTGATGCCGCTTGGCGTGAATGCGTCATAATCTTGCCACTTGAAAATGAGCGCAAATATTTGCGAAACAACCGCCGCTGCCGACGCGTCGTCAACTTGAAACAATTAATGTGGCATTTGTGTTACGCCGTATGACTTTCGGCTTCTGCGGCAACCGCCACCGCCGCCGTCCAGCACCTTCACAAACAAATGCTAATGGGTATTACAAGTCGCCGCCGCCACTTACTCAATTACTTTGCCAAACATGCGGTCAGCGTATAGCGCGCTCAGTATTTATGATTTATTTGCGGCGACTTGTGTCTCCGTCAACCTCTTCATCTCAGTCACTTGGTCGGGCCATTCCAACTACCAAGCGTCAATATTGACCATGCAAATATGGCAACAGTGCCCGGCCACAGTGTGGTCCGATCCAAACCCATCCGATCCCATTCGAACCCAACCGATCCGTTCGCACTATTGTCAGGTGTTGTCTCTCGTGCACTGTGCCGAGTCGGCACTTCAGTAGCCAAGACCTGGGACATTCTAGCGGGCTTTGCCTGAAGCGCAGCATCTGCAGCACTCGGATACATCTATTATGACTTCAAAGTGCCGTCACGCCAATTGTTTGTGGCACTTTTCTATAAACTTTGACTCACATTTGCCAATTAACTGCGACACTTTGAGTGTGTGGCACAGCTACCGGGCTCTATAAATAAACCCAATCACAATGTATAGCTACCAAATTAGCAAGTCGAGGCGCAAATACACTTTGGCAAACCAAATGAAACCGGTCAGACCTAGAATTTTTTGTGAATGAATTGACAAATGAAACTATTCCTTGTACTAAATAACTGTCAGTATGACGTAATTTATTTATTTATATAAGGGAAAATACTTTAAATGTTTATTTGTGATTTTTAAATATTTTAAAATGTGAACAGAACTGTATTAAACTAAAAAAAAAAATGTGATTGTTCTATATATATTTTTGAGAATGTGAAATAAAAAATATTTTAAAAATTAATTTTTGTTTTCTTAAACATATTTTATTCTAAATATCAATTAAATATATATAACAATTACGTTTTGTCTCTTCAATATTTCAGTTATTAGAGATTAATCAGTTTCACAACACATATAACAATCAGTTGCATCTATTATAAGAGTATAGAAACGCGCCGCGCGCGCATTCAAATTGCATGAATGGAGCCAGGCGACAGGGATGAGAACAATTGACCAAGTGTAGAGTCCAGCTACCGAGCTGGCAATGTCTGGCGACTGTGTGCGATGTCAATTAGCAGCTACGGAATGACACTTTATGTGCGTCGCGCGAGAAGCTACTGCCAGATCCTTGTGCAAAGTGCAATCAGTGCAAAGCAGAAAGCCAACGAAAGCCAGCGACCATGAACGGCTACGCAGTTGACAAACAAATAGCAGCTAGAAGCTGCCCAGATAGCCAGCCAGTGGCAGTAGCACTGGCAGTTGCAGTGCAGTCATGAGGCGAACAGCGAGATCTGAGCCAAACAAACAATTGATGTGGTCCAGGGTCTGGGCCAGCCCGAGAGCAGCCAGACAACAGTAACGCGGATTGTTTGTGCGCCTGCAGCATCTGAGAGCGGGCACAGACGATCCGCAAAGTGACTTGTAAACATTTTAGCAACTTTTCAACTTCAGCTTCAGTTTCAACTTCAACTTTGGATTTCAGCTTCAACTTGAGGCCGCCTAATGAACTGTCCGCTCAGACTGTGATTCTCAGTGATTGGCATTCGGAATCTGAATCTCAGTTGCAGTCGCTGCTCGCATCGAATTTGCATTGCATTTGCAATCGCGTCTGCCAATTGACAAGATAAATACATTTAGCTAATTTGATTTTAGATGTCGTCGCGCCTTGGATAGGAAGCTGAAAATTTGTACGCATAAAACGCAATTAAGTTGTAATTAAGCAACACAAAGGCAGCCGCGGCGACAGCAAAGCACAAATAAGCCTACCATCTAAGGCCAGTCAACGACGGCGAGTGTAGAGGCCTACGCCCACGCGACTCTCGTCCCAGCGAAAGACAATGGCAATCAGAATTCATTAGCCGAGCGGCGACAAATAAACCAAAGGCCTATAAATTTATGTATATATACATAAGTAAATGTATGTATGTATGTGTGTGTGTGCGCTTTGCCCAGAGCCACATAAAAGGCGACAGAACCGCACATCCTGTGCCAGGAAGCAGCCGGCTGAAATTACAAAAGTCAACCAACCCCCAAAAGGCACATAAAAACGCTTGAAAAGCGTATGCTCTGCCAGGGTAGAGGAGTGGGGGCGTGGCCGGGGCTATTTCAACAACTTGGAAGCCCCCAGACCCAACAGCAGACGAGCATCCGACCATCCGACCATTCGAGTCGAGGCAGAGGCTTTTGAAAAATTGCAAATTGAATTAAGCCAAAGTTAAATGGCTAAATGACTCGAGAGCCAAGTAGCCCAGAATGGAGGCTGGATTGGGTTGGTATTCAGCCATGGCAGGTTGCCACCAGCCGCTCCTTGTGGACGGGGGTTGGCATATGAGGGGGTTGCGGTTAGGCGCATGATAGCAGCTAATATGCTGAGAAGGATAAACGCACGCTGAAGCACAGTCACAGTGGTGCAGTGCATGTAACTCTACTTTGAGTAGATTATAAATTCCTTTTTTTTTGTGAATACAGAAATGGGAATATATTTTTTTTTTATTTATGCCCCGATGAAAATAAATATAAATAAAATATATATAGTAATATAATAATTATAATATATTTTTTCTATTTTTGTATATTTTTTAATTATTATTATTATGTATTTATAATTTTTATATTATAAATGTTTAAAAAACATTATCAATGCAATGGTAAAAATATATTTTTTTTATTAAATTTCTCAAACTATAGTCACTTATGCATATAAGCATTTTATTTGTATTTATATATTATTACTTTAATTTTTAAAAAATTGTTGCGTCACTGCTGGACTTAAAAAAATTAAATAAATAAAGAAGAAATTAATTTTGGGAAAGTGTTTTTCCAATTATGCACAATTAAATTTGCAAAGATCTTATTTTGTACCACTGTATCGTGGTTGCGCCACAGCCAAATATTCGAAGAGCCACAATGCCAACAACAAAACTGAGCTCCCTCTGGTGCGCTTCGGCCTGAGTGTTAGTGTTATTTACCAGGCTAAATTATTAAACGATTGTTAAACGAGCGGATAAAGGATGAGCGTGAATGATGATGATGATGATGATGATGCTGCTATGGCGCACGAGGGGCTGCCGGGTAGGGAAAGAGGCAGGACTCAGGGTGGGCCATAGAAATGCTCCGTTGGATTGTTGGTAGAGCTGCAGCGCAGGGGAAATTTGATATTAGGTAAATTTATTTGATTTACATTTTTATAGGGTTGCTTGGAATGGAACGGAACAAAATGGAATGGGCAGACAAGGCGAAGGCAAGGGGCTGGCCTGTTGTTTGTGAACGTCGTTCCCATCATCGTCGTTGGCGTCGTCCTGCGCTTATCGCATTAAATGCCGGCAATGAAGATAAGAACTTGTCTAGCAGGGAGCCAGCAAATAAACGGGCATAGAAGAAATACAAAATAAATTAATAAAATGGCCGCGTGAAAAGAAATCATAACGAGTTTGGACGTGCGTCGAGCGCTGTATGTCGTGTAGGCAATTATGCTAGCAAAGTGGCAGAAGAGAGCTGGAGAAATTGTGGCTGAATGCCAGGCAAATGTCAATTTCAATGCAATGCATGATTGACGGGGTTTCTGGCCAGCCAACCAGCGGGCGACCTTGTTCTATTCTAAACTCCCACTACCCCTTCCCTGTCCCACCCTACCCCTCTCCAACAGGCATCGAGCTGCCCGTAAAGCAATCAGCGCCAAATCAGAAGTTTATTTATTTGTTTGTTGTTTGGCAAACATTTACGCCATCAGCAAAACGACACCCGAGAGCTCGTTAAATGCGCAGTCATGCGGATGTAATTCAATAAACGAGCGCGCCATCATCAGAGTCCCAGTGCCTCTCCCTCTCGTTCTTCCATTTGCTGTTGCTGTTGCTATTGCTATTGCTGCTATCCCTGTCCTGTTCCTGGCTGCCTTTGGCTATCAACACCCAACCGTTTAGCTGGCTATATACGACTCGTCTACTCGTATACGAGAGCCAGCCGCAATTGCCACAACAGCCGCTGTGACTAAATGACTGACTGACAACCGCATTGCGTTTGTATGTATAAACATATATAAATCTGTGTGTGTGTATGTGTGTGTGTGTTCTGTGGGGGTTGGTTTATTTGCTTGGCAGGGTAAACCACCCTATGGCAAAACTTGTAGCTACCTCATCGACCCCTCGCCTTGGTTCAATAACGTTTATTGACTAAAATTTCGCACCAGCATCGACTGCCAACCCCCGCACGAAAAATCTCAACTGTCAACACATCAAATGGGGGGCTGTCAGGCAATGCGGGGGTGTTAACGTTTTTAGCATGTTTAAGCGATTTAACGCATTCGCAGGGATAATGAAATTTTGATTATGTACCGCTTGGCTGGCTCTGTTGCCCAAAAACGAAGCGTATTTATCGCTGGCAGTGTCAAGTGTATGTGTATGTGGATGCCATCAGCTGCGTAAGGTACTTCAACTTAGCCAACTACTAATTAGCGCAGTTAGCTAAGGCCTTGATATAGTATCTAACAAGTTAGTATAACTTTGATAATATTATTTTCCATACTGTGACAAAATTCGATATAGTTGACTTCTCCAATAAGTCAAGCCTTAAAATTATAAGAATTTCGCTATTATGATACTGATTATGCAGCTTACATCATATTTTCGACATAAACATTAAAATGTATGTCAAAAAAATAATTAAAAATTAAATAATTTAATAGATGATAAATGTATAGACATATCTAAAATAATAAATTTTATTTTTAGAGTTACTATTGAAGCGGTTATGTTCGAAAAGATTCAACAAAATTTATCTTACTAAATATTGAGTGAGAAATACAATCTATCGTTCGTTCAAAAATATCTTTCTTTTCTTCATTTGCAGAGTCTACTGTATATATATATATATATATATATATACCTATATATACACTATTTTCTGTATCAAATGTAATGGATTATCTGTAATTTGATAGTAAAATATTTGATTTTGTAATCTAGTTTAATTAATATATATATTTATTTTCTAACGCTTAGCGGCAAATCTTTTCGTTTTAAGTTTAACCATGCTAAAAAATATTAAAATGAAAGTGTTACAAAATTTTACCATTTTTTGTTTGCATTTTCTCTGCTAAAATCCAACTAAAATAAACTGAAAATTATAATGTAAGGCATAAATAAAATCATTATTGATATCTGTGATGAATAGTGTTAACTAACAAATGGCAATAAAAATGTAACAAATTAAATTTTATTTCATTTCAAATTGTAGAATTTTCGCACAATGCCCAATGAAATCAAATGTTAATCAGGCAATTACGCAATTTAATTATGAATTAATTGCGCCATTAAAATAACAATCTTTATTGACGACGCGGCTGCGGCTATTTGAAAAGCTAACTGCCCACATAAATGTGCAACACCCACGCTCTCACACACACGCACACACACGCACACACACTCACACACACACACGCGCACAGCAAATTGCAATTGGATCTCCGCCTATTGCATCTCCGTCCTCCGTCCAGCCGCTGAGCCTTTGGCTAAGTGGGCGCGCGGCAAACAAAATCAAACACAAATAGCAGCCAACCAAACAAGCTACAAAATTGAAGGAAAAAATTAAAAAAATTATGAAAAACTATCAAAACATTTACATGCGGCGGCATCGCGCGGCCAACGCGACGGCCATTTATCAACTGACCAACTTGTTGTTGTTGTTGTTGTTGCTGTTGTTGCTGTTGTTGCTGTAGTTTGGTGTTGTATCTGGCCGACTGGCAGTCGTTCTGCGCTGCCGGTCTCTTTTCATCTTTGGCCGGCAAAGAAAAAGCTTCGAGTGCGTTGAATGCGACTGAAGGCGTCGCCGCGTTGGCGGGGGTGTAGAAAGGCTGTCCGGTCCGGCATGGCCATAGTAGAGTTCGGTCGGCTCATAAGTAGTATATGATTATGATGTTTATTGAAAAATTAATTTGCGCCTCGCTTTGGCTGCGGGTCTCATTTGCGTATTTCAAAGAGCAATGAATAATGATGAGGATTATAAAAACTCTTGACGCGTTTCGTCTGAGAAATTAATATTTGTAATTGGCTATAATTGTTCGTGCCAACGGCCAACTACACAGAGACCATTGTACGAACGACCATATTAATGATGCCTCGCTCTCGCCTCTTGTTATTTCAATAGTTTTAATTGAAAAGAAAGCGCTCGTCTTGCCTCATAATGAAGCACCTAACGGACAATATAAAAGCGTTTTAATCAACCAGCACAAGGTGTAGGGAAATCTTTCAGCTACGCAACGTGTTAACATTTTTTGATATGTTTAAGACTCTTTTGAGCAGCTAAATGTTAGAAATTATACTATAGAATAAGCTATTTCAGAATACGTTATGCAGCACGTGGCTTGCTTTGGCAAATATCAAGAACAATTAGTTGGCAAATTTTTGGAATTCTTCAATTTTTCTTTCATATTTAAAAGTATATATATGCATATAATATATAATAATACATAATTATATATATTTATATATAACGAAACACTTGAAAATTGTTTTATTCTCGCTGAATATCCCACAAGAAGATATATTTACTATTGGCAATTAAGCACGAATATTGCGATTGTAAGGATTTTTCTGCTTAAGTTATTTATTAAGCTACTCTAATTAAGTTTATTATTCGCCAACAGCAGCTTCATTAAATATACTTACGAACCAACAAACTGCCAACTTTCGCCGTTCATTAAGCAACCCAAGGCATCCCAACTGGGTCCCAGCGAGAAAGCGTGGCAACAATGGCCTGGCAAACTTGGGAGCCAACAATTTTCGCATAATAATCCTTAAAATGAGTTTAATTTGTAAAGTAAAATTATAACCAGAGCGACAGACAGAGAAGGACAGAGACAGACGTAAACTCAAAAGCGAGAGTAAGCGAGATGGCATAAGAAGGGCAATGAGAGTGAGCAGGACAGGAAGAGGGCTGGCTTTTGTGCCATTTATAAAATATATATGTATATAATGAACCCCAAAGTTTGGCTTATCCTGGGCATCCCTTTGTTGTCGCTTATTGGAGTAGACGGGTCGTGTTAGGGGGCGGAAGATTTGTTGTTTATTCGGGATGCTGCATATTTCAGATTTACGTGTGATTGATTTGCTGGCTACTCGATTTATGCGTAACGATAAGAATTTTATGGTTTATCTTTGAGGTGTGCGCCATAGGCATAAACTTCTTTTCGTTTCGATTCGATTTTTTTTTTTGTATTTTTTGGACAGGATTTTTTTCGAGCAGAAGAGGCATAAAAAACATAATTTCCTGGCAGAGATTGCAGCTTTGTGATAAGATGCCGACGTCAATGTATTCGCTTTTCATCATAATGATGGGCTTATTGTTTATTATTTATGCGTTGGCCCTCTGTATTTCATACTGGTGTTCGGGGAGCGGAGCCACAGTTATGGAAACATTGCACATACGCCGTGTGCGCCCGCTTGGAGCACCAATTAAATTTTCCCTTTGCTCCAAAGACGGAAAAACTGGCAACGGCCGCAGCTCCAAAACGTAAGCAGACAGCGCGACGACGCGGCCGCCAATTACGTTGACAGCAGAATTTAATAAGAAGCGGCAAAGCGGCAGGCAAATGAAGTCATGAATGTGGAAGCTGTGACGTGTCAGAGCGAGATGGCGCTTAACGGCGGAGAGAGCGGAACAAAAAATCCAAAAGTGGAAACGTACGAGCGACGGCTGCGGCGGTTGCGGCTGCAGCGGCTGCTTGTTATAAAATGCTAATACGCGCAGCAAAAACGCTTTGAAGATTGAATTATTCAATAATAATTAGGCGTGCGAGCGGGACAGCGCATAAGGCAGCAGCGACGAACAGTGGTGCCGTCTCGCTTGCGCGTCGAACACAAAACTCACCACACTGGAATGAACAGCGGTAGAAAAGAAGGCGGCGCAAGAAATACAACAAAAGGTAAAAAAGAAAAAAAAAAACAAATGAATAGAGCGCTGTGCGAGAGAGCATAACCGAAACAGTTAGGCCAATAAAAATGGTGTCGCTGCATTCGCTTGAGCAGTGAGTGCAAGGGAGAGAGCAACAGTGCTACGCCAGACCGGTTTATCAGCCACCACCACCAGCAGCACTAACACCACCACCGACAGCAGCAACGAGCAGGTTTCCCATATGCGTCTGTCTGCATGTGTGCATGTGTGCGTATGCTTGTGTGTGTATGCGTGTTTGTGTTTGTTGAAGCAGCAGCAGAGCTGTGGCTGCGCCGCCGTCTACGTTCAGTTGTAGAACAGACGTGATCTCAAGAGGACGTGTTTCTTCTCGAGTCTCAGAGCCGCCGAGCATAGTCGCAACGTGAATCAAACGCCACATACTACAGCAAATGAGCAAGCCGCGTGCGTGCGTGTGCATCTGTGTGTGTGTGTGCGTGTGTATTAGTGAGTGTATGTGACGAACGAGCGAATTAATTAAAAGATAATCAAAACAAATTAACGACACATATATTTTCTACTGAGCGACCCGTCAAGTGCCAATTTGAACTCGCGCGCACCTCTCTCGCCAGTGCAATGTTTTAATCAAAACAACAACAATCAACGACACTCAATCAAATTCTAAAGAGATAGCCCAGTGAATCCAGTAGCAATTGTAAATCGCTGGCTTTATGTTAAAGCTGTCCAACAACGCTGTAAACGTGAACGCAACGAACGCAGCAACGACCAGGAACACGATCAGGAACAGGAGCATGACAGTGACTGGTCTACGCCAAACGATGACCAGCCCGACGGTGCCGCCAACCACAGCGCTCAGCAGCTCCGGCAGCAGCAGCACCACCAGCCTGAGCAACACGCTGACCAACGCCGTTGCCGTTGCCGCCGCCGGCACTGGTGCACTGCATCCGCTGGCTAGTCCAACATCGCCGTCGGCTCTGCTGCTGGCGCATCAGCAGCATCTACTAGCCCAGCATCAACAGCAGCAGCAGCAACAACAGCAACAACAACAGCAACAGCAGCAACAGGCACTGCAACTCGCCGCAGTGCATCCAGCGCCACATCATCTGCACAAGAGCAGCTCCAGGCTGAGTAACTTCAGCGTAGCCTCGCTGCTGGCGGACACACGGCCACGCACGCCCAACACCAGCGATGGACCAACGAATCTGTCCAGTTCTGCTGCCACATCGCCCATCTCTCAGAGCAGCGCAGCGGGCACGCCGCCGCCAACAGCTCCGCCAGCTGTGCCGCCTACGCATGCATTTCATCCCGCCGCTGTTGCGCATCACGCCCACTTGCTGCATGCCGCCCATGCGGCGGCGGCAGCGCACGCCCAGCAGCAGCAGCAACAGCAACAGCAGCAGCTGGCCATGGCGCAACTGCGTCAGGCGCAGGCCGATGCACGCGCCAGCTCTCCACCCGCTTCAGCGTCCGCCAGCTCCACGCCCAGCTCAACGCCAGTGGCACATGCAGGCGGCATCAACTCCACACCTGCCAAGAACGAAAGACACTCGCCGCTGGGCGGCAGCAGCCATACGGACTCGGAGCTGGAATACGACGAGGATATGCTGCATGAGCACGATGTGGAGCACGATGAGGAGGAGGACTCTATTGTGGACATTGAGGACATGAATGCCGATGATTCGCCGCGCTCCACGCCCGACGGCCTCGACAGCAGCAGCAAATCACTCGAAGGCTCGCACGGCGGACCGCCCGGCTCAGGCGTTGGCTCCGGCCACATGCCAACCACAATTCTCTCGCCCGCAGCCTTGGCAGCCAGCGGACATGTGCCCATACGGCCAACGCCATTCAGCGCCTTAGCTGCCGCAGCCGTCGCTTGGGGAGGCATGGGCGGCGGAGTTCCATGGCCGGGCGCACGTCAAATGCCACCGTTTGGGCCACCGGGTCTGTTTCCAGGACAAGGATTTGGTGGAGGTAAGTGTCCATTGCAATGAAACCACAAAAAAGCTAAGCTTTGGCGATTCTCAGAAGAATTGAAGCAAACTCTTCAAGGAGTTCTTTAAATACCAAAAAGTAAACATATTCCAATAGTAGCACGTGTCTGGCAGGTGTTAATTATAACTTGTTCTAAACTGTATTTATAAATTTAATCGAGCTGCTGTTTACCTCAACAAAACTCTTTCATTGTATATTTATCATGCAAGTTGATATTTGGTATTAATAGCATCATTTTATGGCCCGCTGACTCCATTTTGTCTGTCTGTCTGTCTGTGTGTCTGTCCGTGTGTGTGTGTACATAGTTTAATTGAATTAAAGCGACCCGCGCCTTAATAGGCACCAACGACAATGGCTGCCAACGGGTGCCATCGATGCTGCGGGCGCTGCACTCGCCCCTCTGCCACTCGCCACTCGCTGACTGCCCCAACTGCTGCTGCCAACCGTCTGGTAGTCAAAGTGCGTGGCAATTATTCTCTCGCTTTAAATGAAACAATGAAATGTTTTTGATTGCGCTGACCATTTTTAGTCGTATCATCCACAAAATTATTATTATTATTATCTTATATTGCTGGTGCAGCAGTTGCTGCTGTTGTTGTTGTTGCTGTTGCTGTTGTTGATGTCGCGTCGTTTTTGATTTAACTCAATTGGCTCGTCTGCTTATTCATTGCATTGGCGTTGCCTTTTTTTGTTTTTATTATAATTTTTTTTTTAGTTTTGTTTTTTTTGGTGTTTTCCGGTCCGTGTCAGCCCCCCAGACACAAGTCGTACATATAGCACATATGTACGTATAGTTATGTGCATATAGTAGTTAGATAGGGAACTGAACTGTCTGTCCAGACTAATTGAAGCGAGTCTGGCAAAGGCTGGGCCGATTTGTATCTGCATGCACAGTTCACACTTTTCTTGCATTTTCCGGCATCAGACAAAAAGTGACCAAGCGCTGGCAGCACTTGCAACACTTGCAACACTTGCAACGCCGTTGGTCACACCTTGCTGCAGTTCAGCGCCACAGCGCCACAGCACCGTCAGCAGCCGCCAGGACACAAAAACTCCGACGGCTGACAGACATGTGAACTTTACACGCTCGGGGCAAAAAAAAAAAAAAGAAACCTAACGCGAACTTTGCATTTCCGCCCCGCAATAACAATAACAGGCAGCAGTTTTTTGTTCGCTGTTCTTGCTGCTGCATTGTTTTATAAAGTTGTCAAGGGGCAGACGCCCATGGGAGGCGCCACATTCAGGTTTTCATATAAGGTTTTTTCTGTACTCTTCTTTTGTGTAAGCTTCTGAGGCCCAACACAAATTACTTCAATAACAATTAACATATGAATGCAGCTGTCTTAAAATACCTCTAAAAATGAGAGCTGAAAACTATGAAGCAAAAATTAGAAATCATTAGAGTAAATTAACCAAGAAATTAAGACTGTTTCATGTGCTCGACAGCTGTTTCCCACCCACTTATATAACCGGCATAACACTTCAAGAATTCACACACTGAGAGCTGTGTTAATACAAAATACAAAAACAACTTTTCATTATGAATAACATTTGAAATACAACTTTATAAACATAAAAATATCTAAATGAACTCCAGTGTCCGATCTGATTGGCTGTGCTAAAAATCGATTTAAATTAAGTCATGAGAGCTTTTATAATTATATACTAATTTTTAAAGACTCTAGACGACTTCTAGAGCGTTGTTCTTACTATATAATAGTCAAATTATTTTATTATATTTTTTCGTGCTCTTATACCTTCCGTCAATCAGCTATCCACACTTGATTCAAATTGTCTTTAAACTGACAAGCGACAACAGCAGCAGCAACAACGACAATACGAATAATAACCAAAAAAAAAACTATTTCAAACATTTGCCGCTTATTTTGTCATTTGCTGTCAACTGTAGCACACATACATACACACACACACACACACAGTCGTACACACTTCAGTTTGGTACAACTTTATTTCATTTCATTTTGGCAGCTGTTTTTTTCTTGACTTAGACCCATCCTCAGCAGGTCTCATTAGCGCAGCAGGTTACAGCCTTTGTGTGCTCTCTGTCTCTGTCTCTCTCTCTCTCTCTCTCTCTCTGTCTGTCTTTCTGCCTCTATATCTTATTGTCGACATTCGTGTGACCTGTGCCGCTATCTGTAGCCGCATTATGTCAAGTGTTAGGTACTTAGTGCCTGAGGGCCAGGTCGAACGGTAGCCATGCGTCTGCTTTGAAATCGGGCTTTATCAGCGGCGCTAGTTTCATGTTTGTTTCATGGCCCATTCAATTAACTGAAATACCGCAGGCTGGCATCTTAAATGCGCTGCGATTAGGGAACACACAGGAGTACAATGAAAACACAGGTGAAACTCGAGTTTGTGTGGCCTCCGCCGACGCTCGTCATGGCTTTATGCTTTTGCGTTGCCTTGCAATTGATTTACATTCACAGGCAGTTAAAATGCCTGCGACGGGGCTCCATAATTTAACTAATTGCAAAGCGCAGGCACGTCACGTACCTTATGGTATAGCCAACTCGCTCAGGGGGTGGACAGGTGGGGCAGCTAATGCAGCTGCAATTCTTGGCAGCCATTATAGAAATTAATTTTCAAGCTGAACAAACGAGCAACAACTTGGGAGTCATTGCATAAATGCAAACAGCACAGCCAGTAAATACACACACGCACACACACTCTGCCAGAGTTGCTGTGTATGTGTATGTGTGAGAGAGAGAGAGAGCGGGATAGAGGCACAGCAACTGGCAAAGTTGGTAGGTGTGGCATGTCAGCTACGCCCACCTAAGCACGCAATTTTTATTTGCAGCCAGGCAGCAATTTAAACGTTGACAGACGGCGACAGCCGACGGCTGCTGGGCAAGTGGGCAGTGGGGTGGAGTGGGGAGGGGTCAGCCGAAGGGGTGGGGCAGAGCACGGTTACCACTTGCATGCGTTTTAACACCATTCGCCAAAGGCCGCAGCGAAGACGACAAAAGCTAAAATAATATTTGCATTCTGCACGCCATCTAACGTGCAAAAGCTGTACTAAACACACACACACAGCATAGCTGCATGCAATACAAGAGGGCTTGATAGGTTGGGGGGTTGGGGGCGTCTGTGTTGAGGTGTGCTGGCGCAGACATTTTGATGTATGTTTTGGTAAATAAAATTTATTTGCATTAAATTACCAGGCAGACAAAAGCAACAGCAGCACCAGCAGCACCAGCAGCACCAGCAGCAGCAGTAGCAGTAGCAGCAGCAGACAAAAGGGGAGCAGCAGCAAGGAATGATTGGTGGAGGAGAGCGGGGCCAAGGGAGGCGCTGAGCTGTTGCCAATGACTTGCATATGTGCCACAAGGTGTTGCTACTGTAGACACTCGGCTGTATGTATGCATGTATGTACATTAAGACAACGGCAAACATTTGCTAAATGTTTGTAGACAATTGGTAGTTCAACTAATTTGAGTCACTGTATGTCTGTGTGCACGCCTTTCAGAATGTGCACGCGTGTGTGTATATATATGTGTGTGTATGTGTGTGTGTACAGCTGAGTAATTAAAAGAGAGCTCAAGCACTTGAACTTGCTAGCAGGTGGGCAGCAGTCTGCCTGAAACTGCGTGCCCAACCCACATGAGAGCTGCTCTTTGTCCCCCTTCGCTTGCAGTTTAGCCCCCTTTTGGCCAGCGGCCTCGTTATCGTTGCTTATCTTGCACAGAGGCAGCCATTGGTGATTAAAATATGCACTTCATTGCCACTGGGACAACACATTCCAATTGCCGGGCAACTGGAAAACATGCAAGGCGACAAGATTTGTCCACTGATCGCGCCCAGTTGTTGCTGCTGCTGCTGCTGCTGCTGCTGCTGTTACTGCTGCTGTTAACTTATCTATGGCAGCCGGTTTTAACACGCTCTTTGCTAATTAATAGGCTCTAATGGGCCGGTTCTCATGAACGCCCCTCGCATGCATTGCAATCAGGTTTACATATTAGAAATACGCACCGAAAAGCCACTAAAACTTCAAACTGACGAGCTGTACCTTGGTCCAAGGTCTTTTTCATTTACATTCATTTATTTTCCTTCCTAGCCGACATATTTATAAAAATGTAGCTATATTTTTTCCATACTAACTAGCCCTATATGGCATTTCTTTGTCGTTTCCATTCATTTTATGCAGTTCTTATCTATATATACATATATATCTGTGTCAATGCAAAGTTGCCTCATCTGTTGCCCATTCGTAAAATTAATCTGAAGTGTTTATCAATTCTTTTTGTCCCAATATTCTCCCCCACATGCATTTTTCAACTAATTTGGTACTTTGCGCACCTCATTCGCCTACTTATTTGGTGCTAATTAAAATCCTTCATTATGAAATCAGCTGCCCCAATCAACAGCGGCAACAGCTACACCGGGATTGGCATGGGGTCCCCATAGCAGTGCTCGTTTGACCGTAAGCGTGTAATTGCATTAGCTAAACGTTCGTCTCGCGTTTGCTCCAATCGATTGCAAAATGCTTTTCACTACAAAAACGCTTATAGAGCCAGCCCAGCCAGCCCCCTTGACAGCTGCCCCGCCAGCCCCACCTGATCGTAGCTTTTGCCTATTTGGCTATGCGAAAACGCTTTAATGAAGAATTAATTGCCAGCAATTTGCAGCGCAAATCAATCCACCGTTGTCACCGTTGTCGATTCGTCGTGTCGTACCGCTCCGGCCCATAGGCCGCCTAGGCCTCAGTAAACGAATTGCCATAGAGGCCTCTATGGGCGATTGCCTATGCGATCGATACGCGTAAATTTCACAATTGCAATTGCTTGTTTGTGTTTGTTTCTGTTGCTGTTGAAGCTGTTGCTGTTGTTGTTGTTATTGCTGATCGAGTCTTATATGTCGTCGTCTACAATACACCGGAGAACTCAAATTAATTGAAAATCCATTACAAACATAGGCTAAATGTCACAATTGGCGTTTGTGGCATGTACTTGCTCTGGCAATGGCGACGCTGGCGACGTATTGCCCCAGCAACAGCCCGCAACAGCCAGCAGCAACAACAATGGCAACAACAATGCCTATAAAAGCACAAACAAGTCTCGCACTCTGGTTTGGACGTGCGTGGCCGTCTTCGTCTCCAGCCTGCCTGCCACGTTTCCATGCCCGTTCCGTTCCGTTCCGTTCCATCTCTTCCATCTCCGTCTCCGTCTCGGTGTGCCTCAGAGTCACTCTGTATTGGATCTGTTGCAGGTTATTTGTGCAACAGGCGGCGGGCCAAGCGATTGGTTAAGTTGATCCGAGCACAATGCGGACGGTGGTGGGGCGACGAGCGCAGCCATTCCACTTGCTATAGTTTTTTGTGCTTTGGCCTGCAATGGAAACCGAAACCCCATTCCAGCAATTTAGCGACAAATGAGCAATTAATTTTGAAATAAATGCAAAGCGCAAAACGGTTTTAGAAAAAGTGGAATTCAATTCACTGTGTATACGTATTGAATGCGTATTTATACTTATTTACGATTCAGTTTGGTGTTAATTGCCGATGTGCCCTGAGCGCTTGATAGATACATTGTGGACTGTCAAAATAATTATGGCCAAGTAAATACACAAAAGAACCAGATAATATACAAAATGATCATACGAGCCACAGAAAGACATGTGACAAAGGCAGTCAAAGCTGTAAAACTTCGACCGCATCGTTTATATGCTAATTTGCCAACTAATTTATGGCCATCACAACAAGAGCGACAACAACAACAACAATAAAAGCAAAACAAAACAAAAATAATAATAATAAAAATAACTATGCATGTGTGTGTATGAAGCAGAATCAAAAATGCAAGATGGAAGGAGAAAAAAAAAACAGAGAGACATACGAAATATATACAATATATTTTTATGTATATTTATAGATGCATGCGCCCGCGTCTTCAAGTCTGTAACAAATTTCTCACTGCTGCTGAGGCGCATCCTCAGCAACAGCAACATCATCATGATCGTTATTATAATGATTATCAATATTATCTGGGCTTTTCACATTTCGTTTCACCTTGTTAGGCCATACAAAACGCTCTTACCAGACTGCATTCAATACAAAGCACACAAACAAATTAAATAATATGCATATAAATATATACGGAGCAGCAGTCAGCAGTCAGCAGGGCGCAGTCAGCAGATAAGGCCCGCAATCTGTACGATCGAGCTTGGCGCATTAACATAACTTTGACATGTCACACTAATTACTTAATGAGCTGATCAGTCCCACTGTCCAGATGCAGATGCAGAGGCCGATGGCGATGCCGATGCCGATGCCGATGACGATGCCAATGCAGCATATGCTGTCCACTGTGGCATTATTAGTTTTATTGTGGCAGAGCCAGAGGTGAAGCGAAGCTAAACTCTACGATCAAACGAGTTGAGCATTTGTTTTTTATGGACAGGCAGCTTTGACATTTATTTGTTTATTGATAACATAACGTGACACAAAATGTGTGTGCGAACACAGACATCAAGTCTTGGTATGTGGCAGACATGTTGTCGGCTGGGAATCTGCCAGTTACCGCAGTAGCAGCAGCAGCAGCGGCAGCGGCAGCAGCTCAACGTTTGCCATTTGTAGAGTTGCTCCATCTGTTAACTAATTTTTGTTTTGTTGTTTAACGCCCCATTTGGGCAGGCAGCCATCGAAGCATAAAATCAATTACAATGCAGCAAAAAAATAAGAGTCGAAGATGTTGAACAATTTTCGGTTTGTCACTCAACAATTTCAATTCGTGTAATTATGCATAAAATTAAAGCGTTGCATCTCATTTGCCTGGGCCTTTATTTTGATTCCTGCCTTGCAAAACAAAATGCTCCATAAATTACGCGTGCCTGCGCCTGCCGACTGCCGACTCTCGAGAGAGTGGAGTGGGGCATATGGTATCGCCGCTATATAGCAGTTGGGATACTCGCTGGCGGAGCTGACCCGGGGATGCATCTTTAAAATGCCATTTGCATCTTTGTGGCTTGGCGCTGGCAGGCCCAATGGCAGGCTCATTACTTTCATTAACAACACTCCAAGTGGATGCCACAGGCGCACGATGCTTGGGGCAGCTGCATCGCCGACTGCCCTAACCCTGCACCGCACAGCGCCAGCTCCATGCGATTGCTTTATAAGGCATGCACGTTTTTTCTCTTCTTTTTTTGCATTCGTTGGTTTTTTTTCTGCTGCTGCTGCTGCTGCTGCCCAGTCGGTCTTTGTTTGCCAAAACAAAATGCCCAAATTAAAATTGTTTTGCAGCCGAGAGAGAATCGAACTGGGGACATTGCATTTCCCGTCTTTGCAGTGACTGTAGCGACTGTAGCGGCTGCTGCGACTGCTGCTTTGTCTGACAAATAGTTTAGACAGCAAATTTATTGGCCACTTAAAGGAGTAATTACCGTTTGCTGTAGACGTTGCCGTTGTCGGCTTGTTGTTGCTGCTGCCGCTTTTAGCCATGACAAGGCCAAGGACAGCCGCAGACGGACAACGCCTGCTGACAGCAGCTCATTCAGCGCTTCAATTGTATGCAAATGTTGTGGATTCAGTTGCTTTTAATTGGACCCAGCACCAGCGTCAGCGCAACTGGCGTCAACACCTCCCTCTCTCACACACTCTCTCTCTCTCTCTCTCTCTCTTTCTTTCTTAACTACAACTAGATTTACTTATGTTGACATCCGACTAATCAACACTCTCCCGATTCTGTTTCTTTTAGATGCCAACGAGCCGCCGCGTATCAAATGCAATCTTCGCAAACATAAGCCCAACCGCAAGCCGCGCACCCCCTTCACCACACAGCAGCTGCTCTCGTTGGAGAAGAAGTTCCGGGAGAAGCAATACCTGAGCATAGCGGAGCGCGCCGAGTTCTCGTCGTCGCTTCGGCTCACCGAGACGCAGGTGAAGATCTGGTTTCAGAATCGGCGCGCCAAGGCCAAGCGGCTGCAGGAAGCGGAAATCGAGAAGATCAAAATGGCAGCGTTGGGACGCGGTGCTCCGGGCGCACAGTGGGCCATGGCTGGCTACTTCCATCCGAGCCTGATGCATCTGGGATAAGTGGCGGCCAAGTTGGTGTGCGCTAATAGATAGCTGGCGCACCAGCTACTCGATCAGCCGGATTGACAACCAAATAACTGAGCCACGCCCAGCCGCCAGCACGCCCATCGATGTCGTGCTCGCTTCGAAACCCCCAAAATTTTGCTGTGATGTTAGCGCATTTTATTTACGATACTTCCAAATGTTTTTTGTAAAATGCACTCTGTAAATACTGTAAGCATAGAGAAAGAAAGATGACAAGAGATCCCATATTGAACTCTGTATATATATATATATATATACATATATATAAACAAAAGCAAGCGAGAATGTTTCCTAATTGTACATAGAGATCTAGCGAGTAATCCAATCACGAATTCTTAAGAGCCAATTTGCGTTTAGAAGTATTTGCTGTTTGTTAAATTTAAACTGTAAAAATAACTTTCGAGAAAAATAAAAAAGAAAAGTAAACAAAAAAAGTAAAGAATAATTTATTTGTAAAACTCAAGTCAATAAATATATTTATATATATATAAAATATAAATATATAAATATATATATATATATTTATATATATACAAACAAAGTCGACGCAAACTTAAGCCGTAATTGATATTTGATTGTATTGTACTTTGCATTAAACTAAGACTAGTTGAAAGAACGCATGTATTTAAAAAATACTTCTAAGGAACCTAACTAAACAGCTCTAACTATGCCGTTAATTATACATTAAACCTAATATAATACGCAGCCCTATATACATACATAGCTCATACATTCATACAAAATACTACCATTTAGTGTTAATCCTACGTAGTTGTTTACACTTAAATCATTACAAACAAAATCCCCACATTGAAAAAAAAAATCCAAAATGGAAAAAAAAAACAAAAAAATCAGTGGACAAATATATAATTATACGAAAAAATTTAATGCGAATTTGTTTTTAATTAATGTCAAGAGTTTAACACAATTTTCCAGACTTTTTTTCTTTTATGTCTAAATTTGACTTGAGATTATTATTTTTTTTTTCAATTAAGCTGAGCTGAAAAAGTCTTTTTCAAAATTTGTTGCTGTTGGCAATGAATGAATCTGACTTGACTTGAATTCAGCTAAATAAGATTACTCTAATATATATATATATATATATATATATATATATATATATATATATATATATATATATATATATATATATATATATATATATATATATATATATATATATATATATATATATATATATATATATATATATATATATATATATATATATATATATATATATATATATATATATATATATATATATATATATATATATATATATATATATATATATATATATATATATATATATATATATATATATATATATATATATATATATATATATATATATATATATATATATATATATATATATATATATATATATATATATATATATATATATATATATATATATATATATATATATATATATATATATATATATATATATATATATATATATATATATATATATATATATATATATATATATATATATATATATATATATATATATATATATATATATATATATATATATATATATATATATATATATATATATATATATATATATATATATATATATATATATATATATATATATATATATATATACATATAAATATATTATATATAGATGCTTCAACAACTGAATCGACATATGCCTAGTTCGAAATGCAATCTAATTAGAAAAACTATTGATTGACAAGATGATAACGTGTTGAATGCGCTGCATAGAAATTGGCACTCAAGCAGGCAGATACACAATATTCATGTGCCAAAACTTTGTTGAGTGCATTCTCTTGTCGCATTTTTGGCTGACATATGCATTTTTTTTATATTATATGAATACTTAAATTTGTGATGTGGCTCAGCTGAGCCGGTTAGACAAAGTCTAGATTGACAGCCTTGATTGGTGATTAACTAGCCGCTTATGTCACTTGCAGCTCTAATTAAATGCCAACTTGTCTTTCGTCTTTGAGTTTTACATATGTAAAAAGTTGAAGACCAAACTGAATGAATGAAAATATCGCTATAATTGTACTTTGCAGGACAAATTCTATATACTTTTTTATATTATTAACTATAATAAATATATATTATACTATATTCAAATATTCATTAACCATAAATGACTCAGAGTTTTCATTCAAGTCTAGAGAATCAATTATGCAAAAGCCATGCATGGCTTACGACACAAAGTGTTAAATCAGCTAACGGTTGGAGCAGATTATACTTAGAGCATTAGAGCATTATATAACAGAATCTAAAATCTAGTTGCTAGCTATGATGAGCTATGCATTTATATATAGCTATCAATTTCTTTGTATGAAATCTATATAATTGCCGGTTGTTGATTTTGTTTGATGCTGTTCAAATGCGGGTAATCAATCGGTCGAATTTCACAATCGCCTAGCTAAGTGCGAAATGCAAAAGCGCCAGCGCGTGCTTATCAGCGATCAATTAATATTTAATTAATCAGGCGAGGGCCTGGGAGGGAGGCGTTGCGATCGGCACACACGTCGTATGCGCTCTCTTGTTTACTCGCTATAGTCCGAGTCGAACATATATATATATATATATATATATATATATATATATATATATATATATATATATATATATATATATATATATATATATATATATATATATATATATATATATATATATATATATATATATATATATATATATATATAACTGAGTATGTGAATGTGTATTATGGAGGTTAAACACAGCACAACAATCAGCATTACGATCATTATTAGCAGATGTAGCAGCAGGCGAATTGAAAGATTATTATTAAATTGTAATTTTTTCATTCTATGCTATTTGTCGAGTGTCAGACGGGTTCAATAACAGACTCTCGGCGGGCAACATGCTATAGCTTTATTTATTTATTTATTTCTTGTTGACAATTTGCGAGCGTTAATCGAGTCGATCGTGCTGCTGTTATCGCTTTGAATTAAACCCCAATTAATTTAATTACAAATGGAAATAACGCGCCGTTGGCAGCAGCAGCGTCCAAGTCGAAATATGTCAAAACTTTTCAGATTTTTGATTTATATTATTTTGCCATTTGTTAACAGATGCAAACGCGCACACACATGCATAAGTATGTATATACATGTAGTCGCATGAGCTCAATAAATAAATTAAAATATTATTTGCCAATTTGGCGCTGATAAGCAAAATGCGTTCGCATTTTTCACAAAAACGCTTTCGTTTATTCAGACTGTTATTAATTATAAATTATAACAAAGTGGTCATTTCCTACAGTATTATACTTTAGCTTCTGCCTTGTCATTTAAGTGCGATCGCTGTTTCAACTCAGGTATGCAAAGTGATCTTGCTTAACAAATAAGTTTTTAAAAGGCTGTTGCCTGTTCGGTTGCCTATTACATAGTAAATTAGTTGGCAATTGAAAAGAAATACAAATACTCATTGCCATTTTATTAGCTGCAAATCAAATACATTATAAAATTGTAATCACATTAATTATACTTCAGTTTTGATAAATGTATTGTCATGTGTATGCAAATTTTGTACAGCAGCCGAGTATTTTTATCTCGAATGTCAAATCGATTGTCTCTGCAATTAATTACTCGTATATAATTACAACGTGGCCCACGCTGACGCTGACGCCGACGCCGACGCCGACGCCAACGCCAACTCCGATGCGAACGACGATGGCGTGGCAGTTGCTGTGGCGCCCTCGTCTCTTTATTAATTAGCCCTGATGCGGCAGCAGGTAGCCACAGGTGGTGCTGCATGCAAAACGCACCGCGGCGGAAAGTGCAACGCGTTAATCAAAACGTAATCAAATCATTTAGCAAGGGTCGAACAGGCGAAGCCAAACCGTTGCACCAACAACAGCAACAGAAACAGCAACAGCAACAACAACATTATAATCACAGCCTGGTCACATTGAACGCCCGCTGTGCGTTGTCGGGCCCGGCAATTAAGCTTTATATCTGGCCTAATGGACCGAGCGCCGCCTGCGCTGATTGCGCGCATTTGTTAAGCGTCGACGGCGACGCTCACTCGCTCTGCACCCAATCAAATATGAAGCTGTATCTCCCAGTTTACCGTCTACTGTCGTCTACTACCGTCGCCGCCTCCATCACCCTATCCCTCCAAGGCGGTGGGCACAGCGTGATATTAACGCCCCACCGTGAGTCGGCGCATTTACAATGATAATATTTGTGCTCCAAAGTTATCAATGAGTGCGCCGCGCTCGGCGAACGGGATATTGAATGGGTCTACCAATGGTAACTGTAGTAGGTGATTGCCATAGTTCTGCCCTGAGAACTTTATTTTCAAATACTACTCGACTCAACTCTACACACAGAAAATAAATAAATATAAGCTTCGATTAGGCTGCGATTTATTATGCTAAATCAGTTTTTAATTTATGTGAGCTACATGTAAAAATATTCAGAATTGTGGAATGAAAATTAATCAGAGTTACGTTTTAGATAAATGCATAAGTGGGGAATATTGTTCAGATTAGATACATATTTTAACAGTTTGTAATGTTAATTATAGTACAAATTATATTTCAAGTGATGATTGACTATGAATAAATAGTTCTGTAGTTTAATTGATATTCCAAAGAGTTCCTTACTTAAGTTTTAGCAGAGCTCAAATTAGCTTTGATTTATTGTTTAAGTATCTTTTAGTAACAGAGATTTATGCATATTATCATCCGTATAGCCTAATTTATAGACCTAACTGTCAACTTAACAGTTACTGCCAAAATTAAATTCCTTCACATATAACTCTGCAGACCTTTCATGACTTAACCTAATTTTTATTTGCTTTAACCTTTTTTTTTTTTTGTTAATAAAAACAATTTAGTGATTTCTTTATAATGAGGGAATCACTTTGCCAGCAATACTAAATATTTAATTAACACCATAAACCTATCCGTCTGACATGCAAATGAGATCATTATGAGCTGATTATGCAATGCATTGATCATTTCAACTGCGTCCCCACACTTTATATCTTAAATGCGTTTTTTACACTATAGTCGCCCCGCAACGAGTTCAACAAACGAAAATTGCTCGTAGCATTGCAATGAAAATTAAAACACAACGGAAAATTCATTCGTAAACGTAAGCGAATTGGAAATCCGTTTACTTAGCCTGCTTCGGGGTAGTGATAAACTTAAGAAGAACCCACCCATTATAGACATTGTAATAATATCTGGCTGCAGAGAGAGACAGAGAGAGAGAGAGAGGCACTCCAAACTCTGGCAGACGGCATGGCGGAGCACTGGCCACTCGACGTATCCGAAACATTCACAATTACCGCGAATAAATTGAGGTAATTAGGTAATAAAAATAATGTTTTCACCTCATTATGGCAGACAGGCATCCGCGGCCAGCAGCTGCTCGTCAATTGGGCTGCCATTTTTTCCAAGAAGCCAGCCAGCCAGCCAGCCAGCCAGCCAACCACCTGCCGACCATCGCCATCGGACCCCAACTCCACGCAACTCCGAACTGGAGCACATACACAGGGGCTCATGGGCGCAGCTCACTTGCAGTTAGATCAATATGCAAAAACTCATTCAGTCGGCATTAAAAATCATTTTTAGGAAAAGTGTTTGCATACCCTGCAATCAATGTGGGGTACACGAGCTTTGCAGCTAAGGCTAACTACACTCAGTCCAAAATTAATACAATTTTTGGTAGATAGAATGTGCAAATATACCGCAACTAGGAGATACTCTTTTTCTATATATATATATATATCATTCTTATAGAAAATTAATAGAAAATTCTGATGTGAGTTTAAGGGTGTGCTATAGGGTATGAGGATATCAAGGATGACATAAAAATATGTACATAATATATTCATTTAATGTTAAAAAATACATATGCTAAAGATTTCTTCGAGTTCTCTTCAAATGGCTGCATATCAGTTTTAGTCAAAAGCCATGTCAAAATGCAACGCATAAGTCATGTACCTGCCCAACATCTAGAGTATTTCCCATACTCTTCTCTCACACTTAGTGCACTTAGGCTGTGGCCAGTGGCCTTAACCACAAGCAGTTGACAAAGGCATTTGAAGTTGCCTTTATCGTCGCTGTATATTATGCAAATTATTAATTTTTCATGGAATTTTCAGGTCAATTACAATTTTCCCTGCCACACTTTGTGCGACCCAAACTTTTTATGTGCCCACGGCTATTTTCACCTACGTCGAGCTGGACTGAGCCCAAGCGCACATACATATATTTTAATGGCTTCAGTAAGCGGCTTTAATTGCTTGAAAATGTGCGCGTAATTATGATATATAAGTGTAGAAGTGAGTCGGGCATTGTGGGTGCTGGTTATATTCATAACTTTTTGTTTTTTTTTTTTTGTGTTTTTTTTTTATTATTACTTTTCAAGTTCTTGCGAGGCGTTTAATGAGAACAGGCCAATTCAGATATCTTATGGGCTGGCTCCTGGGTCTCCTGCATTAATTTTGTGGTTAACTGCAAAAATTCCGGGAAACAAAATGTGTAGAATGCAATTAAACAAAATAGCGTGAGATACGCGTCCGATATGCGGCTCGGAAGCAGAACATTGTCGTCGCTGCCATGGCTGAAACTGAAACCTAATTTCCAAGTTTAGAATTCTGCGAAAAACCGCTGCGAGAGGTGCACGGAGCATTCACCGTGCTCCATATGCCAACATCTGCGGCTCCATCTCCTGCGGCTGCCCACGAGCCAGAGTTTTACGTTTTTGAATACTCAATTAAATTTTTGTGCCCACTGGTTGATTGTTGTTGTCGTTGTTGTTGTGGTTGTTGCTGTTGCTGTTGCTGTTGTTGCTGCTACAGTTTCGCACTATTTTCAATTGAATTAAATGCGGTGGCAGCGGCAGTAGCAGTTGCAGTTTGCTGCTTGCTGCTTGCTGCTTGCATTTTCATGCGAACAATTTCAAGGAATCGCGCATATCAAGCGCGTCGCCGTCGCCGTCACCGTCACCATCGACCTCGTCGTCGTCGTCTTTGCTGCTGTTGTTGTCGTCTCCGTTGCGGGCACGCTCCGTTTGGGCGCACAATTAATTTGCGCCCCAAAACGAACGCACGTATCTGTGAGATACATTAGCGAAAGTGTAGCCCGCCACCGCTGCGTTCACAAATACAATTCAATTTGCCATACCCTACAAAAGGCATCCTATGTCAAGCTTGTTCAGCTTGTAGCTAGCCAGTCGAGTCGACTCATGTCTAAGTAAATTTCCCTTAGCTTACAGCTCATTTGACTGAATTCAATTAAGTGATGTGAACTATGCCTTCCATAGTGTGTTTGGACTTCGGTTAGCTTAGCTTTGTTGCATTTTAATTCATGGGGCCGCACTGTGTGCGACAGAGACGCCAGCGAAATGCAAAATTTGTCTGAAGATTTTAATCGTCGGCATGCGCGCTCAAAACGGCTCCAACAACAACAAAGCAGCAAAGCAGCAAAGCAGCTGAGCAGCAGAGCAGCAAAGCAGCAGCGCAGCAAAGCAGCACAGCAAAGGAGCTGTAGGGGCATCATAGACCAATGATTCCGAGATCCGTGCCGGGCTATTCCCATTGAGTTGGACCAGGCGAACGTTTTCTAGGTTGCGCCAACTTGGTAGCTTTGGCAGCGGGCGGTGGCATAGGGCGGGGCATGGCTGGCTGGGCTGGGCAGAGCAGAGCATGTAATGCTTGCTCGTTTCTCTAGTGCCATGGTTGTTGTTGTAATTGCAGTTGTTGTTGTTGCTGTTGTGGTTGCTGCTGCTGTTGCAGTTGTAGCTACAAGACAATTCACTTTTGTGCGAAATTAAGTGGCATCTGCAGCATGGCATTCCACTTGACTCCACCAAAGGCAGCTCCCTCTGGGCAACAGCTCCTCCCTGTGCAGCATCTGCATCTGCACTTGTATTTGTGTGTGTGTCAATGTGTGTCAATGTGTGTGAGTGTGTGTGTGTGTGCATTTCTCGCTCTTGTGGGCAATAACTAATTACATTCGCAATTATTTCATGTTTTGGCCAATTTAGTGGGACAAATTTATCTGCGCGGTGTCATCTACTTAGAATTGATGGCTTGCCATATGAAGCTAGTAGATGTTGCTGTGATTGTTGTTGTTATTGTTATTGTTGTTGTTGTTGCCGTTGCTGCTGCTGTTGCCATTAGGCGCCCGGCCCACATGAATGACGTTGATTGTTCTTTGCCAAATAGAAAAATTTATCTATGTGTCTGCCAGTTGTTGTTGTCGTTTCTAATGCAAAACTGTGTAAAATGCAATTATTAAGCAAATTAGCGAACATTTAGATATTCCGGATAGATTGCCAACCACCCACCGAGGGCGCCATTGATAGCTCAATGGCTCATTCATAAATGGCTCCCTCCCAACTAGCCAACCGCCCAGCAGATTATTTCATTAAATTATATGGCTTCCGTAAGATAAACACTGATTGCTTTCAATAGATAAATTGCCGAGATTTAAGTCTTTATCACATTCCTATTAAATAATTTCTAACCTATTATTTAGTCATCAATTGTCAGCAAATATTAGTTTTAAATCATTGTTATCAAAGAACAAAAGATTTTTCTTTTCAAACAATAATTGTTAAATATTTAAATTATATAAGTAAATTAGTTTGATAAACTTAATATATTTATTTAATAATTTATTTAATAAATGAAACATCAACAACAGTTAATTAATAAGTTATCTTAGTAATAAAATAATATACATGTTCTATATGTCATATAAGAAACCCAACTGCCTTCTACCTATTTGTATAATCTACTCTGTAATCTTGAATATGATTTTCATGTACACAAAGCCTTTCTCCACTTATACCCTTGGCGGTATATGTACGCAAGTGTACATATACATTTTTAAGTAACTGTCTGCGTTCATTTATTGCTTTACACTTCCAATTATAACTCAAAATCCGCGCCAAGTTGAAACAATAAAACTCACAAACACACGCATACAGAGATTTATGCCCACGCACACAAATACACACCTACACACACACAGGCAAACACACACATGCAGAGAATTCACCTTAATTCAAGTAGAAGCGATTCAACTCCCCCGCCTTCATTATGAAATTGCTGTTCTTGTTATATTTTATTTTATACGAACTTAATTTCGCTCAACTCGACCACATGCACATATTTTACAGCGCACACATATACACCGACACTCACACACATACACACACACACACACACACACACATATGAATACAAAGCCACTCATACAAACGACTGGCAACCCTTTTAAAAAGTAACGGTAAACGCAACCATTTATTACATTTACCCACATGGGAGAACCAGAGAGAAGGTCTGAGTTAAAGCGAGTGAGAGAGAGAGAGAGAGATGGAGAGTTGGAAACAGTGAGCGCAACGAGTGCGAGTGAGAGCGCGCAGGGCAGGCCAAAAGGATATGACGTTTTGCTTTTCACTTGGCAAGTGAGTGGAAATTTGTTTCATTATAATTATTTTCCACAATTGGACATATTAGTATGGTTGCTTCGACGTCGACGGCGACGGCGACGGCAACGGCGACATCGATGCCGATGTTGACGGCGACGGCGACGGCGACGGCGACGTTCATAGCGACAGCGCAGTCGCCGTAACAGCTTTATGCTGCACGACGCCATTTTTGCAATTTAACTGTGCAAATAAACGCAGCCAAGTGAAAGAAATATTTGCAGCCAGACACAGGACTGCGACAGAGAGCCAGCTAGATATGTGGAGAGCGCTGGAGAAAGCGTTTCGTGCCACTATCGCTGTCCTTGTTGCACGCATTGTGACACTCAATTATGCGCATGCCCAACATAACGGCGCCGTGGTGAGTTCAGAGCAACTGCCCCCGCGTCTGGACTGCCTCGCTGCAGGTCGGTTTTTAGGGTAGTTTTATATTGATTTCAGCCATTTACTTGCCCCTAACAGCACGGCCTATGTACTATTCGAGCCAGGTATATAAACGGGAGCTGCGTGCTGGGAATGACAAAACATAAAGTTATAATAATTTTTCTTTCCGCTTAATTGTGCCCCTGCGCAGCAGACAGATAGCCAGTGCCAGGACATTTGTGCTGCATCTCACTCTCGCTCTCGCTCTCTATCTCTCTGTCTCTCTCGCTCTCTCTTGCACGCTGTGACCTGGCTATTGGCACTTTTAATTTGATGCTTTTATGTACCACGTTGAGATGCGCCTCGCGTCTGCTCCCGCCATTGTATTAGCTTCAGCTTTTGCTCTTCGAGTTGATGTTTATGTATAGCTATAGTCACTATATAGTCTGAGACTGGGTCTGGCTGAGAGCAGCTGTAGCTGGAGCTGTGTCCATGTGCGTGCGCGCCAGCCTTGCCAGAGCCGGCGAGAGCGTAGGAAATACAGCAATTAGAGCCATATTAACCGTAATTAAATTTAATTGTTTAATTAAGCGCGAAAAGTGAGGAAGGCATTTTGTGATTTTGCAATGGCGTCACTCCACTCCCACTCCACACTCCACACTTCATATATATATATATATATATATATATATATATATATATATATATATATATATATATATATATATATATATATATATATATATATATATATATATATATATATATATATATATATATATATATATATATATATTTATGTACATTATTACATACAATAGGTATGTCTGTATGTGCCAGATGTGGGTGGCTCTGTGCGTGCATTGAGCTTTGCGTGTTTTAGCCAGTCGACTGTCTCTGGGTCCGTGGGTCTGCCGTTTGGTGTTGATGTAACAAATAGCCATGTGATTTGATGCGACGGCTTTGATAGCCAGCCAATTAAGCATTCAAACGTTAATTTCATCAGTTGGCATTAGTTGGGTGGTTATACCAACGCCGATGGTGCTGGTTCCAAGCCGCTGATTATTGTTGTCCGCATAATGCGCTGCACAAACTGTTAAACACACTTACGAACTTGTTAACCGACTTTTAATCTCTTGCCACAGACACACAATTAAAGTTGAGCGTAATGAAGAAGGTTTTTAAATCATTTTCATTCATTTTTGTAGTTTATTTTGAGCTAATTTACAAATTACCAAAAAATTATTTAATTTGCAGCTTCCTCAAATCTAATTTGATTAAAATCATCAGATTCACTTCGAATTATATTGTAAACTTATATTTATTTTAATATAAAATAATAAATAATTTTTATAAGTAACTATAGTAATGTGCAGAAATATCAGAGCTTTGCTGACTTTTCATTGTTTAAATAATTTCTAATGGGAAAAAACTAAAATTAAAAACTTTTCTTATCAATAATCAACTGGAAACTCAAGATTAATGATTTGTTAGCAAAGCAAACATGGAAACTGACCCGACAAGTAGATATGTAAGAGTTGCATCTGCTTTAGAAAGTATTGTCCCTTATCATATGCATATTAAGATGTCCCAGCTGCTTAAGGGATCTGGGGCACCCACATGCACATCGATTAATAATAGAAATGAGGCGACTATCATGGCGGTCATATCGCTGCATCAGTCATGTGAACATTTTTCTGGAATTCTAGTCTAACTTGCAATAATGTCGTGTGAAATTAGCATCAATCAAATGCAGGTGCAGACGACAACAAACGCTGAACGACAAACTGGCAGGCAAATCTCAAAGTAGCCTGACGGCAAGCAGATGTCAAGTGGCCCGCATGGCCCGGCGGCTGCATGAGGATGAAGAGGGACGGGAGCGGCGGTCAGAAATGTCAACCACATCGTTGACATCTTAATAATGATGAATTAATGGGCAAACAAGTCAAATGAGAACAACAATGAATACAACAAAAACGGGCATTTCATAATTTTTCTATTAGAGGAAAAATCCCATTGCGGCTTGGGAAAAACCAAAACTATGCTCAAGAATCTATTTGGGCATTGATTGAGAGCAGCAGCATCAATTACAAGCACCCAGCCACAGAAATCTACTGTCGACTGTTGGCTCTCGAGTCTGGGTCTCCAGTTTGTAGTCAGGCCACAGCCAATGTCCATAGCAATATCGAAGCAGCCGATGGCTGCCAACAAATTCAGAAATATCACTTAATTTTTCACATATAGCTGTTGCAGTTGCTCTGGCAGAGGCTGTGGCAGCCAAAGTCAAACGTTCTTCCATGGCTGCATAAATCATGCGATGCGAACATGTCAAAGGTGCAGCAAGGATTTGAATGCCCCGGTGCCAGCGCAGCCTTCCAGCTAGCCAGGCAGTCAGCAAGTCAGCAAGTCAGCCAGTCAGCCAGAGCGAGAGATGAAAATATGAAGCCATTGTTGGGGCCGCATTTCCATATAAAATCGAAGCCAATAGCATGGCCATGGCCAAAGGGGGCGGCACGGCGCGGCATGGCTCGCCTTGGTCTGGTTCGCTTCGTTTTAGTTTGGTTTTATTATGCATGCGGCTAATGTAGTCATCGCTGCGACCGGACATATGCAAACTGGCCGAGCGAAGCAAATAAGAAACCCATCAGAATTTCTCACTCCGACCAGGCGCTACGACAAATAAATATTTTAACTCACAATAACAAAGGGCAACCCGAACAGCAATGGGACAACATTGGATGCAGATGCGCTGCCAAAAAGCTAAAAACCATTGAGCCCCAGCCCCGAGGGCTGTCAGAGAACACAAGTGAATGATAGATGTACATATATCAAAAGGAAATTCTTTAGAAAGACCTAACGAAAGGATTATCATTATAATTTTGATCACGTAGTTAACTGAGCTCAAGCGAAGAAACTTTCTCTTGTTTCATATATTTAATGGATTGTATATCAAATTAATATAAGTAATTGATTGAGCAGCCCTCGCTACTATCTCTTTCTCTCTCTCACACACTCTCTAATAAAGCAGTTCAGGAGATGTCAGTGCAACGCAGTACAGCCGCTAAATCTGGCCATCATTTGTTTAAATATGCGCCTGCAATTCACAACAACAACAACAACAACAACAACAGCAGCAAACACAACAACAGCAAGGCAACAACGACAACATTCGAAGTTGCACGTTTAACAATTCAATTTATTTGCAACATCAAAATTTAACGAACATGAAATTGCGAGAATTTTAAGATTTTCAGCAGAAACAAACGAGCGACACGATCCTGTTGACTGTCTGACTGTCTCCGTCTCAGTCGCAGTCGCAGTCACAGTCTCAGAGAAGAGAAGTTTTCTGCAGCCCCACGCCCCACCCGCAAGCTCCTCCGGCTCCGCTGGCTCTTCTTCCCCTAGACGATCGTCATTCGGTGTGCTGTGTGCTGTGTGTTTGCTTTTGGTTTTGTTTGTCGCGCGCTTTTGTTCTTTTGTGTCTTTGTGTCGTGGGGTTTGTTTAGCTGGTTTATTTGGCCGGCCCGATCTTTGGGACTCTATGGCCATGGCTAAGCGCTCGGGCCCAGGTACTGGCTGCGGGTGCAAAGAGTCAACAATTTAGCATTCAAAGAAATATTTTAAATTAAAATTTCTGAAATTTTCGTCAATAGCCAGCCAACGAGAAGACAATGCAACAAACATTCTGTTCTCCAAAAACCCGTGGCCCATGGATTTGCCAGCCTCTTTAAGCTTTTAAATACTTGCACATATTTGTAGCTGTTGTAGTTGGGGCTGATTTATTGGCCAGCACGAAACATATACAGTGGGCACTATAAAAGCGGCTTCTAATTGGCCAAGCATCCGCTCTCAACAATCATCAGTGATGTACATATGAGTATATAAATATGTATATATTTTGCATTCAATTCAGTTACTGAAATATCAATTTAACATATTTGAAATCAGACATATCTGCATAGACATATTTCTCTCATGAGTTAACCGTTTCGATCCCACGCTCAGCTTATTCGATAATAATAATAATAGCTAACGCCTTGCGGCAATATAGTTTTATTGGTCCTGCTGCTGGCTGCTGCTCATCACATTCAATATTTACGTTTCTCATCATCATGAGTTTGCATTGAATATGATTTCTTCTATTCATTTTTTGTGTTGTTTGGCTAATAGGCTAATCACACATCAAAAAGCGAGGCACAAAACAACAAACACACACAAACTCTGGAACACAAAGAGTGAGACAAGGATCAGGAGAAACGAAATCAACCCCTAAGTGATGCCCATGTGAAAGTCAACAAGGCTAAGCGGCTTAGCGCTTGTAACTATGACAGGCAGCAGGCGCAGAACCTGGGAGCAGGAGCAGGAGCAGTAGCAGTAGCAGGACTAGGACTTTGCCCAGGATTACAGTAACTTTCTGTAATTGCTTGTTGCCATAAGCGGCGTTGCCTGAGGCGATTTTTGGATTATTTGTGTGTGCGGCACGCGGCAAATATAAATTAACAAAGTTCGTGAGAGAACGCTTGAGGGAGAGGCAAAGAGAGCGAGCTAGAGGGGACACGGTGGACACGGCTACAGCGGAATTCTCAGCTCAATTGCATATTTGACTTGGCTGAAAATTGTCAGCGCATTGATTTGCATATTTGCATGTTGTCTTGAATGTTGCTTTCCTGGCCATCCTGTCTTTCGGCCATGTCTGCGATCCTCGTCTGCTTGCAAATTGAAATGTCAAGCCTTCCGCTGAGCGCTTTATGACAAGCAGCTCAGCAACGTCTTCGACTTTGGCAGCAGCCCGTTGAGTGACTGATATATCTGCATAAAGCCGTCGATGTTGATGTCCATCTCGTTGTCGTTATCGTTGCTGTTGCCGTTGCCGTTGTCGTCGTCGTTGTCGAACGTCAACGCATCCCAACGAAACGCATCGCACACTAAATTAACATTTCGGAGGCGCTTGTCGGGCCAGGCAAATGTTATTGCAAATGCAAATTACCATCACTTGAAACCAGTTGCCAGTTACCAAGGATATGAAACCGGACTACGTTCAAATACACAATTTTAATAAGGCTCAACACGTGCCAGGACGCCAAATGGCCATCCCAAAGCTCCATCTGCCACCCGAAACAGTCCACATAAGTTGATCCTTTTCACTGCCTGCGCTTAATTTACATAATAAAATTTTCACTGTTTTTTTATGAGTCATTCACACACACACACACACGCACGCACATCAAGTTCACAGCATGAAAAATTGCAAATTAATGTAAATCACAGCGGCAAAAATTGTTCATGGCTCTATCGCCATTTTTATGAGTCCCACTGCAAAATTGACACTTCAAGCCTCTAAACGCCTACACAATAATAATAATAAAAACATCGGTAAAAAAGCAAAAAAAAATATGTTAGTGATGAGTATACGCATAGAAGATACCCTGTAGAGTATGTAAATGTTTTCCAGCCTCGCTAATATATCAGATAAAAATCCATCTGGTTTTGACTTCAAATAATATTCATTTCTTAGTTCATTGCTGAGACTACACAAATTTTTTTTAATTTCTCTACTGAAACTCAAAAAGGGAAAGAAAATAGCAAAATCTTTTACAATGAACATTTATCTCAATGACTGCCGTCATTTTGTAATACCCTGTAATTTCTTACATTCTATGCTAGTATCGAATGCCAGAACAGGGGCCAGCGGGTGCCGGCGATGCTTTCAATATGTTTCGAACATTTTTGCATCATGTCGTAAGTTGAGCCGATAAACAAAACCGACAACTCGCATCCTCAGAAAGGACAAAGCGGCCACAAGACGCAGGCAAAACTTGGTCCTTACACTTGCGCCATTTTGTTTGCTTGCGGTGGGGCTTGTCACTGCCTGCTGTTGTCGCTGTTGTTGCCTTGCCGTCTATTGAATGTTATGTAAACGGAAAATGACAAACGAATTAGTTATTGACAACAACAGGAAACAAAAAAGTTTGCGTTCGTGCAAAATTTCCGCTGACAATTGCGACAAAAAACAAAAACAAAACAAAAACAAAAAATCGAAGTCCATTTGACGTTACAATGTTGGTTCGATGTTAACATGTGCTAATGATGCCGCATGTCACAGTGTGTGCGTGTGTATGTGTGTGTGTGTGTGTGTATTTATGTGAATCTATCGACTGTTGGCACAGGTATGTGAAAATGTTGACACTTTCGTCAATAGCAACAAATTATTGCTTATGAAATGATTGAAATTATCGTACTTCCAATAGGAGAAAAACTATAAACACAGCTTCTAAGAGATATTGCAAATGGGAAATGCTGATGATGCGCTAATGAAAGAACTTTACAGAACTGATTTTATAAGGTGCATAAGCCTTTTTTTGAATATAGAGTACATAGAATAAAAAAATTCGATAAAGTTTCTAATCAGTCTTTAATTGATTATCTCATTCCTTCTATATCTATTGTATGACTGAGTTAACTGATGTGTCTTAAATGAGTTTAATTTGGATAAGACTAAAGTGACTATAGTGATATAACTATAGTGACTGGCCTGCTTATACTGACCAGAAATGGGAAAGGAAAATATATACAACTTTACTACGGAAACTCTGACTCTTATGAAAATATAAAAAAATATAAAATCTTGGAGATAACAAATTTGCTCAAAATACAAATTTTATTTCATATCTTTGATAATCGTTTTTAATTTATAAACAAATGATTACAAAGTTTATTTTAGCTGTGATTTAAGCGTCAATGTTTAAAATCCAAGTTAAAGCAATCACCGCAAGCGCCGCTGATGACACCCATCCAAGTCGAACTCTGGGTACCCGTCCAAGTCACGTGTCAGCAGTCAGTCAGACCCTTGGAAAGCGTTTGGGAACGTAGGCTGGATGTGTGCTTATGATCATTCATCAAGCTAAATGTCAATGGGACACGTTTTTTCACGTGCCTTTTGACAGGCGTTCGCCCAGAATTTAAGCCTCTTAGCGCAGGTCCTTCGGGTCAGTTTGTCGATATAGCTAAAGCCTTTAATTGTATTTAGGCGCGATTGACATTTATAGCTGATTGTGATTGTTAGCGTGTGTATGAAGTTGAGTTCAATTGATTGATGGGCAATTGCAGTGATTGAAGAAGATAAAAAATCATTTCCGAATTGCTCATGCCAAAGTCATGCCTAAAAAGTATTTATATAGGCTGTAAGTGATACAAAAACCTAAATTTCTTACTATTTAGTACTTGAATCAATCTCATTTAATCAGCTTCTAGCTCATATTTTTGAGTACATTTTGAAAAATAACTCGTGGACTTCCCATGATAGGTAAACAAATGAATGACAGGACTAATCTTCAAGTATTTCCTTGGTGCCGGGCTAAAACACGATGCGCCCACAAAGGATACCGACTATTAATCCGCAGGAAATACAGGACATCAAAGACGCCTGCTGCTGCCCGCATGGCCTGCCCTGCGCCTAATTAAATATTGACAAATCAATTTGAGTTAAACGATTTGTGCGCAGCTGGCAACACGAGCAGAGAGACATTAGCGATATCACTGCAGCCGCCGTATAAAGTTGGCAAACAAAGCTGCGATTCGTTAGCGTCTTGATTTCATTTTAATCGATTTCAATTCCATTCGAGTCTTGGCCATTTGAGCAGCCATTTTTTTCGCATGCCAGCCGCCTGGTAGAACGACTGCGCAGCCAATGAAAAACCTTTTCACATGCAAATTTTCGGCAAGCAAACATCACGTAGAGTCATCATCAATAAAGCGCCAGCTGTAAGTGCTGTAAGCGGAGAGGTGAACTTTGATTGCCATACGATTGGCATGTGATTTTTATAGTATGCTCGTAGCAAACTGTTTTGCATTTCATTTTGCATTCGAATTTGATTTGATAAATTTTATGCTGATTGGAAAACGCTGGTAAATGTGTCCCCAGGTGAGGCTCGAACCGGGGAATTTAATTTGATTTCCCGCTCTCTGCCATTATTTTCCAAGGTGGCCCATTATTGACTAGTAATGTGAACGGGGAATGCGTACAGTAATGCCAAGCACTCGGGACCCCATCAACGGCAAACAATGCTGCCTGATGAATGCATTCTGCGCATGCAGCCCCATCAAATTGGCGTCCCAGACTCAGACATAGCACAGTCTCTGTGGCGTCCCACAAATTGCCGTGCGCCTGATGCGCTGATGTCTTCATAACACACATAGCTGGCCAACTGGCCAACTGGCTAACTGGCTAACTGGCTGGGATGCTGTTTACCAGTCCATATACAGAGATCAATTCGATTGCGTTTTCGTTAAATGTAAAATTTATACGCCCCACGTCAATTGTGACAGTTCACTCACTCACATTGCAGCCAGCAGCGACAGGCGATTCATTGAATGGTCAAACAGACTGAGAACCCAAACTGGCCAGCGCATTTGTGAATATTGCCCATACAGTACGAGTCCGCTAAGTGGAATATCTAATGAAAATTGCCTGGATATGACAATTCGTTGTTAGGCAATGTCTACTGCATCCCTTTATCAATTAGAGCCAAGCAAACAGTCAGTGATATCTACTATAAGATAGAAATAAAAGCATTCCTAGTTTCTCTTTACTTTATCGCTTAGGCAGTATTCACTGTAGCATAGCCACACAATGCATGCATTATGACCATTCTAGTTCTCTTATCCTTGCCCTTGTTCTCTGTTCGTGTCTAGTTTGTCTGTCTCGTCTGTCGTCTTTTTTTGAAATTTCGCATGCAAGAGGAAATTGAATTGAAATTCACAAAATATCACAAAAAAGGAGCTCGTTATGTGCGTTGTTGAGGCGCCGTCTAGCATCCCAGCCTAAGGTTTCAAAGTCAATTGCAAAAATTAGCGCAGTTCAGACACCCCTTTCAATTGCGTCCTCTTCGTTCTTCTGAATCTTCTTGTTGTTGTTGTTGTTTTTGTTTTTGTTGCATGTGCCAAACTGTAAAAGTATCAAATTACACATCCGGCGGAAACAGCGTCGAAGCGGCATCGGTTTGCTGTCACAGTCGCGACGTCGCTGTCGTCCTGCGGCACTTTTATTTTGTTATCGGACATCCTAGCGGCAAGGCAGCATCGATTTCTGTAAAATTTTTAAGCACTGTCGTCTGCGGTTTTGGCACACGATACAAGCCAAAAAGCGTAATCCCCATGTGACGCTCACTCTGACAGTCAGCATATTAAGCGCGGCCGCTGAAGCATTGTCCTGCGTCGCTGTCGTCCAACCACTAAATGACTATAAAGTAGCAACTTCCGCGACTGTTGCGCAAAATCATTCAATTTCCGTTCAGGCACACTCTTCGCCCGATCCCTGATGTCTGATGCCTGATGGCTGCCCATTCCGGCAGCAGCGCGTGCATGTTTGCGCATCATAATCGAGGGTGTGATTTGTCCTTTTCTGCGTTTGCCTTTTCGCCAGCATCCTGATGAAACATTACCGCAATTTAGTTGCCTTTTTGCGCCCTGTCCACCCGCTGACGTTTCTCCATGTCGTTGCCTGCGAAAAATTTGAATAATTTTTATTACGTGGCGCGTTATGAATTTTTGATGAGCTCTCTGTCCCACAATGCTGCTGCTGCTGCCGCTGCCGCTGCTGTTGCTGTTGCTCGTGTTCTGATTGTTGTTGTTGTTGTTGTTGTTGTTGTCAGAGGGCGTGTGGCCAGTTATCCTTCACTAAGCCAAGTGACAGTGGCACAATTTATTAGATTCTCAGCCTCATTGTGGGTTGCGTTGCCTTTCTTCATTCTTTTTTTTTTTTTGTCCCCAGCACCGGCGACGGCTTCGTCAGCATCAGCGTCTGTGCTGCAAGTTTCCGGTACGTGCGATTCGAGGACAAGCAGCGTTGCAGGGCCAGGGTGAGCGCAACTGAACTGGGCGTGCTGTGTAATAAAAGCAAATAAAATATTCTTTAATATGCGACACTCGCCATAGTCATCCCAGGCAGCCCTCGCCCTGCACTCTGCACCCTGCCAGCAGCCATCCCGTCGGACTGTGTGTGTGTGCAATTTGCATATATATTGGCTCGACAAGCATTAATATGTGTAATCCCGTAATTTTTTAATTAAATCAAATTGTTTTCTTTTTTATTATGCCACCTATCAGTCGTGCGACTTTCGCTGTGAGCGGTTTTCATACACTATATTAACAACAGATTTACCATGTTGCAAAATGCGACTTACAGGCAACACTTAATCATTTTCCAAACTATTTGAAACTATTTTCCAAATATTTGAATATTTCCCAACAAATTTATGATATTTAATAAAATCTAGTTAATCGACAATAGGCAACATCAATCTAGGCGCAACAATAATTGAACTAAATCAAATTGAATTATTCATATTTAAGATTTCCAGAAACTTGGCAATTTATCTTAGGAAACTGATCGTTATATATATATATATATATATATACATTATGGTCCAGCTGAGTACTGAGTACTTTAGTTGTTGGCACAGTTGTCAAGTTGGCTTCTAGCAATCTCCCTCTTCAGCCAGTTATTCATATCCAATTTCTTAAAATAGTGGTGTGACGAAAAACTTCTTATAAAGAAGCTCCTAGTCTCTAGTTTGTCAAGACAGATAGACAGTATCGATATGTCAAATATTCTTCATTTTATTCATATACAAATAATATTAATATTTTAAGTCTAAGTCTCCAACAGATTTGATCAACTCAGAAGCAAATTTCAAAGTATTTTCCTTTTATGAACAAAATCGTATACAACTTACGAAAGCTCATATGCCATACAAATACTCTTGGTACAATACATTTCTCTCATATTAGAATGTTAATTTTAACCACAAATTTAATTTAAATAAATTATTAAAACCTTACTCCACTAGAAATTTTAAAAGTTTTTCCAATTGAAACAGATTTGTGACTAGCGACATAGTTAAATAGCCCGTATTCATGAAGTTACCCCCATTGCAGCCACAGAGATCAATGTCAAAGCAATCATAACTATAGCTATGCTAACTATGCGTAACTATAATCGTTTTCGGGTATTGCCATAAGCCACTGTACCGGCGTGCGTCATTGGCGTTGCCTTCCGGATTTGAAACGATTAAGTGATTCCATGCACACTGCATGATAATTGGATTAATATGCGCTGACAGCGGGCCCAACCCAGTCCAGCCCAATCCAGACAGCCAGCGGGATGATGTGCATGCAACCACCGGGGCTGGCGATGAGAATGGAGTTGGTGGGGGACGGCTGGTCGGAACTGGATAGGCGGGCCGTTGCTCTGGCTAAATGGCAAATTATAAGACTGGTGCAGTGGGAGAATGTAGGGGTTATAGCAGATCAAGCAATGCCCAGTGCTAGTGAGTGCCCTCGTTATCGTCAGTATCAAAATCACATATACTCTCTTTGTATGCCATATATCATGGCATCATAATCATGGGAGCGCCACTGCTGAAGGGTGGAACGAATGCATAAACAAACTTGCCTTTGGCTTCTGACTTTGCCTTTGGCTACGGGTGGTTGACGTTAACCCTCAAATTGTGCTGCTAACCCTCGGCTTTTGTTGGTGTAAACCAATTTAAGCAGCCCTCTCGTGGGCGGAGAAGCATATTCCAAGTGCCATCACAATGCTTATGCTGTGAAGTCAGGATTACGATATGATGAAGTTGTATTGTACACAAAAACATATTAATGAATGCATCCGTACCCTTTGCTGTGATTCTTTGAGCCAATTATGAGCGAGGCAGAAGAATTTAAATTTTAAGTTACTTTAAGCGCGGATTCAACAATTTGTCAGCCAAAATGTGGTCGGTAAACAGGCAAACAGTTCGGCATTTTGGTCAAACAACTGTTTGGCCACTTAGCTGTCCATTACCAATCGCAGCCGCTGGACAAACAAATTAAATTGATTTGCTTGCCGGGCCACAGAAGCCGCTTCCGAAGTGCCTGCCCATCATCATATTTGGCTTGGTGCTGGCGGCGGTGCGATCAAACCGAAATTATTTGACAATCGAATGGGGACTGGCAGCAGCTAAGTGCTGGACTAGACGCCCAACTCTGATCAGTGGCTGCCTAATTGATAAAGCAAACCGTATGAAAATTAGCGGCCAACTTAAAGAAAGAGCTCGTTTAGCCGACGATTTTCTTCTGATTAATATATTTGCACAATGCCTGACTGCTATCCTACGCAGTCTAGCGCTCAATTGCCCAAAGGCGGCAACGATTTTAACACCTCCTCAGCTCGGATCAGCTGCGCGCATTAAGATGAGCTGCTGCACAAGTGGGAAGCTGGCTAGCTTCATCTTCTTATTGTTGTTGTTGAGGCCTTTTGTATGTTTGTGTGTGTGTGTGTGTGTGTTGGTTGGCTCCTCATTAGTGGGTCTTGCCGTCCCGTCGTCACATCGTTTGAACTGGCCGCAACGCGCTCTTTAGACACTTGTTGTCTAATTACCAAAGCCACCCGCAATGGCACGTCTGGCGTTCTCTTTTTGGCCAGTTGTAAGTGTGGCACTGGGTGAAATCGTCGCCGAGCCAAGCGAAAGCCAAAGTTTCTCTTCGCGCCTGCACGTTAATCGGCGCTGGCTTTGATGCTCCGGCAGCGACTACGGCTGCTGGGCTTATATCATGAATCTAACCATTTGCTCTCGCTCTTGTTCAGCTTTTGGTCGCAGCTTGTTTTCTGGCTACGCGAAAGGTTCGATCGGGCTACGATAATGATCTGGTGCAATAAAATTGAAATGCGTCTGTTAATCGTTTCCAGATACATAATAATTTTCTGATCAAACATGCTCAGGCGGCGACAGCCCCAAACGATGGCCCCAGCCAAGGGCGATCTGCGATGGAGATCACAATTCTTCTGATCTTCGCATATCGATCACTGTGTTTGGGTAACCCTGCCGAACGAACGAAATACGCAAAAATCACAGCGTTAGTTTTTAGATCGGCATTAGACGAAGCTGCGATGCTCTTTCAATTGGCATATAAATAATGTTGATATTAATATCTCTTTAAAGGAATGCTAAATAAACAAAATAAAAGAAAAATCTATACAAAAACTAAATTTTTTCATCAATTTAATGAGATCGATTGCGTTCTGCATGCCTTAAGCGAAGGACATCAATTCAAGTGCGATCGCTCTTTGAAAATGTAGAGCATCGAGCCCAATAAATCTTTGGCTTGGCGCATTTCTTCTTCTTGATACCGCTAAGCACAGTCAAATCGAAATGCTAAAAGAGCTATTGTTCGGGCAAAAGGGCCGCCGAAAATAAGAAGAAGAAGAATAAGCAGAACTTGAAGACAAGCCCAAAAACGAAGACAAATTCGGACAAAGGGGCGACTGCGGAGCTCAGCTTGATAAGCATCGGCGGCGCAAGCTGCGCCCGCTGATCTCAAGCGATCTGCAGCGATCCTTTTAACGATGCCACAGTCAATATTTATGGCAGTGCTCGACATAAAAAATGTCAAACGGCCAACTTGGAGGCCAAGCCAAGAGCCGCAACTGCTTAACTAGAAATTAGAGCAATTAGCTCTAGCCCCTGGTCTAGCCCCTGCACTTGGCGCGCTGTTCATAAAAAAGCAACTAATCAGCGTTGACGTGATGGACATAAATATATACGCTTAAATATATTTATATACGGCACATACATATATATTAATTCAGTCAAATGAGAAAGGAAAATAAATACTTTAAAAAGAAAAGAAAAATATATGTAAGGCTGTACTGCTGATTGCTGCTGTGACCTTTTGTGTCTGCTCTGCGGCTACTGTGGGCGTGCTGGATGCAAGTCGTAGCTTGTAAACAATTTTCATTATCAGATGATTACGTAATTTATAGAGCCAGGAGCTACCTGTGCGCGCGTTCTTGATCTACCCGAAGCGATAACCAGCGGGCGACGAGGCATATGCATTGCCACAGCCACAGTCACACACACACACACACAGTTATTCTATGTTAAGCATAAATGTCAAAGGGCATTTAATGAAGTTATTTAACGCTGCGTCCCAGACCGAACCCAAGAGGCGGTCCCAGAGGCTACCGTTTGAGGACGAGAAACCGGGCGAGGGCGTATTGCGACTGCGATCAACTCTGCTGCTGATCATAATCTGTGGAGTTTTGGCCCGATGTCTGGTTTGCATTGGGCCAAACTGGCAAACTGGTTGGGCAATAAAACGCTTGCTATAACGAGCAACAAAATTTGTAACGATTCAATTTAAGGCTATGTACAAGCGTCGGCAAAAGATGAAATAGGCAAATAGACGCAAGTCCCCAATGGCGAAGCACCCTCTCGCTGCAATTCCGCCCCCGCGCCCCCTCAAAGCTTGTGGCAGAGTTGCAGACACGGAGCCGTTTTGTATGTTGGGCGCATGTTGAGACCTGGCAAACGGTTCAATTCAATAAAATTTATGAAGACATGACTAGCAATTGTAGTCCCGACGTCGGCAACGAGCACAGGCCCAGCCCAACTCAGCTCAGCTCAGCTCAGCTCAGCTCTGCTTTGCTCTGCTCAGCATTGCACTGAGTTCGACATTCGACTTCGTATCCTTTTCAAAACAGTTTGACGCCTACTTGCCCATTGAGGGGCTACCTTCTAATAGCAACAGTTACAATTACAACTGGACAACTCAATTGAAGTAGTCTGGTTGACATCTTCCCGCAAATATTTCAAATTAATTAAGCGCAAAATTTGGTAGCCTGTCACGGCGGCTTTACACAAAAGGACGAAAAGGTCCTTTCGTGTACAACAAGATGTGCGCTGATTTTTTATACCTGTCCGCACAGAACTGGGTGTGGCAAGGCCATAAATATGAGGCAAAGGATTTCAGAATTTTTGACCGGTGCTACAACTAACTATCCAATGCCATTGATATACTCGCTCCGATAATCGCCATATCGCAAGTGTCATCTTTTGTGCCTGCTCGGACGTCGCCGTGTCGTGTTGTGCGTGTGGGAAATTTGTGCGTCTTTTGTTGCCGCAATTCTGTCATAAAAACTCACATTAAAACTAGTTGCTTCGACAGTTAGGTCAGGCTTTCGGGTGGTCTGTCAACTAATTCAATACAATATTAACTCGATATATGTATAAAAGCCTCTTTAAGTCTATTTCAACTAGCTCGTATAAGTTGTAATTACTTTTTGCTACAAATTTACAAATTTCTCCATTTAATAACTTTGCTGTTGGATATATCTTCTATGCTAACAGCCTTATGAATCTTGGACTCTAATTTGAAAATATTTTGATTCTGTAAGCTTTATTCCACAATATATCCCATTGTCATTAGCATATCAATTTTTTAAGAGTAGTTCTCTATCCTAATCTATATATACTATTTAACTTCATATATGGTATTTGCTATCACAGCTACTTCATATATTCCTCTAAAATAGATCATATTATTTATTGACTGAATTTTCATGCCCATAGAAAGACGAAGAAGATCCCATGGACACGAATAATGCTGTTGCTTTCAATACATTCGGAAGAATATATATTTAATATTTGTATAATCGTATTTTTTTCTTTAATTTAAATCAAAATATTATGCATATGTAGACAGCTCCGATATGGGTGTTGTAGTTTGATATCTGGGTGTTGAAGGTAAGAGTGTTTTGCTACTTAAGCAGTCATTTAGTGCCTCGTATGTTACTGCCGTACCCTCGACATATGTTCTCTCCGCATTGTTGATGCAAATGGTCTGAGCCGAACTCAGTTTCTGATACTGTTCCTCCATATCAGTCTTTACTGCAGTTGCATTTGCCGAAATGCCATACATGGATTTCGACTCATCAGAGCCCTTAAAAAAATAGTAATTATGCTTTTTTTACTAAGTCTTGGCGAAATAAACTCACCACTTGAGCGTAACACTCGAAGGCCTGAACGGAGCTCACAATTGTGGCGCAGTTGGCAATCCGATCGCAGGAATTATTGCCCTCGGCCGTAAGCTGCTCGCGTGGCTGCTGCCAATTGGCATTCTCTAAGGCGACTTGGTTTTCGTATTGGGTGTTACACAAGTTATATTGGACCTCATATTGATCTGCGATACTGTCTAGCATTGGTCTATAGTAGGGAAAGCAAACAGCGCCATTCGACGGATTCTGTGCGCTCAGCACCTCCGTCTGATGCTGCAAACGTTGGATCTTGGGTACTTCCAGTTTGGCAGCTGTTACGGCAACAATTACGGCCAGGCTGAGGAGCGCTAGTACACTGCCAGTCGATGACATTTCAAAGCTCTTGACAAACTGAATACAGATTTGAAAATTGTGTGCCTTTTATAAGTCAGCCACCTCTACATCTGTTTTCTGTTCAAGGAATCATCTTCATGTTAGCATAAGCTCGTATTTTATCAGACATTCTTTTTAATTTCATATAATTAGTAGTTGTAGCTTTCGCGTGCTCCCAAAATTATTGATTGAGTTGTAGCGCTAATTGCTTTATAATTGATTTCATTTAATATTGTCATAGAAAGACGTTACTCTTTTACCTTATCGTTCCACTAAGCTAACGGAAGTAATCACAGATATTTTCAAAACAAGCATTTAATTAAACGTAAACTTCTTCATAAACTTATAATAGAGTCCTAAAAAACATTAGGCAGTTAGCAGACAGGACATGGTAAAAGACTCTGCCGATCAGTTGACACTTTCCCCCATGGTCTTATGATGCATTTGATCTTTTGCATCTATAACTCTATAGCTATAGCTCTTTCACTCCTTTCTTGTGGATGGAGATGACTTGGTAGAAGCAAAAGTTACTATTTGAAAAGCTGCTCCACATTAACCGTAGCCAGGTCCAACTATTGATTTGCCACTTTGTGCAGGTGAATAAATGTCATATTTGTAGATTTGGATACTATTTCATACTAAAGTAATCTAGTTCGAAAAATCAAACATAAAAAAATAAAAAAAAAACCATTTGTTTCTGATAAATGAATTTTAAAGCATTTGTATTCCTTTGTCATAAGGTCTTTTAAATGCAGTTAATTGTTGATCAACACAAGAATATTAGAAAGTCTAAGCTCTGTTCTTAAATAGGTAAATAAACTCTTTTATGAATTGATATAATAGTAATAATTTTTATTGAATGCATTTTTATTTGAATATTTTATGAGCTATTCATTTAATTGGAACGGCTAGGGTCAATTGTGGTGTAGTAAAATGGTGCTGTGGCGTCGATCCATGGCGTTGTGGCAGTAGGCGGACTAGGAATTTCGTTGCCCAGAAGACAATTATTTAATTGGCCATAGACCCTAGTCGTGTCCTCAACAAAGTTCCTCTCGGCATTGTTGACGCATACCGTCCTTGCAGTATTAGCCTTGAGGGAGTCAGCCTTGATCTTGGCAGCCAAGTCCGTAGCGTTGGCAGAAATCGCATAGAAGATCTTTGAATCTTCAGCAGCCTGATAGATTGATTAAATTTAATCATAGTGTAATTTCATCAATCAAAATTACATTGAAATAAGTCTTGCTTACCTGAGTTGAGGCACAACTGAAGGCTGTATAGGCGTTCGTCCACCCATTGCAGCCACTTAGAGATCTGCAGGACTGAGAGGCAGTCGATTCTAGTTCTTGGCGTGCAGATTTATATGAGTTCTCAATATTTTGACTGCATGCTGCATAGGTTGTAATGCAACTCTCGTAGGCCACTTCGTAATTGCTCGTGATTTGATTCAATTGAGGATTGTAGATAGAGAAGCAAGTCGCTGATTTAGTCTGATGCGTTTCGGCCAGAACCATGCTCTCGCTATGCAGCTGTCGAACCTTTTCGTCAACTTTCAGCGACATCTGCAGGTTGCGGGCCAGCGCAACGCCAATGCTCAAGCCCAGTAGAATTACGATTAGTTTTAGACACATTATCACAAGGATATTGATGAACAAATTGCTCCGGTTTTTCGCCACAGAATTAGTTCTCAAATGCTGAAAGTGTTGGCTGTATTTATATCCAAGCGTTGCAGCACAGACTCCTCAATTACTCCATTATCTTTTAATTATTGATGCCGTTGTGTAAACAGAAGCAGAATAAGTTTTTTTGAGTGTAAGCTTTCTTATCAATGTGTTTTTGTTGTCTAACAAACTTATATAGTCCTATTGAAGAGAATTTAATTGATAAGAAATAAATTGTACTAATTGTATAATCGTACTCACTCTGAGATAGTCATAACCAGGTCATTAGTATCCAAGTATGTTATGAGCTTTTGGAATTCCTCTTCTAGTTTATGACATCGGCTCTTATCACATTCTCATTATCGATTGAGAGCTGGGACGTCACAAAACTTCATGATCATAATCTGAGAACTAGTAAGCGATGAAAAATTTTCTTGTGCTCCTAAGTCCATATATATATATATATATATATATATATATATATATATATATATATATATATATATATATATATATATATATATAAATCCGTTATAGAACTCTGAGCGAGTATAAAGAAGTCGTTGTCATCCTTATGCTAAATTTCGCACGCTTATTTTTCCGGTAGTCATTGTTTACTTTAAAGAACTCATCGCTTGTCTTCGTGGAATTCCTATTATCTCTGCACTTTAGCAAATAAAGTAAGTGGGATCGAACTGGATGTGCCCGACTAGGAACTACCCTAACTCAAGTATTCCCATCTAATTGAATTACAAAACCCGAAGCTCTTAAAACAGAAAATATTGATGAAATTATTTCCGTAAAATTTGCAGGTATTGCTTTGAATATATATTTTATAGAAAAATAATTTTATTGTTATTTATATAAGATTGCGACAATAAAGTTTGGCTGTCACATGCACATCGGTTGCACAAAACCAAACTTATATTTTGACTCATTCTCTCTGTTGTCTAAGGCATCGGAACCAAGAAATATCAATAAATTTGATTTTGCTATAACTGTAACCATTTGCTGACGTCTTGCTTAAGTATCGCCATATTGTCTGGCTGATAAAGGAGATGGTAAATAGTTTGCAGGGTATATTTCACTCAGGCTATTAAGCCTATTGAGATATAGTTGAAAATATGTTGAGACATTGAGCATATTTTGGAGAAAGTCATAAAAGTGGTATGATATTCTTGAACACTTTTATTATGCCCTCAAGACTTTTCAGATGTCGCCTTAAAGATCTCTGCAGTCTCTAGATAGATTGACTTTGATATATGTAGATGTTAACAGGTAACTGTCTTATGCAGTGATCTATGGCACATTGATAAAATGAAAAATGAAAAATGAAATATTGACCGCAGTCAGAATGCTACGTAAATGTGTTCCCGCTGGGGGCGTTGCCAATCAGAAAGGGTTAGAGCTACGTGCACAAAGATTGTTCGTGGATCAGTGCTGAACTGCATTAGATAGTACTATAGTAGTTAAATAAAAAGTCTATAAACATGTGCTCTCTTCCGGAATATTATCAAATAAAACAAGTAGGAGTGTTGTTGTCTACCCTGAGCCATTCAAGGAGTTGATATTCCAACTTTTGTCAGTTTCTTTTATATACAAGTACATGTACATATGCACATACCTAACAAAAGCTCACTTGGGCTTCAGTATGGACTTTACTTTTCTTATAGGTGGGTTTTCTAAATCAAACTTTTAGAACGCGATAATGGCAGGCATGAATAATTAAAAAACTTTGTTGTTAACATTTTGATGGGAAGAGGGGTAGGTATCCGAAATCCGAAGGCGGCTAGCTTTTAATTGTGAATCAGTTTATCAGTTTAAGTTTTAGTCTATATTTATTGCTTTATCTTTTTTTCCTTATTTATTTTGTATTCAATTTGATGAAACTATTAACTTAAGTGTGCGAATTTCAATTCAATTTTCATATCGTATTGAAATATATTCCAAACTAGCCAGTGGTTGTTTGGGTTCCTGCGGTTGTTTTGGGTGCACTGGTTGTAGGTTTTACTGTGGTCGGCTTAGTCTGTACTGTAGAGTCGTTAATCTCGCCATCCAGGCACTTCTGCAGCTCGGTGTACGTGCTTTCGGTATTTTCCCAGAAGACGCGCTCGGCATAGTTGGCACAGAACTCAGCTACGGACTCAGCGGCACGATAGAGCTCCCTGATGATGCCACCATATTCAGTAGCGTCCGATGACAGGGTGAACAATTTTTTCGAATATTCGGAGCCCTATTGCAACATTGAGTTTGAAATGTGGTCGAATGTTAAACGGTTTTCAGTGAACTTACTGTGCTGGCATAGCAGTCAAAGGCATTAACATAATTCTCGTTGCTATCGCATTTCAGAAGAGCATCGCAGGTCTCCTTAGCGATCCTGGCACTATTTTCACGAGGCTCATAGTATTTAGAATCAATTCCATCACACTCCTTCTGGTAGGCATCCGCACACTTGTTGTAGTCAATCTCGTACTGATCCGAAATATCCTTCAGGACTGGCAGGTAACGGTTGAAACAGTACTGCTTCAATGCTGGATCACCAATGCCCACTCCACGTGACGACTGCAGCATAAAGTTGACCAGGCTGCGATTGGAATTGATCTGGGGCTTCAGTGGCATAAAGGCCAGGGCTGCGCCAATTGTCAACAACAAGGAGACTGCTTTAAACAACATGATTTCTCGATGAGCTACTAACTGTGACTGCTTTCCCAAAGTGCCGCCAACTGCTTTTATTTGCCACAAATAAATATGGCTACCTCAATTTATAGTCGTCGAAGATTCGATTTCAAATTATCAATACGAAAACTTTATTTTGTTTTTGCATTCTTATCAACTCTCGATATCAATTTCGATCGATTCATGCGAGAGCGGTGTTGTAAATATTCAGGAAATAATAAAGGCCAGCTTTTATTGACATGCCGAAGCTTAAATACTGTATTGGTCAAGCCACCAAATCTTCGGTCATAAAAGAATCTTATTAATGTAAGGTTTTCACCTTTGATGTATTTAATATGAATTGCTATAATCTTTCTGCGTTCTTATAGATAGCGGCTGTTGACTTGTGGTGACTTTTTCCGTTTAATGGGAATATCAAAATACCTTTTGCAAGGGTGTACAAACTACTAGTTCGTAGAAATTGACGTAAGTTTCTTAAAATGAAAGTGCTTCGATGGTGATTATAAATTTTAGTTTAAGATCTTTATTGATTAGAGTTTGTGCTCCCTGACTTTGTGCTATTTTATACTCTATAATAGTTTCTACTCAATGAACAGGCTACCTATTATTATTATATAATTATCAAAGAATCTATAAGCTTGCTTAGAAGGTATTATAAGTCGTGCACTCTGGCATATGGAAGGAGCAGTATATATACATATATTTTAGTGTGAATGAATTTATCCATATTAAAGGAAAAGTTCTCCTACCAGGAAATCAGCTATCAGCTATTTTGCTGAATTTATTATCAAAGAATTCCCCTTTCATTTTAATTATTAGAAATTTGAAACGTTTCCGCTATCAGCCTCGTGGTATATTTGCACGCGTGAGCATTCGGTTGTAAATTGTGCTAAAATAAAAGTACCGGATTAAAAAGTCACTAAAGATAATAGTCTACAATTCTTACGACATTACTATTTCTGTAGTTTGAGATACTAGGTGGCACTATGCAATGAAACCATTCATTTCTTAATCTTTCTTATCGCACTTAGATTTGATTCCGCATTTAAATTCAAAGAGCCATTTGGTATTTCCACTGAGCTTTCAGAAAAATGTGCATATATACATAGATCGTCCCTTGAGGATATTAAGAATGTAGATGAATCTGCTGACTCCTCCGCGTGTTCGCAGATATAGACGCTGGGCTCTCAGCACCTATATAGTATTCTTCGCAACAAATATCAGAATTCTAAGCTAAACAACAGTATCGCGAAACTATCGTAAATTATTTATATATTCATCAATTTCAATTTTATTATTCTTCAAAGTAATCTCCATTAGATATTATACACTTCTGCCAAAGTTTCATCTAATCTTTGAAGCACTCAAAATGACGTTTTTATGATCTTGTTCAATTCGTCCTTCGACGCCGTCTTTATCTCATTAATCGTAGCCTAGCGCCGTCCTTTCCTCTTCAGTTTCGGGAACAAGAAAAAGTCACAGGCCGCTGCGGCATAGTTGGTGTTTGTTATGGCCAAAAAAAGAAAAAGCGAATATACGTTACCCGCGAAAATTAAAAAGTTGCAATATTTTTTGAACAGACCTCGCTTATGTAATTTTTCCGGTTTCTTTTGATGACGTTAAAGTAGTCGCTCGGATTCGTGGAATACCTCTTATCTGTAAACTTAACCAAATCATGTAACTGGCCTCCAAATGGGTGTGCCGGCCTTTAAAATGCCCTAAGCTCAAGCATAAAGTTCACAGGGCTGCGATTGGAATTGATCTGAGACTTCAGTGCCATCTTGTCCAAGATGGGCGACTAACTGTGCGTGTCCAGCGAAAGTACCGCAAAGTGTACTTATCTGTTGTAATTAATCAAGCAATACTTCCAGCCAATCTTTTATTGACATGCCGAAGGTGACATAATCATAACCATAATTGATTGATCAATTAAATCTTGAACATTTTTCTTTATAATTCTGATTGAAGTAGCTTTGCTTGACGAATTTATCAGCTTATCGTGAGCTATTCTATTTAATTTAATATAATATAATAGTTTATAAAAATTTCTTTGGATGGGATACCAAGAATTAATTCTAACAAATGCACTTTTCGATGGATAGTATGAACTTATATTAAATCACATTTTTATTGGTAAAATGAATTCTAAGCCCAACCAATTAAACAAATTTGAAATAAATACATATATAATAAATACTTTTTGTTTTTTTTATTAAGTTTCTAATAATTACATAATTTAATCAGTCTTTCAGCTTTTAGAAGCACGGAAAATGGCTTGTAAGAGAAAAGTAATTTTAAGGCTAAATGGAACTAATAACAGTTTGTCTTTTCATAACAACAACATGCATAAATAATGTTGCACTTATTAATCAGCTTTTTATTTAATATAATTTATCAATCGTAATCAATTTTCACACACTAATATTTGTAGGTTAACAAGATTGTAAACATTTATTTGAATTAAACTTATTTATCTATCTCAAAAAAGTAAAACAAATTTCTAATTTAGTTAAACGGCCTAATAATATTTCTTAATATAAATACAAATACATATTTATTCTTTTTCCCGAGGGCTCCATTATGAATCGAACGTCTCGGAAATTGAAATTACCGCCAATTGGCGCCACCTATCGGATAGCAGTTAAAGCTCAACAAGATATGAACCGATAGATCGATATTTTATATTGCATTGCTGTTGCTGAATTCAATAATCGGCATTAATATCAAATATACATATATATCGAGTCGACGTATCGATATTAATAAGATATCAACGTCAGTCGCTGCTCGTCTGTGGTTGTTTTTTTTTCCAATCAAAACACATATTTATTTATTTTTTTCGTTATAAAAATATTACGTTTACAATATTCAATAAGTGATTTACTTCCGGCCTATTCCTAAATTTCATTCGATGACGCACAAATCAAACAAAGCAAATTTTCGTTAAGCTGACAAGAAGACACACTCACACACTTATACACGCAAAGCTAGTGCAAGAACAGGCAAAGAATCGGAAACGAAAAATCAAAAAAAAAAACCCGAGGTGAAATATTGTTGGTGCGATTTTGAAATACTAAATATTGTTATGTTAATGCGAGTGCAATGTGCTGTGGTGTAAATAAATAGAAAAGGGCGTGTGAATGTTTATAAAACTTGTATGTTTCGTTATATGCTTTTCCTCGTGTTGCCTGCCCCCTGCATGGAGCTCTCCACTGCGCACAAATAAACTCACTTAGCGATGAGATCTATTGTGAACTGAAACGCACTAAATGAACTGTAACTTTAAAATACCGTTGGTGACTGTCAAAGGCGGTACTCAGGTTGCCATTTAGATCGTGGGTAATTCAATTACAATCCTGCTGCATTGAGCATAAGCAATTAATAGTTAAGAAATGCTCAATTAAAAAGTGTTCAATTCTAAAATACTAATATTGTCAACGACCTGAAAAGCGTTATTGTACATTTCGAGTCGTTCAGCATTTAGTTGTAAGCAATGTGTTGCTCTGAAGTAAACAATGAAGCGCGCGCTTTATTTTGCTCATCACTAGACGTGGCGGCGCGCTTTTAAATAATAAAGATGTTATGCATTTGACACTAAAAAGAAAAAAAAGAAACAAATACAACAACAATAACAACAAGAGCACAGCTGGGCTAACACCTACGCTGAGCAGAAACTGAAAGGCACCCACACGCCCACATGCCAGTTCGGACCTGCGCTAAATTTAGCAACTGAGCCCGCGTCTTTGATAAATCGATGTGCGAGAGGAGTCAAAAGCCAACCGCGGCATCGCTCACTGCAACAACAACAACAATAGCAACAGCAACAACACGATTAAAAGAGCGCAGCTGCATTAAGTCAAGTGTAGGCGGTTAAAGGCTCAATACGCATCCTTGATTCCGTATGCTTGTGTGAATGTGTGTCCATGTGTATGTGTGTGATATTCTGTTCTGTTTGTGGGTGTGTGTGTGTTTTAGGTGCCTAGTTTTTATAGATTTTTGCATGCTACTACTACGGTAAATTGTTTTAACTCATTCAAGTGTCACTCTATCTCCTCCTCTCAGCAAGAGACGTCAAAGGCACGACTGGACCGAAAGTAATTCCAACCAGTACACACACATTATGTTCAATAGAAATGGGAGGATTCCTGGATAAGCCAAAAACAGCAAAGCACAATGAACAAGGTGAAGGCAACAAGTTGCTCTTTGGCGTCAGCTCGATGCAGGGCTGGCGCTGTGAAATGGAAGACGCGTATTATGCTCAAGCCCGATTAGGCAACGCTTTGGAAGGTTGGAGTTTCTTTGCGGTATTCGATGGTCATGCAGGTTGTAAGGTGTCGGAGCATTGTGCCAAGCATTTGCTGGACAGTATCATTACTACAGACGAGTTCAAGAGTGGAGATCATGTGAAGGGAATCCGAACTGGTTTTCTGCGTATTGACGAGGTAATGCGACAGCTGCCCGAGTTTACCCAAGAGGAGGAGAAATGCGGCGGCACCACAGCCGTTTGTGCATTCATTAGCTCAACGCAGGTGTATATAGCCAATTGTGGAGATTCGCGCGCAGTGTTGTGTCGGCAGGGTGTGCCAGTGTTTGCCACCCAGGATCACAAGCCCATTCTTCCCGAGGAGAAAGAGCGTATTCACAATGCTGGCGGCAGTGTAATGATTAAGCGTGTCAATGGAACGCTTGCTGTCTCCCGTGCTCTAGGCGACTACGACTTTAAAAATGTCAAGGAAAAAGGTCAGTGCGAGCAGTTGGTCTCCCCGGAACCGGAAATCTTTTGCCAAAGCCGCCAAGACACCGACGAGTTCTTAGTGCTCGCCTGTGATGGCATCTGGGATGTGATGAGCAACGAGGATGTATGCAGTTTCATATACTCCAGGCTAAAAGTCACCTCAGACCTGGTGAACATTGCCAATCAGGTGGTTGACACCTGTTTGCACAAGGTACGTCGTCAGCCCAATTTTGTACACGTCATACATGTCTATATCTCTTATATTTCTCTTTTTGGAACCACAGGGCAGTCGTGATAACATGAGCATCATAATAATTGCTTTCCCCGGAGCACCAAAGCCAACTGAAGAAGCTAAAGAGGCTGAGCGACGGTTGGAAAAACAAATTGAGAAGATCGCAAGAGGTTGTCTAAGTCGTCTACTCTGTTTATAACTAATCGTAAACCTAACGATAGTCGTAACACAATTGTGTTTATGTATCTTTGTCGTCGACCCTCTACCCTCGACGCGTCCATCGACCTGACATAGGCGACTAAAACGAATACATTGTACCTTACGTAATTCATACAAAGATAGCCCCAACAGAAACGTTGGCATAGATTAGTAGATTATAATTATACACTCACATAAATACATACGTATATGTATTTATATAACTAGATAGATAGTTGAACGAATCGAGACCGCAATGCAAGCTCACTTGCAAAAAGATGTTCCTTCCACGTGGCACTTGAAACGACAATTTAAAAACGAAACCCAAATCAGATACAAAGCAATAGCTATAATCATTGCCAATACCCATTTGATGCATACATACGTATACACTTAGGCATACATAGCAATATGTATGTCCTATCGATAATGCATAGTATATAACTATATAGCGTGTTAGTTTGTAATATCTACCACTTCCGCTGGCTGTGCGTGTGGCCGAGTGACTGACCTTATTTGTATGTGCGTGTGTGTATGTTACAGTATTATTTATTTATTTATACATCATATGTATCATAGCGTTTGTGTGCTACAGCAACTGCCAAAACGTTCCAAGTGAGCGGACTCCTTGTAGCTGAAGAATCAAAAACCCTGCCCATTTTGACACAGTATATCATATTCATCATATATATATATAAAGTCATGTAGTATTACCATAAGCTTATAAGCAATTATTGATAAACCTTCCCGTTGTGAATTGTAGTGAGGCCCCGTCAGCCAGTGTACATATGCTTGTATATAATCCAATATCCAAATAACCCATACATTGTGTTTAAACGATAGAATACCTAACCCATATTTGATACAACTTTTAATATACATAGCTCGATTAAATCCAATTAGATTGAATTATCGCGGACAGTTTATTAACACTTTTACAAGCCCATAGACATCTAACAACAAATATTCAAATGGAATACTTGAAACACATTTCTTAAGCATTAGTGATCAGCTCATGTATACCAAGAAAATGAGTGGTAGCATCATCAAAATGAAATGTGCATGTAATTTCGTTTGTAGTTGAATTGAGGGAATTGATTTTGATGAATCATTGATTTAGAGCTGCGCTAAGTGCGAGCTCAAGTATTAGTCATATACAAATATTTATAGAATATTTTCTAGTGGATATACGCAATTGATCTTAGGTAGAACGCAGTATTCATAACACCAAAGTGAATTTTGAAAAACGTCCTTACGACCATGTTCAAGTACAGACGTCAACTTTATACATGTACGAAGTAGACAATTAGACAATTACTTTGCGTAAATGATATTGTATATTGTTTACAATTAGCCCAAACCACGCTCCACAAATAATTGCGATTTGTCTTGTATACCAAACATCTAGTATTAAGTACAACCAAAGAAGAAGCTAGTCAAACCAAATGTCCAGACAAATTACTTAGCCTAGGGTAAACATATTTAATGCTGGGCCCTAGGGCATCTATCTATATATATACCTATCAAACGAACCTAAAAGAACAAAAAAAAAAAAAAAAAATACAACAAAAAATAATATAAAAAACTTGATGAAAAATTGTAAACCTTATGCTCACCAATTGTTGTGCTTGTTGTCAACGTAAACAGATTACTTTAAATTGTTGAATTTAGATAAATGCGATTGATGCGGCGCAGCGAAGCTAACCATAATCAGGTCGAACATCTCTTCGATATGCTGAGAACTATTGTACCTAAGTACTATAGCAATCATTCATAATTGAAATCGCTTGCTCAAGTAGCGGCGCCTAATATAGAAAATCATAATGGAATACCTAAACAAAAAAAAAAAAAAAAACAAAAAACAAACAAAAAAAACTAATCAAATACGTTTATTTTTTTCGCTGCTAAGTCAAAATATAACTTGAAATGAAAGATTCGAAAACCAATCAACCAAAAGTGTTTGTTTGTTGTGTTGTTCAGTTTTCAGTTTCCGTTCGATAAACATTCGCTGCTTTTCACGTCCTCTCCTCCGCCAACACGCAACACAAACAAAACAACAACTCGCACGATTCATGTGATCGAAACCCAAATTGATTTCTTTTCATTTCAATATGTTATTTTTTACTTATTTTATTTATTTATTTTTCGGCACAACAATGCGCAGCATTTCTCAATTTGTAAACTTTATCATTAATTTATTTAGAAATTCATTTATGAAACCCTCTTCAGTTGTTGTTCGTTTGTTTGTTTGCTTAAAGGATCAGTCGAAACTAATGACTAATGATTTTTTTCAAGTATTCTTTCTACGAAATTTGCTAAAGTCAATTTAGGAACGCGTTCGTTGTTCATGTTTTATTGTCGTTAATCGCGCATCGTGCTTTAAATCGTACTCTTATTATGTACACAATCAATATGAAAAATGGGCGTGTCATGTCAATGCCAGAAAACAGAAAGCCAAACAAATTTTATGATGAGTGAGCATAAGGTAAGGCACATAGATCCCACAACACACAAATGAAAAAAGTAAATGATATATGCATGCTCTTAAGATTAAATCCAATTATTATACATGTTATCCAATCACTTTTACCATTCGATATTTTCAAATGTTTGTTGTACACTGAATGCTGTAAACAGTTTTCTCATAAGCAATACCCAATGCAAAGATTATATCCAAAAGGGGGCAAGGCAGAGCACTGCCACTCTTCGTATAATTTGTTCTTTTTTTTTTAGTGTACTCCCTTTTGACCTTTTGAAGCGCCAATTTTTGCGACACCCCAATTTATTGTATTATTTAAGATTCCGACGCTATCAAATCAGGTCGATGGAATTCAAAATAGCAAACATTTTGTTCTCTTATATTTGTATCTGATAAACAAACAGAAATCACATTCAATCGACCTGAATTCGTTTGCCAAGCCTCACGTTCAGTTTGTTGCTCAATTTTTGCCGGCCCTCGCTGTTGCAACATATTTCGTGTTCTATTTTTATGAATTGTAATTTTGCTTTTGCGTAGCTTTAATATGTATATATAAAAAATTCGTATTTAACTGTACATACAAATTTCATTAACAACAGCCTTACTTACTAAGTTGAAATCACTAACCCATTCGCGCAACAGCTACCTAACTATTTTCATATTTCTGGCATTCTTACAGAGGAGATTGAGAGTAACCAGGTCACAGAGTATGTGGAGCTGTTAAAGTGTCTCCAAGACAAAGATGACATTGTAGGTCTTCCACCCGGCGGCGGCTTGCAGTCCAAGTATGTATTCCAAAATGAGAATACCTATAAGTGTGCGTTGATTGAATTGATTTCATTGCATTCCAGATATCACGTTATTGAGCGCACATTCAAGGAGGTGTTTCCAGAAAGTCCATGTGAAGTACGAAATATTTTTTACAACATTTAAAATCACTTGCGATTGCTGACTTCGCTGCAAATCTTGCTTATTAATGCTTATTCATTTTCATTTTGCTTTAAGTTTTGCTCTAGTGATTTGCTTTTCTAGATGATTGCTTTTCATGCTCAGCTTCTGTTCACTTTATCTCTATCCTCTACGCTCACATTTATCACGTAATCTAAATTTCTGAAATCACAATTGTTTATTCTAAGAATGAGGCTGCATCCCTACTAATTGTTGTTTAACAAATCGAAAGCTCTTTACGTATTCTCTTTCTTTTATTTCTAGCTGTATGCATATGATGAGCTATGAATTTTTTAATGCTAAATATTGTTCATTTCTAAATCAACAACAACAGCAACAACAACAACAACAACTACTACTACTACCAAAACCAAAACAAACAACCATCCAACAAGAGAACAATTGAAACTAAAAGCCCTTTAAATTCATATAGTCTAACTGTAAGGCGAACGCCACTTTGTCGTTTTCGTCTCTTGGTTTATACATAGATATTGAACCTATTGTAAGACTTACAGCACCCAAATTAAATTCTAAAGAAAACCGAAAGTAACTCAAAATCAAACAGGCGCTCTGCATGTTCACTTGCTGCTCTACCCCCGCATGCTCATCAAAAAACAATAATAAAGAAATTAATAATAATAATTGTAATTTGAAAACTTCCATCAACTCTCTACTCCACACGCTTCATGTAAGCCCGCGCCCCAGCTGTGCTTTTTTTTATCTTTTCCCATCTGTCTCCTTCAAACACGTAATAATTTGTCATCTTTCGTTATTCTTGCAGAGTCCAACGCATTAAATTGCAAATCAAACAGTCAACAAATGCAACAACAACAATAGCAATAGAAACCCAACAAAACAAACACACAGACACACTCACACACACACTCACACACACACACACACACTCACACACACACACACACATACACATACACACAACACAAAACAAACACGCCACACCAAAACCGTTTTCTACTTTGATAAAGAAACAAACATATGGAAAAACCTACTAATAATAGAAATAGCCATTATTATATAGTATATATGAAAGCCAGTCCTAAACGCAACTGCAAGAACCTTGTATTACATAGATCATACTTATAGAAAAGGGCGAACCTAAGCAGACCTCTTAGAGCTAAAAATGGATAATTAACACCAACAACAACGAAACAAACAAATATAATTAACTAACAGAACAGTACCAGGGTTGGCTCCAAGCCAATACAAATATACAAACGCTGACCGCTTGGTCATCTATGTAATCAAACTACCTTATTACTATATATTTCCTGAAGATACAGATAGACAATTACAATATCAAAACAATACAGGCCACTACCTAATACTACTCTATGTTGGTCAGCGCTCTATCTATCTATCGTTCCGTCTTCATCTCGAACAAAGCATTCATACACCTACTGTTTACTCGTCTTTGTTGCCCGCCTCCGAACTGTAGAAAAAGTTCATCTGTGTAAAATTTTACCAAAAAAAAAAAAAAAAATGAAAAAGAAATAAAAATAAAAATAAAAAAAATTGAAGAATATAAAAAGAAAACGTAAATTAGCCCTGTCTAAGAAATTCGCTCGGGTGATGATGTCTGTACAAGAAGTTTTTATTTTAATTTTCAAACTGTGTATTAATATATTGATTCCGAAACGAAACGGACTTTTGTAAGCTGTATAATGTTTGTTACTGAAGGATAATTTTTGTTCATTATTTTTATATATGTATATGAGAGATATCCACTTTAAACACAAAACAAAATAAGTAAAGAAAAATTAAACTTGTAATGGAAAACAAAAAACTATTATTCTGTAAGAAGTATGCAAAATGAAATACTAAGAAACTTAAAGCAAACGAAAAAAAAAAATGAAAATGAAAAAAAATAACGCCCGAGTTTGTAGTAAATGTTGATAAAAAAAAAAAAAAAAAAAAAAAATCCTTGCAATTATTCACATTGTTCAGTCGGAGTTGAACTGCACAGTGTACCAGTCGTATCACCTCCAAACGCGGCAAGTGTTATCCTTGGACGCAGTCAAGATTGCATCGCCTGCGTAGCTGTAGGCACAACTGAACACCTCCGACTCATGGCCAGTCAGCACCTGGGAGCACTGCCCACTCTCAGCCAGCCACAGGCGTGCCGTGTTATCCGCCGAGGCGGTGAGCAGCATGCAGCCACTGGGACTGAAGCACACCTTGTTCACCTCATCGCTGTGACCGGCCATTAGCGACAGCATCTCGAACGGCTTCAAGCTCCAGACGCGCGCCGTGCAGTCACTGCTGCTAGTGGCCAACTGTTTGCCAGCCGCATCAAAGCACACGTCAAGCACTTCGTCGCTGTGCGTCGACACCAAATGCAGCTCCTGGTCCAGCCGACGCACATCCCAAATGCGTGCGGTGCGGTCCAGGCTGCCAGTGGCAATCATCGAGCTGCTGAAATTCCAAACGCAATTCGACAACTCAGCTGTGTGTCCACGCAGCTGATGGCAGCAGCTGTGGAAAGCATTGCAACAAAAGTCGCAGCAATAAGAAATTTTTTATATATATATTAGTCGCATGCCCACCTCTGGCTGCGTGTGTCCCAAATGGCAGCTGTGTGGTCAAAAGAGCCTGTCAACAGCAGCTGGCCGTCGCGAGAGTAGCGTGCCGCTATAACCTCGGCGCCGTGGTAGTTCAACTGTTGTAGTTCCTGTGCCGTTTCCGCATCAAAGATGCGCGCCTTGCCATCAATGGAGGCCGTTGCGACGTCTTGATCGTGCGCAGGATTGAATTCGGCAGCCACCACCTCCGCTGTGTGGCCATACAACGTGCTCTGGCACTGGCCAGTGCTGGCGGACCAAATCTTGGCGGTGCCATCAAAAGAGCCCGTAATGATCTTGTCACTATGCAGCCCAAGCGTTATTGCATGCATTGTCTAATATGTTCTCTCAAACTTACCAGCGCGGTGTGTTGAAGGCCACCGAGAAGACCACGTTGTCATGACCGTTGAGCATGTGCTGTACCAGGCCGGTGCTGGTGTTGATCATATGGCAGGTGCGGTCATAGCTGCCCGTCAAGCAGCGCTCACCGCTGCGATCAAAGCACACGTTGGTCAGCGGCAGAATGTGCGACTTGTAGCATTTGTGCAGGTAGAACTTTTTCTTAATCGGTTCGCGCAGCTTCGCTTGCAGCTTCTCAATGGCTTGCTTCAGTGCACTGAACATGTTCTGTGAGCTGGAAGCCTTGGAGTTGGCGGGCAGACATAATGAGGCATTTTCTGTGCAGGCGTTGCCTTCACCATCTTCTGATTCCATCTGCTGCAACTCCTCGAACAAAATTCTATCCGCCAGTTGTTCCACATTTGTTCTGTGGAGCAATATGTTTATCGATTCAACATATGTATGTTTCTCAATCAAGCTGGCTACTCACTTGGCGTCCAAGTCGAGCAAATCGAAGTGTCGCAGGCGCTCACCGCCGTTAGTCGATCGATAACTTAAGGCCAAACCTATCGAGACATAATATCATCTTCAGTTGCATAGGTGACAAATTGATTCAGACTCACCTGGCGGGTAATAGCGCAGGAAAATTTTATTGGCGCTCATTTCGCAACTGTTGTCTGTCAGGCGACTGACGGAATTTCTTTGTCGAGACGAGTTGCTAGAGAGTATGAGCTGCGCGTGCTGACCTGCTTTAATTTGTTGCGCGTTGCCTTGTCAGCCTCGGTCGGTAGAGAAGCTAAAAGCAGGCGACTAGTTTGGTCGATTCTCTGCGTTGTAGGTCTGGGTCGCTACGTGGGCGTATCGGGCTGTGTAGTGCAGTCTGCTGTGCGAATACTGTGCCATCAATTTGATTCTTTTGTTATTTATATGTTTACAGTGACTGTAGTATATTTTTCACTCGAATTCCCTTATGTTTTTTTGGATGCCCGCCATTGTGTCAAATAAAGCTTTGCTGCACTCTGAAAAGCTTTCATGCAACAGCTATTTAGCTGTTGCTATAGAAATGGCGGCGCAAAGGAAAAACAAAATGCCCGTCAGGTGTCGCCAACAAAATGGTTTGTGTCTTTGCTAACGCAGCCAAATAATTAATGAATTAAACTATATACTGTTTAAATATTTATCGTAACTAAATATTTATTCAAGACTAAAAGCGTGTGAAATAAATATATATTTTAGAGATTGCCATTAAATTAAATTCATTAAACACTTAATTTATTATTAAATTCTAGCCTTGGGTGCTTGTAAAACACTGTTGTAACCACAAAATTTGTTTTGCTCTTATAAATATAAAAGCCTAATTAGCTTGTTTAATTCAATTGGCCCCAGGGGTCAATTGTTGCCACCTGTTCACAATGGTAGACGGAATTAACATATACATACATGCTCGCATAACTTATACATATAGATATAGATATGTATATATATAGACAGGTATATTTCGACACCACACAAAAGAGAGAGAGAGGGAGAGAGAGAGACACTGGAGGCCGCAACGAAGGCAATTAGATTGTCTTACCTTTCTCGTGCCTCGTTTCGACATTTTCACTAATTTAATTTGGTCGGTAATCACTGAGACGTAGAGGTCCGAGTGCGGGAAGAGCAGCAATGTCCATTAAGCTAATACACGAACGCAGAAAGCGAGAGATGAAAGCAGCGCGCAAGAGTGGGCGAGAGAGAGTCGACACCAAAATGACCATAGCCAATAATGATAACAAATTATTAGATACTTATTATCACACCCCATTATGTACCACCAAACAGAGCTGAAAACGGACAGTCCGGCGCGAACAATGAGAAAACAAAGGACAATACAATGGCCAGTGAGAAGAAGACAATGGAAAATATAATGCGAAGCGAAAATTGCTTATTTATAATGAAACATTTCATTGATTTTGCCTTCGACGGACACAGAGCACAGAGCACAGTTCAGACTACGAACATGAAAGCCAGATGCTAAATGCATAAACCTGGAACAGCGTACCATGTTGAAGCCAACAATGTCGCTGCTGTGCGAGAACAGCAGCAACAGCTGTTGCCACAAATCATGTCTTCATTTGGCGACTTATTGCGTTAGGGCATATGCCAGTTGGAGACAAAGGTGGATACGAAAATGACCGTCGAACTGGAATGGATATGAAATCAATTTAAAAACGCATAAAACGCTCGCGTAAACAAAGCAAAGCAAGCCCAGAGGCAGAGGCAGAGGCTAGGCAGACACTGAGCATCAAGCAGATTTAAATTTATGCTCAATAAACTTTTGTTGATTTCCGACAAGCCAGCTGCCTGCCAGTGCTTGAGCCCGACGTGTGTGGATGAGTCCCACAAAAATGCGGCGCAGCATAAATTAAAGACACACGCGCTCATCCTCCCGCACCCAGACACACTGACACCCTCACGGCGAGTGCTACCTTCATCCACAAAAATTATTATTGCCGATTTTATGTGTGTGTTTTTTCGACAGTTTTGCGGACCACCTTCGAGCTGGGTCAATGCGACCCATCCTCGGGATGCCAGCTTCGTTTTGGTTAAGCAAATTATGTTTAAATGGCATAAACTTTTACAGTGACGACGAGTTTCCGGGCCGATAGAGAAGCAGCTCGAGGCTTAAATGCAGATTTTTGTACGGGCACTTGGAATGATATTAATACATAAACAGATTTTCGACTCTTATCTTGTTTTCTCTTTTTGACAGCACAGCGTTTCCAGGTTACTTTGTACACTGTGTAAAATATGAAATGTAACGGGTATATGAATTGCAAATTTCTGAACTCCATGCATGGCCTATAAATACAAAAATTCGTTTTATTTTGTTGATAAGGATAGTCGCAATTATTATTAAAGCTCAGTCAATTTATTGAAATAATGTTGTGACTTGGCTTAAGTACTTTCTTATCAACTTGTCCATATTGCATCTCTTGTATATGTAAAAGTGGTTGTGGGCTAATCGTGTGTTGTTAACTCGATTTTTTCTGCAAATAGCCCATAGGGCTCACCACCCATGTTCTGTCCACAAGCTTCAGTTGCAACATCGCACAAGTTGCAAGTGTGCTTGGTGTAATTGGCAAAACACACACTCACGCTCGATGTACACGTAATTATATTTAACTCGGAGTTGCAAACTTGCTGGCGCTCGAAAATGGAGTGAGCACTCAGATTGAGCCCGTTCAAGAGCACTCAGCGGCATGAGTGTGCCCAACATTACACTACAAATTTAAAGCCGGCGAAGACAACAGTTCTAAGATAAAGTAAACAATATAAAAATACATTTTTTTGATGTTATCTTTTGTTTATCAATAACATTTTGAGTCACTTATTTATTAGCATAATTAATTTAATAGAGCTCCGACAGTCAGTCCAGCTTTCTCTTTATCTGTGTTGCTACATAACTGCTCACTTAATCGGGCATCTTGTCTCATATTGAGAAGAATCTGACGCCGCTTGCCAGCGCCCATTATTCATGTAGTATTTTTCGGCCGAGTCGTTTAACAGTTTATGACTTTGATAAATTAAATTGGGCATGGCCGGTTGCAAATACGCGCATACATTTAGGCTCGGCCATGCCCCCATGGACGTATGAATATACATATCAACTTATCAAAGCGGCTACAATGGCTCCGGCTCATGGAAACTTTTAAACTCAAGACTGGCGGAGTCGCAAAGCCTTAAAGCCGTTTATGGTCAATTGAAATGCAGACGCATCGAAATGTTATAAAATTTAATAATATCAGCTTTCCGACTCAAAGTTAGAGTCCAATTCAGACATCGACCCATCCACAGTATATGCCAAACTTGCGTGTGTGTGTGTGTGTGTGGTTGTATGTGTGTTTGGGTGTGGGTGTGCGAGTGTATTTTGAGGCCTGTTTTGTGTTTTATTAAGGGGGGAAACAGCAGCAAGGAAGTAAGGTAGCACAGTAGCTACATTTGGTGTGGCTTTGCGGCCACATCAAGTATACGCACCATAAATCAGAGCAACGACCCAAGCCGCTCACAACATGCCCAATGACGTATTGAATGCATTAAACTCTGTCTTAAATTGCGCTCCGGCCGTTTGCCATAACTTTAAGTGGTGCTTAAAATGAATTATGCATTGCCGGTGTTATTATATACGAGTTCATCTGTGGGAATTTGTGTCTTAGCGCACATACCTGAGCCAATTGGGCGCACATTGGAGCACTGATTGGAGCCAAAGCATACACCTATAATAATATAACGCAGATAACATTTTACATATTTAACTCTCTCTCCCTCTTACTCGCTCTCTCTCTATCTCTCTGTCTAATCTTTCATCTTGTTCTATTTTCAGCGCGATGCAATTACATATTTTATACCATTTTAATGCCTGTCAACAGATTTTCAACAGTCAAATATTTGCATAATACACATTAGGCGAGGCGCCCAGGTAAGCTGATAATCACATTTTTGTATTTTTATCATATTATAATTAATGGAGCATACAACGTTTTGGCAATCCTTAAACCGCTTAAAATACATGACACACTCACTGTGCTGCTAACTGATTGCTTTCATGAAAAATTCACTTAATGTCCTTTCGGGATATGCAAAGCAAAATGAGCGTTAAATTTATGCAAACAAGTGCCAAATATAAATAATCAACTCATGCTTGTATTCCATATAAATAAACATGCATGTTTCTCTCTCACACTCTCTCTCTCTCTCTCTCTCTCTCTCTCTCTCTCTCTCTCTCTCTCTCTGTGTATATTTGGTGTGTTTCAAGTAGGGCAAAATGTTTAGATTTAGTTTTGCTTATTTCACACCCTTAACTACGTTGAGGAAACTTTAGTTAAACACAATTAAAGATTCAAGCTTCTGTGTAATGTTAAATGACTTACGTTTTATATAAGTTGTGCCTTTAATTTCAATTATAACAAAATTTATAACCAATTTAATTCATATTCAACAGATTCAGTAAATGGAGTTGACTTTTAAGCAAGGCTTGACAGACTTGAGCATTGATTAACTATAACTTTGTTTCACGTTCACAATTTTGCCTTAATTGTGCGTGTATGTGTGTGTGTGCAATGATGGGTAGTACACGTGCGTGTGTGTGCGTGTCGTTGTATGTACGCTTACATTCGTGTGGTTATGTTTACATGTTGTTGTAGCTGTGTCTATGTAATTGGTTGTGCGCAAGCCACAAATTACATGAAGTCAACTGTTTGAGCAGCAAATGTTTTACGCTCTGCACATCCCAATATGCATTTGAGTTGCAGCTAGCAAAATGATTAATATGCTTTGCCAGCTTCGTTTTCTGCCTGAACTGGTTGGCAGGCGAGTAGCCAGGCGGAAGCGTCTATAAGTAAAATAACTATTTAGTAAAATTATATACATTTGTGTGGCAAAAATATGAATTTAATTAGCATTAATTGCAAACATAATTTACTCTTGCACCTGAGTCGTCGAGCGTAGCTTTGTAAAATTGTCCAGTTAACTGCATATTACGTATAAGCAGTGCTGCCAAAGGGACTAACTGCCATAGTTGAGCGTTGCTGTTGTAGCTGTTATTGCTGGCACGAGTTTCGCACACTTGTGTTTATGACCAAAGTTTTTGACTTGGCCATAAGGGCGTGAACTTGCCTCTGCTGAGCTGCTGAGCTGCTGAGCACAATATTTTGAAAAGTTGAGATTTCTGACTCGTGATTCAATGAAATCTTTAGAACCGCAATGAACTTCGCTAACAATACTGTTGCTGCAATGCAGTGCAGTCAATTAAAATTTATTACACATACGCGCCAGCGCCGTGGCACGGCATTGGAGTCAAGAACTACGGCAGGCGTAAAGTCCAGCTGTTGAAACGGTTTCTGTTCATTTTCAATTTGTTTAATGGGTCACTTGGGCGTGCGGGCCAAAGTTTTCATGAGCTGGCAAACAAGCCATAAAAGTAAATAGCCAGCGACGACGGCACAACCGACGATAGCTTCAGAGTCTCTGTTCAGCCGATTGGGCCGATTGGGCGACCGCAAAAACGCACGCGTCCGACCACCTGCACGTTTATGTGCGGCATGCAACATGGCCACGCCCCCATCCACTCCATTTCAGTTATGCCAATCACATGGCAAATGTACGTACATATATGCTATAATATACTGTAATAGCAAAATGTAGACATTGTTGGCTTTCGTGCGATATGATATTTGAGAAAGATAATCGCGGTAATCCAATGATATCACACACACACACACACACACACACACACACACACACACACACACACACACATGCAGACATATACTCAACATTGAAAGGCTGAAAGAGCCAGTGTTTACTTGTCGCAAAAAGTTTCGCCGCGCGTTGCCTATTTTGGTCTGCTTCTAAGTCAGCCTTTGGCAGTTGTGTGTATAATAAGCTTAACTTAACGTGTGCGCTACATGCTGTTTGCTTAGCTGTCGCACTTTGCTTTTTTCTTGGGCTCACACATGCGGCAAGGCACGCAAATGGCGCCCCAAGCAGCAAATCAAGTCAATCTTCTTTTCAAGCCGCTGTAAAAATATGGAAAAGAGAGCAGTGAATACGCTGCTCGTCTCTGGCTGTTTATGCTTAAACGATGAAAGCGATATCGAGCTGTATGCCACGAATATATTTGTTCGTGAATTCATGTTTTTATATGTCAATATATGAAATTAATTTATTCCAATATAGATACACAAGAGTGTGTAGGCTTGCATGCTGAGCATTTTGCATTTGTTTTTGTTTTATTACATAACGTTAGTTAACATAATAGTTATTTAATAACTTTTGTTATTCCGCCCGGGCCATGTGTGAGCTGTGCACCTCGGTTGGCAGAAAAACACTCGAGCACGCAGTTGAAGCATTTACAAAAATACATATCAGAATGAAACAGTGCGAACTGTTGAATTGTCGACAGAGCAGCGTAAGCCTCAGCCGCGAAATGTGATTTGTGTGCGATTTAACGCATTTGGTGCGCTTATAAATTATTTTCACACTCATTGCAATTTAGATGGAATCGTGTTTAAAAAACGATTTCTCTTATTTAAAGCTGCCTGCAAGGTAAAATAATACATTTTTTATTTCTCCCACTGTGTCTGGGTGAGAAATGGGATATATATATATATATATATATATATATATATATATATATATATATATATATATATATATATATATATATATATATATATATATATATATATATATATATATATTTATGTGTATGTGTGTTTGTGTGTGAGTATTGCCATGCAACAAATTCACACAAACACATTTTAATTGCTCACCATATGAAGACAAAGAGAAAGTTTCGCGAGTCGAATTGTTCACTCTAAAAAATGTGATGTGAAGTTTGCCATGACCATGGAGAAAAGTTCTTCTGTTTGCACACACACGCGGGCAAGTATGTACAACAGTTGCATATCACATTTTTAGTTACAGTCACTTTAATATGCTGCCTAATTGCAACAAACATGCAGCACAAGTACCGTAAATGAATACATAGTAAATATTTTATTTTTTTAGTTGTGGCAGGAGATAAGAATGCTTCATAATTAACTGTCGACATATTAAGAGCATACTGAAGAGTGGCTATAATAACTAGATATAGCAACAAAATTGAACAGAAACAAACAGGAGAGGAGCGGACATCTCTTAAACGATTTTTTTTTTACTTTTATGAGCCATTCCCTTATGAGTTAATTGTAACATAAATGAAACCCAATATTTCCAGTATAGCTGCCGATTTCATATTTTTTCGCTTTTAACTGTTTATTGAACACAATTTGTGTTTGGGAAAAAGAAGAAGAAGATTTTTGTAACTAAACACTAAGCCTTTGTGCATGATATGGTTAAGCAAACTAGCTTAAATGATCGTCATTTCCATTTGAATACAGTTTTTAGCTCGTTTATCTGTTATCTTCAATATAATTTATAGACTTTGGCATGTGCCGAGCTTTATTATGTTGCAGTGTGTATCTGAGCCCTGTTCACTTTATTGTTATTTTGGAATATTTATGGTGTATCATCAAATAAGTAGCAAAACAGGCTGACGACCGCCAAGGGCGCCACCTAGCGCTGATAACGTGCAACTCGGTCGTGCTGGAACGTTAATTGAAATACGTGGGCCCCAGGTGGGGCAAGGCATTTATCCAGCGTCGGGCTACGGCTAAAGTTTCGGTTTGCGTATACCTTACTTGCTCAATATGTGTGTGTGTGTGTGTGTGTGTGTGTATGTGTGTGCTCTCATGTGCATGTGGGTTGTGTGTGTGTGTGTGGGCGTGTGTGTGTGCGTTGGCTGCCTGTTGCTGGGAACGGTGGGTATTGGCAACACGTTGAATTACATAATTTAAAGTTTTAGCAGCTGCATAATCCCCGACTGTGGTTGCAGCTACGCTTCAACAAGTGCCGCAAATACTGCGCTTAGCCACGCCCACACACGACCTCCAGCAAACGCCCATACCGATATTATTAGATCAACACAGCCTGCGTCGCTGGAGCAAACTTTGCCACTGCCAAAGTTGTGTGTGGCACATGCCAAACGTAAAAGTTGGAAATTAAATTCCTTGGACAAATACACACGCACACACAAGGAAACAACACACACACACACACACTAACATGCGAGCAAATATGCCAGGAGCTGCAGCTGACTCACTAGTTGCGGCAGGACTTGATCGCCAGCCTTTCCCAGCCCTTGCGGCGCTGCAACCTCATCAATATGTGGAGTGTGCAAGCGGTTGCTTATAATATGCAAATGTAATCAGTGCCTACATTTTTTTTACGTTCCTCGATGAGCGGTCGACGCCACATGTGTGTGTGTGTGTGTGTGTGTGTGTGTGTGTGCATGTGTGTGTGATGGCAGATTCTGTGCGTGCCTTCGTGTTTTATGTCTACATGCATTTGTTTATGTGCGTTTTATGTTCCATGAACTTTGTATGCAGCCTTTGGCCGAGCAATGAGCAAGCACCTCACACGGATTTATGCTTCAGGATTTGGCCGGAACTCAGTTGCGCAGTTGAGCCAGTTATCCAAGACCACAACAACACACATACACATACACACACATATATATATATATATATATATATATATATATATATATATAATCTTGTACGTGGCCGCAGGACACGCCACTTGGAAACACATTGGCGATTCCTTAACCAAGGCAAGACAACAGCCACAACTACGCCAAAGCAGTGCAGAAAAAAGTGATGGAAAAAAGACGCCAACATGCAAATTGCTTTATAAAAGGCATCCATGTTGGCCTCCCTTTTCTGGACGTTGCAATTCACCCAACCGTCAAGTTGCTGATCAAAGACGCAAAGTTTAATTTTTTTTCTGTTCATTATGTTATGTTTTTTTGTTGGATTTGTACCGAGTTAGTTGCTGTTGGCATAGAATGTGCGGCTAAGAGCTTGTGCATCTTATTGAGTGAACTCCACTTTGATAGGCTTGAAAAAGCGCAGAACAGACAACAAAGAAATTAAATGAAAAATATAATAAGCTCAGGTAGACACTGGTTGCTCAATGGATACAGACATACTTCAGGTAATACTTTACGCACCTTGCCTTATTCCGCAACGTAAAAGGCATATCTCATTATAGTTACAAACGGTGGTCATCCAAAGGGTAAAAGGCTGACATTCGCCTTGCGTTGGTTAATTAAAAAGCTTGCCAGCTGCACAGATTTTCGTAATTACAGTTGGAGCGAAGTGGAAAAGCAATAAGCAACCAAAAAGGAATAATTCAGGACACGCACTTTGAAGGCGCATGCTAAGTACTTTTCCATCCGTTTGGCTCTTCACTGGCTCGTCAAATGCAGTTCGCAACTGTTGCATGTTGCGTACGTAATAAAAAAATGAAATTCTCATACGTTTGACAACTATGGAGAGCTGTGTGTATGTCATATTGCATATGTCGAACGGAAATCAGTTAACAGTCCCTCCTGGCCACCATTGACGAGTGATGAGCCTGACTCCGCCCAGACTCCGTCATTTTTCATTTAACACGCAAAATTGTTTTTCCGTCAGCAACACATGCACACTCACACGAACACATGCGCACACATGTTGATTCACATACTGCATATTACTTTTGGCGCAGAAATGCAAAATGTATAACTGTGGCGAGATACTTTGAAGCCTGTCGCATGTCTCTCCATTTGATGTGAGCTGTTTGGCTATTCCATGCCTAAGCATTTCAAAGTCAGTTTCTGTTCTGTCTTCCGCTGCCAATTTTAATCAATTCGACAGTAACAATTACTAAGGCAACTGCAATGCTGGTAAATATCATTTACTGTTTTACCGACTCGCACTGTGTACTGTCACTCATTATGAATGCTCCAAGCCGTTTGGTATTTGCTGCAGCTCAATACGCAGATGCCTCATTTCAGAATCGCAGATTAGGCTTCAGTTTTGAGCTTGGCGGACTATTCATAATGAATATTCATTTTTCGGCGAATCACTACTGCAGCTGCGGAATATTCACATTGCTGTAGTTCTTGAGCAAAAATTTGTTATGTGTTGTTTTATACCCTCAATTTCTTGGTCCTTGTGCATAAATGTAGTTGGCAAATGAAAGTTTGACCCATGCCATGCAATGAAGGCCGTCTGAAAAATAAAATTATTTTCTAATGTCAATAAAATTTCATATTTAGACTTGCAAACATAATATAGTTTGACTCTATTCACTCAAAGGCTTGCCTTAAGTTAACACAAGTAAAGAATATTTTCGTTTTATTTTATTTTACAAAGATTTGTCAACAATTTTATTTGCTGATGGTACTAACTCAGAATACTTAAGAGAATTTTGTCTTTGAAATTTTGTTCTTTTTCCTTTGACGTAAATAAACAAAACATGAAGCATACCAAAATTAATGTTTGCCTTTCGTTGGTTTATTGAAAATGTTGATGAATATTTTAAAATAATAATCAGAAGTAGATCAAAGGTAAGTCAACGTCAAACCAATAATGCAGTTCATGTTGGTAAAGAGCATATATTAAGCGCTTTGACATCGGTTTGGCTTTTTACGCACTCTGCCATTGGCTTTTGCAATTTTGGTTTCCCTTCCATAAACTGTTGCATGCTGCGTAAGTTAAGAGGAAAATCAGAATTTTGATGAACTTCCGAATACGTTTGACAACTGTCGAGAAGGCATGTCTGTGGACTGGACCAACTGCATATATCAAACGGAAATCAGTTAAGAGTTCCTCCTGGCCGCCGTTGAGCGATGAGCGATGCTGACCCACCACCCACATGCTGCGCCGTTTTTCATTTAATATGCAAAATTGTTTTTGCAGCCAGAAACGCAGAAGCTCGAACACACGAATACACAGCTATGTTAGCGTGAATACATGAAACATGAAACGGACAACTGTGCAATGAAACTTGGGCACCTGTCGTGTGCCTCTCCATTCGACATGAGCCGTTTGGTTATTCCATGCCTAAACATTTCCGAGTCAGTTTTGATTCGGTTTCACCGCCAATTCTAATCAAGTGCGCAGCAAAAGCAGCTGCTACGCTAGAAGCGACAGTAGCCATGTATCCCTCTTGTCTATCATCGGCTTCTACCCTGGGCCATTTGCACTATTTGCATGTCACAAACTGATATTAGGCTCTAATACAAATTTGATTTGAGGATAACAATCAGATCTGACTTTGACTGACAGGCGCATACACATTTGCATTTCTTCCATTGTTAGTTCTGTCTTTAGGTTAGTTAATATACTTAAATGTGGTTGCTTAACACCTACACAAAAGAAACAAAGATTATCAATTTCAATAATTCAATCATCGTTTAAAGAATTCTTACTTTATATTTCAGCTAAAGCAGATGCAACTGACATTAACTCCAAAAATAGTTTCACTGAAATTCACTGTACAAAAACTTTTTGACAGCAAAAAAAAGAACAAATGGGAATAAATGTCTGTGTGTGTAAGAGTGGGTGTGTGTGGGTGTATACATGTCGGTGGCTGTAGTTGAATGCTTCAGTTTAATTGGAAATGTATGCCCTGTTGAATTCGCATACAAACTGAGTGCATAAATATTATTGAAAGCAAGTCGAGTCATTGAGTTGGGCCGTGTCGGGGCACTTGACACTTTCAGCACACACACACACACACACACACACACACTCTCACGGTCGCAGACACCTGAAAAAGCCAATTTGTGATGATCATCATGATTACCATCATCATCACCCTCAGCAATAACATCAACAACAACAACACATAGATCAATGATTCATTCACATTGCGCTGACTGGGCAAATACTTTGACGTCGCGATTTTCTTGCTAATCAGAGTTGTGTTCAAAAAATAGAAGACGAAAAAAAGAAACGAGAGAACGAAAATAAATTTGAAATGGAAAAAATTGCAGTCGTATGATTTGCTATTTAGAGTCGAACTCGTAGACGTAGGCGACTCTAATTGCCATGGCAGCTCGTTAGCTTGAAGTGCCGAGTCAAGGCGAACCTGGCTGTGGGTCGGACTGGGTCGCAGCTAGCCTAATGGCTAATGCCATTGGCCGCAGGTTAAACGTCCACTTGTCGACGCATCAAAGCCGAAACACAAAATTGGCTGTCCAGGTAAACAAGACGCAAAATTATTAAATGAACCGCAAAAGTGTTCAGCTAACCAAGCAGCAGCAGCAGCAGCAGGACTAGTAGATGAGAAGGTTCTGTCGAGTTGAGGCAAGTCAAGTCGACTGAAGAGCGGTTGAGATGAATATCTAAATATGAGCATAGAATGTGATATCATTGCTAACCTTGTTCGAAATTGGTTGGCAACGGCGTGGGAAAGGCGCACCATTGCGCAAATTTTAAAGCCCAAAGAACATTAAACTCGATTTTTATCTTTCACTCTTCCATCTATCTGCTTCTCTCGTTTCTATGCTAATTCTCACTTAAGGCACAACTTGCCATAGCATTGCCTACATCTCACTTAAGGCACATCTTGCCATAGCCAGCATTTTTATTATGTCATACAAAGCGCGTCCAGCCGCAGTAGAATAGTGTATATATATATACATATGTATATATACATATGTATGTATATATATATATGAATATAGCGCTGCCTTCTTACTCAGCCAATAAAAAGTTTGCCCAGCAAAAAAAGCGTTGCCTACTTACGAGCTGTACAAGTGGCTGATGGCAACAGTGGAAAATCACTTTAGGACTTTAATGTACATTGCATTCTCTGAATTACTGAAAATAGGGTTTTGGCAGTGGTATACAGATTTACTAATACTACTAACTTGTCAGATTATTTATATAAAACAAGTCACAGCTATTCCAAATAGGAATGCAACTATACATATAGAATCTCACATAATTTATAAAAACAACTAAAATGTTTATAAGCTAATATAATCATTTGGCAAAGGGTATTAAGTGAACGCCCAGAGCCTTGTATTTAGTTTTGTGAGGCACTCTCAATATGTCCGCCGGCGACTGCCTCGCCTCCATCTCGAACGCCACAGTATCTTCTTCGAGCAGCACCCCTTCCTGCGCTCGCTTGGCAATCGTCGCAATTTGTATTATGCGCCTCAGCGCCTTTGCACTTAATGCCTTATTTGTATTTAATCGCGGCTTCCGTTTTATTGGCATCTGCCTCAGCCCTGCTGCTGGCGAATTTGCTGTTCAGCTCGCAGTTATATTCAATGAAGTTCGAGCAGCGCAGCCAGCTCACAGACATAAATACAGACACACACAGCAGCAGCTACAAATACATTCACATATAAATGAAAATGACACAATTTCCCGCTGCTGCCGTCGCATTTTCTGTCTGCCGCTCCACTGATTGCTGTCCCGTTGTGCGCTACACTTGTGCGGCAGTTGAATACCCAAATAAACAGGTCAAAGTTCGAATATTCGTATGGGAAAAGTGTAGCGTATTCCATTTGTCAGTGAGGTTCGAGCAGGTTCGTAAGCGCCCCGAAGGAAATTGAGCCCCTTTTTGTGTCTTACGTATGACTTACGAAATTATTATGTGCGATAATGCCAAGAAAACAAAGCATCAAAGCTTGGGCCGGTTGCCTGCGCCGATTCCCATCTGTTGGGCAGTTTAAAGTTTTCGCATTTGTCGTGCGGCATTTACATTCGCCGTGCCACATGGTACGGAAATTGCGGCAGACAAAGGGCAACACCAACAGAAATAAAAACAAAAACAAACAGAGACGTTAGCCAGGAATGTGGTGTGATGGCCGGAACGGAAATACAAAGGAGCCCAGCCAGACGAGCCGCCTTGCGGTATGCAATAAAAAAACAAATGTAACGCAAAATGTTATTACGAATACGCCATGTGCGTTTGTGTGTATACATATGGGTACGTACGTGTGTGTGCGTGGGTGTCGCAACGTCATGTAGTCTTTCAGTCCTGCTTTCTGCCTGCTTCGCCCTCATATACGCTGATGCTTTTTCTGCTGTCGGAGCGCGGACCGCCCTCGCCTTTTAAAATGCCATTGTTTGCAGCTGCGCTTGAATGCCCCCCGCCCCGCAATGACCTTATGATCATCTGCTTTGGCAGCCGTTAAAGCTGCTTGGCCTCGTTTTTGTGCGTGTTTCGTTCTACAAAATGTCATGCCCTTAAGTCCCAGTAGATTTCGCTTGCGCATTTATAAATACATCGACTGAAATGATTGTCATAATAAACCGCTCTTAACATTAATATTTAATTTACAAATTAGATAAAAAGTTCAGTGCCATTGGCATTCACTAAAAATTTGACTTTGTCTTTGTTTGGGACAACAAGTTCTACTATCCAAATATTAAATTTTAATGGGAAGCTTAACTTTAAAAAAAAATTTATAATTTTTCTTTTATTTATTTATTCAAAAGAATATTGACAAGACGAGAGTCTACTTGAAGATAAACTAAACATGTATAGTGTATTAAAGTATTGCGTAAATAAGGACAGAAAAATATCTCAGTAATATCTACCCGATGGGGTTACTTTATTTTCATATATAGTCTGTGATATTACTGAACTATGATAAAATAGAAAGTGTTACTGTAATCTTAAAAAAAAAAATATGAAATAATCGTAAATTTAATTTTTATATAAACTATAGTATGTTATAAAATGAAAAAAATTTAAAATATACAGGAAAATATCAATAACAGCAATGTGAACAGTAAGTGAAATAAAGAGAAATGAAAAATAAGTAAAGAATGGATCGGGAAATCAGATGTAGAAGATTTGCCAGATGCTCCAGCTAACAGCTGGACTCTGTGAGTGATTCCCCCAAGAGGATTTTATTAATGAAAGGTATATATAAAGTTTATGAAACTTTTTTAAAATTAGTACTGATAGAAAACAAAACATTAATTTTAAAAAATTGCAAGAAACTTTTAAGTAATACAAAATATATTATTTTTTATATTCATATAAGAATAACAGAGTATATGTAAGAGTATTTTTTAGCTTAGTAGCTATAGTTATAAAAATGTATGTATATTAGAGGATTCGATAAAAAGAATTTCAAATTTGTGTACATAACTTTTCAGTTTGTTCTTTAGAATCTAACATTTGTCAAAATATAAATGGACTATTGAAAGCAAACATAAATTATGCACATAAATTTAAATGTTGAAACAACAATTTTTGGAGTATGCAAAATTCGTGGAATGCACTTCAGTTATCAGCTGGTGCTATAGATGGGCATTTGTGAAATTTCAAGGAAATCAGAACATTAGGTATAGCAATATAATCAGCAAAGGCCATAGGTCATGCGATTACCCATTGATAATATCGGTGGTCGACTTTGTTCATTATTATTCTGGGATCTCGGCTGGAATCAACACATCCAGAGAGCCGGTGATACTTACAGAGTTCAGAGCAACACGCACGGCATAGCTTCAAGACTGCCTTCAGTGGATAGCGACAAGTTAATTATAGTGCCGTGATTGTTTTGCTGCCATTCTGAGAGTGAAGCCTGCGTGACTTCAGTGTCCAATGTTATCGATACAGATCAAGACTCTATTAGATCTCTCAATTTGTGTGAAGTGGTTTGATACATGTCAACGTCAACAGGTCTCGCTTGTTGCAACTGAATATTGTTATAGACATAAGTAGCCCTTTAATATTTAAATATGGTCATTAAATCTTTGTTTGCTATCGACTAAGAACTAATCACATAGAATACTAAATGTGGCAGCAGCAACGTGTTTAATTCTACCAAATTTATTCATTGTTTGTTATATAATTTTTTTTTCAGATGCTGCCTGCATTATGATTACGCGCAAACAGAGATTGCCTGGGAGCGTAAGCTAAATGATGCCTACTTCATGGAATATAATATTAAAGAACCAACTCGAGCTTGATGTATGTGGTTAGATGTGTTCAATAAATGCATTTAATATGTCAATTATAGTTAAGCCATAACTATATGATTTCATGTTTCTTCTGCTTTTCTGTGCTTTGCCAATTTGTATGACTAATGCCGGTCAAGGTCTCGGAATCAAATATTTGAATAGTTGGCATATCCACTCGGAAACATTTAACCCAACCGTTGCCACTGGCGTTTGTTTAGGGGGTTATCAATCACGTATTGTGCCTAGTGAACCGGCAAATTTCCAGTGGCCAATTTCTTCCTCTAGACCAACCCAGGTCAGGCATAAAAACTTGCTGCATAATAAATCACCAAAGGAAATGACGACAGCAAATGTCTGTCGATTCAGAACGTAGCTTAAAATCAAAATGAATCTGCGGCCAACAAATGCTTGAAAACAAAAATACCTCTTTCAAGAATATTCAAGCAGCTGAGTATATTTGCTTGTCCAGCAATAGAGAATTAGCCGCACTTAAATGCAATAAAGTTTCCTTAACTGCTTACAGAATAAGTAGCTTAATTTGTGTTATCAAAAGAGATAAACTCAAGGATTTATGATATAATTGAACCATCTTTTGATTTACAAATCTTAAAATATAAAGTATGATTAAAGAAGAAGAAACCGTTTTCAGGTACTAGACAATAACTTTCTTAATCAACTTTAATATGTATTTTGCCCTTACCATTTTTATGTACCTAACATGATTTTCATATATATATATATTTGTAATACTAATACTAATATTTCTCTTCACTAATCCGACTGCTTGTCGTTCGTTGTACTTTAAAGTAAAGAGAACGTCGATTGCCCTACTTGCCACAAGCGAATACACTCTTTTGAGTTAAGGAGTGCGAGAGACTGTTTTGTTTTTGGAGCTTTTGGCGTTTTGGCAACCCCAACAACACTTGAAGTCAAGAACACATTTCAGTCGGCTTAGGATTGCTGTTGCTCATATTGCAAAGTGGTTTTAGGTAACAAGACGTCTGCCACAGAATTGAGTTGACCAGGCAGAGGCAGAGGCACACTGACACACACTCACATAGATCCACTCGGCAATAGCTCCATTAATTTTGTAGGCTATACTATGCCACCCATTGCTCCATTTCAGAGTGTCGAATGGCTCTTGGTTGCTGTTTTGTTTTTGTCGCTTGCTGGGCAGAAGACGATGAGGGAAATGGCAAAATAAAAGTGTTTCAGTTGCAAGCAGCAGATAGTGGTCTGGCTTGCCACATTTATGGAGCTGGTGCCACATCAAGTTGCAGCCGCAACAGATTCAACTTTTTATCTGAATCTGACTTAAGTAACAAGCTGAAGCCACAGACAGATATTTCAGCACAAAGTGGTGTAATTGTTTAGCCCGAGACTGAGCTGCTTTTAATTTATATGACCAAAAAAATGTGTGTTTACACGCACACGCTCACGCACACAGCCATAAATTTGCTGTCTTTTTCAGAGAGCTGTCATTCGAGGCGTGTACGTAATGCTACCTGAAGGCGTAGGCACAACCAGTTAACAATAACCTGTTTTAACAAACAGGTCCAGCTGATACAGAAGTATTCTAGCTAATGATTAGAGATGTTTATACTGAGATATTGTAAGTTACAAACAGGAAATATACATTATTTCGAGGGTATAGTAGGTGGTTGCGGCAAGTTAGTAAATATGCATTTGGTGATAAACCGAGTAGAGCTACTTTTATATAATAAACCAATAAAGAGACAATAATTTCGGGCAAGGACAGCCGAACAACCGGATAACTGAATTGCGCGTGGCAAACAACAATGCGCAAATACAAAAGCATTCGCATACACATAATTTCTCATTGAGCTGATGCGAATGTAATCCTCATGTTGGACTAAGTGGAGCGCTGGCTAAACATAAGGACTACTTTCACTCGGTTGGCCAGCAGACACAATAAAAGTGTAAAGAATGTGTTGGAGCTTCACTCTGCTCCGCTTCGGCCCGCTCCATAGTTGGCCACTGTATGGCTTTGTATTGTGTCCATGTCTCCGGAAGCGCATTGTCAGCTCCATTAATGTTGATTATACGTTAATGTAAAGGATCCCAACCAACTGGTCGACACGACGCGGCAATTCGCGAATGTCCAAACGGGAGAGCGGAGTGTAAAGGGGGTAAATGTGTTTTGGCGGCGGTGACCGCAATGCAATTTTCCAGTGCTTTGCAGCGGCGAGACTTAAAGTGGCGTCGAAAAGTTTTGTGCAAAGTTTTAATTTGCATTTGAGATGTGCCGGCCAGGTAATCGGGGTGTGTAGTCGGTGCCCCAGGGATAATTATAATGCCATTAGCGTATTTAGTTCACAATCAGACTTAACTGGTAAAGTCCGAGCCGCTAGCCCCGCACAAATTGGCTGCTGCGTGCTTATCCTGCTGGTCTAAAGTACTTCACAGATTTTGTGTTCTTTTTTCATTTTTACGAGCAGCTTCTCCAGCCATGCAAATTCAAATGGAATGCTAAATGTTTATTTACGCAGCAAGGACTGTCAAGTGACTGGCCGTAGCACTGCCCTCAACTATTTTGTCGCATTTTGCATATTGCAAATTGCCGCGCGGAGCTGCCAGGCAACAATTTCACTGCTCCACTGCAAAGCAATTTGAGCCCAGTGGAGTATGTCACTTTTTTCCGGATTGCTGCTGGCTGATTCCTTAAGGTCAATTTAAGGACATTGCTGAAGACTGCAATCCAGCGATATGCTGCTATAAATAAAGCAGAAAGACTAAGGGAGACGTAGGAGGAAGTTTACCCAGAGTTTATGTCGACAGAAATCTGATTCTGAATTAGAAATCTATGAAAATAACTCAAATAGCTCATATTGACTACAAATTATTTATGAGATAGCTCAACAATATATTAGAATACTTATATAAGCTTGATTGTATGAATAGCAAATGAAAATCAAATATAAAACGTTAAATAAAAATGGTTTAGGATATACGGAAGCTGCAGACCATGATTTGCTATGATATGCAGCATGAGACATTCTGTGCCCAGTTACCGAATCCTGTAGCATTTGCGATTACTCAACTCTTGAAGGAAATTCAAGCCAAAGCCTGTGCCAAGGAACACAAAACGAATGGTATAGTTGCTTCTGAGAAATACGACCTTTACTTGAAGCTCAAGGATACTTGTTTATTGCACTTCATGCCAAGAATAAACTCTGACTGCGGTCTGAGCTGAGAGTTGGCAGAGAGGCTAACTTAATAATTCGTTCGCCACGCACCAAAAATCTTCCAGTCGATTTGCACTCGTATCATTGTCGTTGCCAAAATTCGTGGCCAAAGCCTCAGCTTACCTGCCAATCCGGATTGGGTGTGGAAGCGGTATTTGCCATAACGCATCACTAAACGGGCTGAACAAAAATAAATTTCCCAAGATGCAAATGAAACTTGCTACTGGTGTATGAGTGAGTTTTTTCTCTTTTATTATGGTTTTTTTCTTACCCCTCTAGCATGCCCGCTGCGACTCTTGCACACTGTTAAAATTAGCAAGTGATGCGGCTGCCGTCGACGAACTGTTGATTCTACTCGGCTTTGCAAGCTCAGCGATGATAGAGTCTCAATATAACGAGCGCGACCTTATCATTTTAGCATTTCACAGAAAAGCCACATGGCTAGCAGGTTACCTCGATAGCAGTTCGTTTGTCTGGCTTGTTTTGGGACTTGTTTCGGTGCTGCTTTTGGACCATTGCCTGCCATTACATGTGCCAGTGACTTGGTCTGATCTGGCAGAGACGAAGCCGCACATGGATTCATTCAACTTTACGCTAATATCACATGCTTTGATTACAGCAGCGTGAAATTTTATTGATTGGCCAGCTAACGTCGCTTGAATGATGAAGCAGACCGTTAGGTGAATAAGGACAAGCCGCTTGCTGTAAATGTATTGATGGCGATGCTCTCTGAGGCTCTCAAGGCTAAACTAAACGATTTTCTATAGCAAAATTACATAATTTTTGAGTGGAGAAAAACTATCTGAAGCACATGCTTCAATCGATAGATTTGAAAACTAAATTGGAATTTAATTGATTTTAGGGTCTTTGAGTTGTAAATCGATTGTATTATACTGGCCAAACATTGTCGACGCTGCATATACCAACAATCTGCGAAGTCATCTCGAATAAAGTTTGTATCTATTTCAAAAAAAAAAGAAAATATTAGTTCCAAATTAATATTAGATTTGATATGATTAGAACAAATTGATCTAGATTTTGTAAGTTATTAGTTATTTAAGTATCCCACGTTGGATAACAAGTATTTTACAAGGCTTTTGACATTACATATCATATATATATTAGTCGCTATATGAATGTACTGACATAACTTTAATTTAAAATATAGAATACACTTATATACTTAATACATTTTTTTTATATTTGTGGTATTATATATGCCACTAGCAGGTCCATCAAACGCGGTGCGTCTCATTGGACCATTGGCTGTAGAAAACATCCAAGTATTGAATTTCACTTACAATGTCCTTCACACTGAATGCATATGTGTATTGAGAGTAAGTATGTGTGTGTGTATGTGTGTGCTTGTGACAGGAGGTGCCGCCTTCGCGACCATATTAACTGCCGCTGTTAGTGTTGGTTCAATGGGCCACTAGCACTGGCTGCCGGCCTTTTGCTTCGGGCACTGTGTGAGTAGTTTTATCCATGGAGTCCCCATCTGACAGTTCCAGATTTTTTGTGTTTTGTGCCTCTTCTTTGGATGCTGCTCCATCGTCTGATTGCTTACAATGTGCGCTCTCATTTCTGCTCTTGTCCTTGCTCGTCCTCGATTTCTTTTAAAAAATACGAAAATCCCTCGCAAAAGCAGAAAAATGCCGTTGTCGCTTAAATTCAATTGAAATCGCTTCAGCTTCAATGGCAGCCGAGCGACAGGCAGGCAATCTGTCGTGTCTCTCTGATTGAATAAAGCGCGAAAGCGCGAAATACGACTTGTTGGATAAATGCTGAGACGCAGCATGATTGAATGCTGCCAAGCGATACGAGAGCGATATGTTCACAATATGCCTTCAACATAATGGTAATTTCATATGAACTAAGAATGCGTAAGTCCTGTAAACGATTGCCAGCTAATAGCGTTAGCCTGATCAATAAATTATTACACAATTTAAAAGAAAGAAATGCCTTTTTAGTCTAGTGTAGTAATGATTGGGTAAGACTATACATAATATGTAGCTAACAAAATCTAGAAAACTAATTTATAGCTTACCTGAGAAAAAGAAACTATACAAAACAACATATGTGTTTATATTCTTTATCTTTGATATAGGATCTTTATTTTGGATTGTAGGTTCAAAATTTTTTATGAAATACACATAATGTAGTTAAGTATAAGATTGTGATAAGGTTCCATTATATTGTAATATTCATGCACACATACACCTTATATTTAATCATTCTTATATCATGGACGATATTTATTTATTTGTTTATCTTAAATTTTTTCCTTTTGACAGAAAATAAAATAAAATCAATATAAATATTATTACTCTTGTTTCTTAAAATATATTAATATGTGTTTGCAAACTAAAATTAAATTTAAATTTTTTTTAAAATTTTTAAAATAGTTACATACATATTTCAATAATGATTCAAATATTGTTTACGTTATTTCTACATAAATACGAGGCATCATAGATACATGCATACCGTTTTCTAATTATTATCCATTATTATGGAATTAGCTTACGTGCTAAATGTGTAAAAGAGTCAAATCGTGTCAGATATAAAATAGGTAAGATAATGGAATAAATAAACGCGCAATAAAGTTTTTAAGCATGTTCAAGCAGATACATATGATGAACACATGTTATTTACATTCATATCTGTAGCACGTTTAATTAGCAAAGAGCTGTATAAAATACCAAAAATATCACTATTTCCAATCAGTATCTACATACATATTTAGATTACATAGTTGATTAGAGCAATTATGATAAAAATTTGGCAAACATTTTTATTGCGCGGCTCGATAAGCCGGTAATGAGTGCCTGAGTAACGACAACAAAGCACAAACAGAATAGATGTGCTTGTATTTGTGCATACGCATGTATGTAACAGACGATACAAGCAAGGGGAATTAAGTTTATACATACATACATATGTGTAGTTAATTATGAAGGTGTGTATATCTAAATTAGTTGCATTCTCTTTAGTTGTTAATTTGTATGGGACGGCAAATGATTTGAAAAAATAGCACAGCTGTTCAGTGTTTAACAACACCGTCTTGACTAAAGAGACTGGCAGAGAGAGAGAGAGAGAGAGGGAGAGCGCGCGCGAAAAGAGCAAGAAACTGAGAGACTAAAACGACCATGGTACTCGCAGGGCTGCCAGCTGTTTCAAAACACACTGCGCTTATGCTTACAATATTTGAGAATTATTTTTTAAAGACAATGTAAAAATTTTTTTAATAGAAAAATGTATTTATGAATTCTACTTAAAGAACTTAAAAGATAAATAATTTTTTTGTAATATGCGCTAATTTACAGTCGGTCTGCCGTCGCCTGCGCAAGCTGTCGACAACCCTGTTTTTCTCTCGCGCCGTCGCTGTACACGTCATCAGCTGAGCAGCAACAGCACGAAAATGCAATTTATTTTTGTTATACAGTGGTTTTGCTCTTCTCCATTGCAATTGCGACACTTTAATTTGTGTAGATTCGTCGCACAACAAAGTGCAATTTGGGGCAGGCAATAGTGCAACACGTGAACTAATTGTGCCGCCTAAAATAGAAGCGCTCTGTGACGACACACACACGCCCGTGACATTGATTCACATTCACAAAGAGCCAAAGAGAAAGCAGCTGTTGGCTATTGGCTGTTGGTTGGAAAAAAGCGGTCTGTGAGCAAAAGCAAAAATAAAACGAGGAAGTGTCTGAACGTATGTATGTAGCCACCCGCCACCAGTATCAGCTGCTCGCTCTGGCCGTACGCAAAATTTATTATTAATTTAGCTAAAGGCAAGCGTTTGCATAAAATTTGTAAATTATTTTTGCACATTCCCAACAATAACATCGAGAAGAACGGAGCTAAATTCTAAAAGCTTGGCGACTGCAGCGACTGGAAACTGTAAGCTGGGAGTGATTGAGAACATAGCGATAGAGGCCAAAGTGCATTTAATCAAATCATTTTGTGTTGTGTAATCAGAAAGTGAACGGAAAAGTCGCTGCCAATATGTCCGATAAAGAGTCCAGCAAAAAGGTGACACCCCCAAAAGGTATGAAATATCTTATTGGAGGTGCTAGTGGAATGGGTGCCACTATGTGCGTACAGCCGCTGGATCTTGTCAAGAATCGAATGCAAATCGCTGGAGCGGGTAGTGGAAAGAAGGAATTTCGTAATTCGTTCCACTGCATACAGATGGTAATCAGCCGCGAAGGACCCCTTGCCCTATACCAGGGTATTTCAGCAGCGCTGCTGAGGCAAGCGACTTACACCACTGGTCGTCTAGGTGTGTACACTTACCTCAATGAGGAATATCGGGCTCGCTTTAATCGCGATCCCAATGTTGTGGCCAGCATGACCATGGGCATTATAGCTGGCGCCTGTGGTGCGTTTATTGGCACACCGGCAGAAGTGGCTCTTATTCGAATGACCTCTGATGGACGGCTGCCGCTAGAGCAGCGCCGCAACTATAAGAATGTGGGCAATGCACTTGCCCGCATTACTCGCGAAGAGGGATTGACTGCGTTGTGGCGCGGCTGTTTGCCCACAGTTGGTCGCGCCATGGTCGTGAACATGACCCAATTGGCCAGCTACTCGCAATTTAAGGCCTACTTCCGTACGGGGCCGCTACAAATGGAAGAAGGCATCAAATTGAACTTCTTTGCGAGCATGCTTAGCGGCCTGCTAACAACGATAACATCAATGCCGCTGGATATTGCCAAAACTCGCATCCAAAACATGAAGATTGTGGACGGAAAACCAGAGTATAAGGGCACAACCGATGTTCTGCTCCGGGTGGCACGCCACGAGGGCATCTTCTCGCTGTGGAAGGGCTTCACACCTTACTACTTCCGCCTGGGCCCGCACACGGTGCTTACCTTCATACTGCTGGAGCAGATGAATACCGCCTTCAACAAGTACGTGCTTGGCGGGGAAAAACGTGGATCCTCAATATAAGAGGAGTCGTCCAACTGTATCGGGCTAAGTGATGTTGTTAAAGGTTTCCCGCCAATCCTTACACTGCTAGCCAATGAGCTCAAAGGCTTAAATGCATATTCCAAGCAACTCCCCAAACGATAATGGACAGTGAACACGATGATGACGACAAATGTATGGTACTATATACAACCATACATATCTGTTAAACGACAATATGAAAAGTGGGGCATTTAAGGTCGGAAATTCCGTTGACAATATAATAAAATATTTAATGTTTGTTGTTAAATCTTTTCTATACAAATATTTATGTAAATTGTAATATAGAGCCCTAAGTAAAAAAAGTTTATTCTGAATAAAGCACAATAACAGAAGCATTATATTCCCCAATCTAACAACACTTATTACTTGATTGCTGTTCAATTTAATATTTTTGAGTATCACGACCTGTCTGCGTGTATCAACGTCAAGGTATCATGACTGCATATTTAATGTCATGTCTCACCTGAACACATTCCCACCCACTTGTTGCTCTAAACTGACACAAATCATATAGCTACTGCTTGCTAATTCCACCAACATGCCTTATCACCAACCATGTTACCTAATGGCACAGTGTGAAAACATTGAAGTTCTGGCATACGTAGTGCCAGATTTTCCTTCACATCGTTGGCATTTCGTTTCATTGATAACAGCAGCAGCAGCGCAGCGATAAGCCACATCAAGAGGGCAACTAGACTGTGCGTAAGGTTAGTTCCAAATAGTTGAAAAAGCAAACAGGTATGTTCTCGATGATTTTTATGTACATTTCTTTTGATAAAGTTTTGTGGCATTACGGATAACCTCTGACTTAACATATATTCATTTAATCACAAATGTAACGATATGAATACATTATTTTTGTCTTTTTTTAACGCTAACGATATGAAGATATGTATAATTCGATACACAGACTTACGGCAATCAAGCTGAGATGAAAGAAAATATATCAGATTGCGTAATGAAACCTTTTTTTTATTCTTTACTTTGTTTACCCTTAAATATATTGTTAATATTTATTAGTAATAAGTATTCTCTGAGAACTTATTTCAGCTATGATCGAATTACTAAACAGCATATATGTAAGTGTAGACATTATCATGTTGAAGAGTATACAACAGTCTCACTGAGCACGCACAAAATAATTTCTTATTCTCTTTTTTAAGTTTGTTAACTGAGGCGTTACGATTCTCAAGATATGGCAATGAGAAATATGCCAACACTTAAAATAAAATAAGCCATCGTCGGCCACAAGCAAACATCACATTTTATATTCAGTTTATTGGTCTGTGAGTGTGCGGGAGGCAGCTACTTGGGTTGAACTGTTCCTGCTGCCAAATACAATTTGCGTAATAAAATTTTTGGCTTTCGGGAGTGAACGAGCCTCGGCCGCAACCTCTTCAGATATAATAAATAAAAAGTTTATCTCATAAATAAATGAAATAAAAAGCTTATGACCAGCGGGCACACTCAAGCGAGCTGCGCGTTTCATTAAACGATTCTTGTTGCAACAGCCAGTTTATGTTAACTCCCACAAGATGTTATCCTGGTGATTGAAGACTGTGTACGTTGGCTGCCCAAGCTTAAATCCAGCTAGGGCCTAATTAAACTCTTTTTCGACCCACCCCCTAAACATGGTTAGTTATGATTTAACTACAATATATTGAACACTTTTCAAGGTCCCACGCGCAAATTACTTAAGCTCGCTCTCTCTTCCTCTAAACTTTACTGACGTTGATTTCAAACTTTGCAAAACAATTTAACTTTCGTTTTTGAATTAACATTTCCTAAGAGGCTGACACTGAAACTGCGTTCACCTTCACACGAATCTATGTAATTCTAATTTGATTACCATGGCTCACATACACAAGCACACGTGCACAAAATAACACACATTAATGCTTCAACGCACGCAAATTTCATAAACTCAGATCAGGCTCATCGCGGAAACACTTAGATTTCTATGTATAAGTTTATTATTATTAACGAAGCTTAGGCAACCAACTGCATTTTCGATGAGGGTACAAAGTTTTAGCACTGAAGTGCTCACTAGAAACCAATATTGGTATAAGAAGAGGCTCCAATCTTTGACTAATGAAAACGAAGTAACGAAAAAATAGCTTGTAGCTTATAACAGCTGCAAAAAGTAGAGCATATTTTGTCATTCTGTTTATTACAGACAATATTTAAGTTTCGATCATTTGAGACAAATGTCACCAAAAATAGGAGTTACAAAAAAGTAGCTACGCTCAAAAAATGCTATTCAAATGTATACTTTGAAATTAAATTTGAGGCAGACAGAAAAAACTAAAATAAATTAAATAATTTTTTTAATTTTTAATGTTTTACAATTTTATACAAATAAATTTATATCTTATTCTATATGTTTTATCCACTTCGAAAGTACAGATATGTGTTTGCAGATATTAAAATATTTTTAATGTAAGTATATATAATTAACAAGAAGTTTTATATCAAACAGTGTTGTATTTGAAAATAAATCTGTGTTATTTCCATTTCTATAAGCATTTACAGCAGCTGAAATTAATACTTGCGAATAAACGAGCAGACACAGACACAGACACAGACGTAAGGCTATCCGTTATCCTATTTCGGTGAAACCTTTTTCCGCCAGCTACATACACTTTCATGAAGCAGTTACACTCATTTGAGTATACAAATTAACATCTTGTTTAACTTGATTTGGTGAATGCGAATTGGGGTTGAAAATTCGGTCGAATCGATTGAGGCAGTAATGCAACAGCAAAACGAGCTAAACATCAATAAAGCCAGCCATTGAAAATTTAGCTGGAGTCCTGCGGGACGCAGATGTTTTGGATGTAGGCGTCGAATGCGCGGCAATGGCTCATAACTCATCGCGTTCAGTTTGCTGGTTGGTTTGGCTGGCGGAATTTGGTAGCTATCTAAAGTTGCCAATGCTGCCCATTTGGGGCTGTATTGTTTTCTGGTGCTCGTTTTTGTAACGTTAATTGCAATACGATGCTCAGCGGCCCTGGGCGCAAAAACTAATTGCTTTCGCGAAATATTTCCAACGCAGAACTTTTTATTTTTTAAATTTATGAACATATTTAGTAATGGCAGCTCCTGGGTATTGCCACCTAGACTGGTCATGAGCACTGAAAACAGCAGCAAGCAGAAGTTTACCTACTTTATAAACGCACGACATACGCGCCATGTCGACAGCAAAAACCGGAAGCGGAAATGCAGAACAACTACTTTGTCGTTGTATTGTTGTGTTCTGTTGGCTGTCATTGCTTGTTGTCTACTCTGAGGTTTGTCTTGTCCATTTTTTTGAACGGTCTGCTCTTTTTTTTCACTGTACGCAAGGGAGTGCGCCAGCAACCAACTACCGAGCAACTCAACCCAAATTTCCTGAGCTACGTCAGTTTTCCCATTAGTCGTGTACATAACGTTAAACTAGCGCTGAAGATTTAGCTCAGCAAACTTGAAAGTAGAGAAGAGCATGCTAGAAACTTTTGCGTTAGTGAAAACTTTTAAATTGATTAGTCGCTGCTATGGGGAAACCTATTTTAGTTGCTATCCCATCAAGCCCCGCCCACCAACAGACGACTGGCTGCATTTCAATTAGCCATTCCCATACAAAGAACTCATTGCCCATGTTTAATATTATTTTCTTTTTAGCATTTGCAGCAAAAATTCTTTTGAGATGTCGCCCCTTTGTCAGCTCCATTAGCGCTCAGATATACTACTAATGACAACGGAGTTGGTGAGACATTCTTCAAAAAAAAACAAATAAAACAAATCATTCAACAGTTGGATGATAGCGACATTAAAATGAATCAATTCTACACCGCAACAATCTTCAATCAGTATTTTCGTTCCTGTCGCTTATTTGATTATTGACTTACTCATCTTTTAAAATGGTAATATCCCAATAGTATTAATTAGTTTTAAGTTAGTAAATTTAGTTAAATATAGTGGGTCACCTCAGAAATATTGCAAATATTGATCCACTGTCATATGTAGTAACTGGGTTTCCAACACATTGTTGGCATTTGGTAACTTAGCAGGAAGAAGCCCTGGCAAGTAGACTGTGCGTAAGGTTACTGCCAGATAGTTGATATACATACAAAAGCAAACAGATGCCTTTGTGCCAGTATCAGGCCATCGGTAAGCTTAGTATTCTCTCTTTTATGTACATTTCTTTTGACAATTCTGTCACAGAACGGTTACTCTCTGACTCAACATATTTCCATTGGACCACAAATCTAACAATGTGAATACATTCATTTTGTCTATTTTGTATTTCTCATTTAAGTTGCAATAAGATTTACTAAACGTTGACCATACAAATTTTGTATTCAAATTATTTCAAAAGCTTTACTGTAATATTTTCTTTTGTTATGCAGTATGTAACAGATAATTGCAACTTAAGAAAGTATTTTTTCCTTTAAATAATGAGTGTATTTAAATAAGAGAGCTTGCAAAAATATAATAATTGCCTAGCAATTCATTTGAAAAGCATTTGATTCGCATAGGGCACTTTTAATGATTATAGATTTGATAAACAAACTTTAATTACTGACAGCTTAGATAACAGAAAATATATCAGATATCATTACTTAAATATGAAACTGTGATATAAACTTGATTTTCTTATTTATAATTTTCTTTACGCCCGAATATATTGTTAATATTTATTAAAGTATTCTCTGAGAATTCATTCCAGCTAAGATCGAATTACTAAACAGCATATATGTATAATTTATATTATTACGAAAGAGTATACATTAGTCTCAGTGAGCACGCACAGAATAATTCCTTATTTTCTTTTTAAAGTTTGTTAACTGAGGCGTTACGATTCTCAAGATATGGCAATGAGAAATATGCCAACACTTAAAATAAAAGAAGCCATCGTCGGCCACAAGCAAACATCTCATTTTATATTCAGTTTATTGGTCTGTGAGTGTGCAGGAGCAGCTGCCTGCTGCCAAATACTATTTGCGTAATAAAATTTTTGGCTTTCCGGAGCGAGCGAGCCTCGGCCGCAACCTCTTCAGCTATAACAAATCAAAAGTTATCTCATAAATAAATTAATATAAAAAGCTTATGACCAGCGGGCACACTCAAGCGAGCTGTGTGTCTTATTAAACGCTTCTTGTTGCAACAGCCAGTTTGGGTTGGCCTCCACTTAAAATTCAGAAGATGTTATCCTGGTTACTGAAGACCGTGGTCGTTGGCTACGGCCTAATTAAACTCTTTTTCGCCCTACCCTTCCAACCATTTTGAGATTTCTGATTTAAAAAAGTCTTCGATAGCAGTAATTACATTTTTTTGTGGACGATTATAAAGTACATATACGCTAGATGACTGCGTTAATAGCCATATCAATAAATGTATGAAATTGAATCTTTACTTGAATCATAGTTCCGCCAAAAAGCTCCTTTTGGTTTTATAAGTGTTTGCTATGGATAGCATATACAATATATAGTATATATAATTTTGTGACAAAAATACGTACAATCTCGAGATGTGTCTAGACTCGTTATTGTTAGCAACAATCTGTATGAAGAAGTTTATCATTATAAACATGTGCGTGAGCATGCGGCATTCCATTGTACTTTCAATGAGCTTACAGGATTTCTGCACATCAAAGTACACTAAAAATCAATATTGGTAGTAGATGATGCTCCAATATCTAACTAATGAAGATGAAGAAGATAAGCTTATGCCTTTGTGCTATTGATATTGTAATTCATCTAAGACTTTTCAGATGAGAGCACAAATGATTACATGACATTAGTATATAGTAAAATTACATTCAACTAACCACCGGGTGAAAAATGTATCAAATGTTAGTTTAATTGGCTTAAATTAAATTTACTATAAATATTTGAGTAACATTAATGTTTTTTTCGTTTTAATTCGATTTCAGTTCAATTAGATTGTCGTTTAACTGAATAAAATTCGCTTTGAATTGATAATTTTGTCATTCTTATTTTGTGAATTCAGTCGAAACGCCAAAGGGACTACAAAAGTAGACAGCAGACAGAGGAGCGCAAAATGTGCGGAAAAACTTTTAATGAATTGATTTTGTGTTTAAAAACATTTAAACTTGAACTCGAACCCTCTAACCTTTCGGGGTGGATATGCATTTCAAATATATTTTTGGCGTTCCAGTTCGCTGAGTAAAAAGAAAATGACACAATATCGATTTCGAAACTCTTTTTGTAATATGCAAACTTTTCAAATTAATTGCGTTTCAACATATATTCGCATTTGAAATATATGACTTCTATTTGAGTTTATATTCTATGTTATTGATGCCATCAAAGTAGTCTGGCCTACATGGGCCTAACAGCGTAGGTTCATTTGTTTGTATGTGTGGGCGGATTGGCACAGTTATGTCTGTTGTCATTTGCCATTTGTCAAGTTGGTTAGCTGAGGCAACGGATTTCATCCACTGATCCAAAAGCCAGAGCGGCATAACTTTAACCCGATAGCAAATGAACTTTTTTATTGAGTGGTAAACTTTTCAACATGGGCTCTTTGTATTAATGCGTGCTTGGTACCACATCTGGGTAAAAATAAATAAAAAACTAAGTAAATTTACCATTTTTTCACCACTCCCGTTAACTTTCAGTTCTCATTGTTTTGACTTTTGCTTTGATTTAACTGCGCTGGCTGGATTGACTGTCTGCGAAATTCTAAAGAGGAAAAGTTCACAATTTACTGGCATCTCCCTCCATCCCAGGCCCTTGCCATGGCTTTTAATCCCGGCTGATTCTGCCCTGCTTTTGCTCGAGCTCTATATATACCTGTGACATATAAAAGTGTCTTCATTTATTTTTATTACAGTGCAACATCGCGTTCATAGAATGTAATTTATTTAATTGAATTCAATTTGCAACGGATTGCAAAAGCTATTTCGCTTTGTGTGCATGTGTGTGTTTTTATTTTTATTAATTTATTTGGCTTTCTGATTTTCTTTTTTCGTTGGCTCGGATTTATTAAAGCATTAAAGCTAAGACGTACAATTTGGTATCAAAGCGGGAAGCTCTACGGTAACAACCGCATGAGCAATCGGGAGTAGCAGTGTCAGTGTCAATGTCGCTGTTAAATGCTCTAACTGCCCTTTGTTTCCGTTGTGGTTGTTGTTTTTGATGCTGCTGGTGCTGATGCTGCTGGCATGAGACCAGGACATTGACGTGATTACCAAGGGAGGCCAGTGCAACAGCGGGTGGTCTCTCTGGCTGGATTCTGGCCGTTACTACAGCCGCCGTTTGGCAAGCTGAATAAGCCCGTAATTTGTACTTGCACTCATGAACAAGCGCGTCCTCGTCCTAAGTGTGTTTGTGTGTGCGCGTGAAGTTATTCAACACAAAGTACGGAATAAAATGTCGAGGCAAATACACGGACTGGGTTCGCTCCCTGCCAAGGTCAGCCCAAGGATAACGCATATTTACGTGTTGGTCCTCCCACTCCACGCGTCGACACTTTGGCGAGCTGCTCCCTGTGATATTTCATGCTTTTGTTTTGCTGCCTCTCACGCACACACACACGCACCCTCACACTCTCTGTCCATGTATGTGCGTTTATCTGTATATTATGCTTTGTTGTCTTTTTTTTGTATTTTCAATTTTATACACATATTGCAGAAGGCAGAAGGAAATGGCGCATGTTTGTGTTTGTCCTGATGCTGGCGATAATCCACTGATGTCATTTATTTGGCTCGCTGCGTCGACGCCTTAACTGATGCAATCCCCCCACATTACCTGCTGCCATCCTGCTGGCCAGGCCAGACTTTATAAGCTTATATCTCTATCAACAGCTTGAAGCTGTGAGAATTGCTCACTGACGCAAAGTAAAGTTCACGCTTCAATTGAAAATTGTGTGCGTGATATTTAGAACAATGTGTTGCCATCGCAACAGTCCCAAAAATAAAAATAAAATAAAAGTAAAAATAAAAATGAAAATAAAAAAAAATAAAAAAGGCCAGCTCCCATAACAATAACAACTCAACAACTTTCAACATATTGATACAAGGGCTAATATCCCTAATACTCGCTACCAAATATACCCTAACATAATGTGTTCATATTTTCTCATCAATTATGTACCCTTTTGATATTAATACTGAAATTGATATGTTTTATATACTGATATATATAAAGATTCGCACCATTCTAATGAAATACTTTATATTGAAATTGACAAATTTGTTAGTGTATTTTTGTCTTCATTAGGTTTTAAAGAGAGCTTACGATTTTTACACGTTAACTTTTCGTCGAGCTGTGCCATTTGGTAATCATTCGAATGGCTTCCAATCACATTGAGGTGGGCGTTTATATTTATAAATTGTTAAATATAAGCCAAGGTTTCCAGGCATAATAGAAACGGTGAAAGCATCCAACGAAAATAGCAACGCATTGTATATATTGTGTATAGATATGGAAAATCGGTGGTAAGCACACAAAATGGTTGCGCCTCAATTGGCCCACCGCACCGAGGCAAGCAGCAAGGAGGAGAAGCAGGCAGATGGCAGCAGTCAACGGCATCCTGGCATCCTGGCATCCTAGCATCCAAGCATCCTAGCATTCTGGCATCCTGGCATTATGGCAATGCCAACTTAATGCCGACCAGACTAGCGCCTGGGAGGAGCTGCAACATGGAGCGCGGCCGCACACAGTTCATTGAGTTCGACTTGCTGTTTGTTTTATTTCCAGACGCGCTTTAATGTCGTTTATATTTATACAATTTAGGCCCCCGCCATCAGAGCAAGGGCCAAGTGCAAGTGCCCCTTTGTGGGTTCACCAACATCATCTTTTGTGCTCACTCCTCTCAATGGCCTCAATGAACGGGTCGATAGAATTTTACAGCATGCTTTCCCTTTACGACAAGGACACAACAACCGCCACCAATAACTCCTTGGCCGTCTTTTGTGTTTGCGCATTCGACGCAGTTCATCAATTTATTTAGCATTTTTATGCGATTTCTCAACTCGAAATTGTTTAAAACGAGCTATATTGATTTAATTAACGTCTCTTAAATGGCCCTAAAGGCAATCAAAGCTGCAGTCCCAAACACTCTTGCCCATTTTAGCTACATGCATATTCAATTCGATTCAGCTTCCATCATCGTGGACTCTAACAGCATTTTCATGTAAGCTTTCTCTAAACCAGTTTCAGTTCGAATCCAAACAAAAAAATAACTTGAAAAGAAAAGGATTTTAAATCAACACATAACTATTCAAAACTTAATTTCTTTTGATTTGGAAACCGTTTCTTAATTAAACAAATTTAAAAAAATTTTTGAGTGAATTTTTATTAAGTAAACTTATAATATTATTTACCCACTTGCCAAGAATCCTTACTTACATAATTGTGCCGCCATTTCCAGCTGAGCCTCGTTGAAACAGCTGAATGCACCTTAATTGAATCCAATAATAGTCAGTCAAGCAATACAACTTTGTAAATAAAATTTATCTTGATTCTGCTTCGCTGGCGGCTAGAAAACATTTATAATAATAAACATGATGAGCGCAAGAACCTATTTCAATTATTTGAGACTTCAGCAAATGCCTACAACACGAGTTATACAAACTGTCAAAAAAACATTCAGTTGTCACCTACGGCCGAAATTGCTAAGATAAATGGCATAAACGTAATTAAATCAAGACCAAGCGTTGTCGCTGTCACTGGATGAGGGTGAGTTCTTAGGGCTATAGGGGTTACGAGTTCAGAGACGATTGCCAGTGTTATAAGCAGATTAGTTTAACGTAAAAGTTAAAGTCAATATAGACGACGTTAATTTGCTCAACTATACGATGCAAATTTGTAATTAAACACATTATACACGTCTGTTATTAGTTTCTGCGATGAACTTCATGCAATACGTACCACAGGCAATAAGTCAAAACAAGCAATAGACCCAAATCCCCTCGATAACATAGCCCCTACTTAGCAGTATTCGCACAGGGCCCAAGGGACTAGAGAATTACGCCCGCGCATTTGGCTAAAGCCAACACCAACAAAGTCATCAGAACAATGATTGCTCTGGCCTTATATATTGGCAAACAAATTCGCTGAAATGCTGAAAAAGCGCAGCGAACCCGTCCAATAGCAAAGCTCGATTCCAGGGACAAACACGCGTTTCGGTTCATTAACCAACCCAACAAAAGGAAAAGAAAGAAAAAAAAAACAAATATAGGAGCATAGAGAATCGAGAGTAGAGAAAGCGAGAAACTGTAAAGAACTAGCACTAAAGGGAAACAAAATTACCAGCAAGCAAATAAAATGTTTTCGAGGGTTCGTCTTTGCTTCAAATTCCGCTCGGGTGATAAGTTGCTCACTCCCTCTCTGTAGCTCTGTAGCAGCCACTCCTCGTCAACGACCGCCACATAAGCTGAAGATCTGTGCAGTTGGCGATTTGATGGCCCCCTGCGCTATGCAACGTTTCTTTTTTATTAGTTCTGCGCTTATCCGCCATTTTGACAGTCGTTATTTGGCTGATTACAACAAGGACAATGCCCAGGCACTCCTTCGGGGGGCATATGGGCATAGCGCAGTGCGAGCGTGTGTGGGTGAGTGGTAACAACTATTACACTATGCAACAAATTTGAAGAACTGCGCATACCAAAAATTCTGCGAATATGGCATGCCCTTACAGTTGGCCAGCTTTAACAGTGTATAAATGGGTTAGGTAAACAGTCCCAGATTTCATTTCCCGCGCACAAGCGCAAATGGGGCTGGGCGCTTTAATTTACTTGGTTGACTGCTTGCCCAGTGTTATTTTGGTCGAATCCGTTTCAACTTTGGTCGGTTTTTGTGGATGATTAGTGCGTGGAGTTGGAGTAGTTTTTGGGCTGCTGCCCAATCCCTGGTTTATTTTCTCATTAGTTAGTTGATGCACGTTGCGCTATTTGTCCCCACAATGTTAGCGATACGACCCCATTTTTGTTGGGGCACGCACTCAGCTTACACTTTATGTAGCTCAGCATAATAGGGAATTCCGGCAGCTGTTTTCAGTTGGCGCTTGCCTCTTGGATGTTGGCTGTTGCCCGTTGTTTTAGATGCGTTGTTTGCATTTCGCGCTTTGCTGACTGCATTCATCTTGGACCCCAAGCCCTCATCTCAGCTGACTGACTGAGTGACTGACTGGCTGGCTGGCTGACGGACTGAGTGTCTGCTTGAGCGACAGCTGCACAATGCAATCCACGAGTGGCTGGCGTAGCACTCGAAATTGCAACTCTATTGCTCACCCCACCAACCGCCAACCACCAACCAGCCAAACAGGACACCAGAATGTTAACTGCAAACTGTAAAGTTTATGTCTGTAGTTTGGCCTTCGAATCTCGTTGCACTCTGCACCATTCTGTGTGTGTATATATTCTACTTCTTCTTCCTTTCACTGCGTATCCATCACAAACATAGAGTGTTGCATTTCGTGCTGCAAACCACAAACAGTTCGTTAACAAAGTAATCGCCTTAGCTGAAATTTAAATAATTTTAACTCAGTTGTCGGTTAGTTACTGTTTCAGTATTTTTCTTTTAATTTGAATACACATAAGTAAAGATACATATATACGTAATCGTAAATACATATAGAATACAAATATGCTTTTGCTGCTTAAATGTTATGGTTGGATCTGTCAATTGTTTTATTTGTGCCAATCTATCATAGACGTAGCTAGTTAGTGGGTTGATAGCTCTAGGTAATTACTCACTTTTGTGATGTTCAATAAATTCTTATTGCTGCGCATTCATCAGATGTCTTTCCGCTCTCTCTCTCTCTCTCTCTCTCTTCTCTCTCTCTTTCACTCACTCACTCTATATATCTCTGTCTCTGTTTCTATCTCTCCGAGGCAGCGCTTATTGGCTAAATAAATTTTACACACATATACATATACACAGTTAGAGACCTACTTATGCTTAAATTTATACTTAACTTTAGTTAAGGAACGTACACACATACACCTGCGCGCATACACATATATTTTATATTAATATATATATACCAATATATATATATATATATATATATATATATATATATATATATATATATATATATATATATATATATATATATATATATATATATATATATATATATATATATATATATATATATATATATATATATATATATATATATATATATATATATACCAATATATATATATATATATATAAATATATATATATATATATATATATATATATATATAAATTTCTCTGTGAGCTATTAGCTTATGAGCTATACATATTGAATATTGATAATTGCCATTTGCTTGCATATTGGTTAATATTTAGCTATCTTTGTTTCATTCTCTGACTTCTTTTTGTTTTTTAAACAATGAGCATGGTTTTCTGTTTTTCTTTTTTTCTCTTTTATTTTTATATCTTATGTGAGTTTCCATTAAATCGGCTATAGTGCATTAGAATGCTGTTTGCGTTACAAATATTTTTATATTATTTTTAGTTTGTTCAGCTTTTCAGTTGTGTTTCAGAAAAGTTGCTTGATCAGCTGAGCATTGAGCAGGAGTACCCAATTAATAACTCTATATATTTATTTTTGTATTTATGTATGTTTATGTTTGCTATATTAAGTATGTTTAATCTGCTTATGAGCCACTTTTTATTCAACTATTGGTGTTGTATTCAGTGTTTACTTAGTTTGCATCTGCAACCAGTTTAGAAAATGTTACGCTGTTTGATAACGGCAAACTGAAATTTCGAATATAACTAAAACCACTATAGCTAACTTAGACTGTACGTACAGTTGCGACTGTGCGAACAGTTAACTTGATTAATTATATATGCCGTCGAGCAGCTTACTTATGCAACTTAACTTATTTAATCTGCGACCTTGCGTCGTTTAATATATATTCTTTCTTTCTTTTTTTTTTTTTGCTTTTATTGTGGATATAACGTGTACATCAAATATAATCTATTGCTGAACCAACTACTTTGGAGCTTGATGAAGATTCGAAAAACTTCAACTGCACATGAAAAGCAAATACCCATTTTGTGAACTTTGACCGCAAGGTAAATAGTAATCGGTTTTATGAATTTTCTGTGTTTATCCTATTTCTGCTTAAGTTGCAAGACACTAAGACTTGTCAAACTTTGTTACATAATCTCCTGTGCTTTTTTCTGTCGGTTAAACTTTTTTTTTGTAATTAAATGCAGTTGGCGTGTTGCCACACTGCAATATACATAGTTAACATCACATTTAAATATAACTGGCTTGATTCGAAGAAACCCGTTTCGCCGTGCCGACGCAGACTTGCTAACAATTTCAACAGGCAATTCAAGCTAAATACAAAATTGTGCATTTAGTAGACATACATATGTTCAATGGCCTTTAACTATTTAGTTGGTTATGTTATACTGAGTCTAAGGTAGGTTTAAATTCTTTTGCACCCGTAATATTGTAGAGTATGAAAAGGGAGAATGGGGAGAAAAGGGAAAATTTCATAAATTTGCTTTTTTTTATGTTTAAGATTTTAAACTCATTAAATGAGTATAACGTGGAAGGAAAATTGATATTGGGAAGAGGGAGGATGATGGGGAAGGAAGAGCGAGATAGATAGTGTGTGTCAGGTACAAGGACAGGTTGAGAAGATAGCTTTTAGGTAAAGTAAAGTTGAAAATGAGTCGATATTTACAAGATGCATGAACTAAGAAACTTAGGATCTATAATCATGGAAGAGCTAAGATATGACGGCTAATGCTTAACTACTTATGAATTAAACTAAAAACACGTATTCACCCTATAGGAGACATCGAGATCGTCAAGTTATTAGCTCAATAGACACGTATAACTATGTAGATCTTATCACTAATATGGTTAAGTGCTCTCGACGAGCTTACTTTATCGAAGTGCTCGAGGAACTCGAGCCCATGCCCGCTTGATACTCCAGCTGTGGAATCGTCTGCACCAGAGCCACACCCACGCTTTCACTGTCGCTGCTGTCTTCGCTCTCCTGCTCATCGTCCACATCCTCCAGTGTTGTGATCTGACTTTGAACGCTCTGACGCATTTCCAACACTGTGTGTTTTGTCTCTGTCGGCGACTCCGCAGCCTCCATTAGCGATGGCGCGGAGCTGGTCGCCATAGCAGTAGCGCTCGTTGGTGAGCTGAGCGGTGAGTTGGAATTGGAGTCACGCAAACGCTTGATGCCCATCATAGGCAACGGCAAGGGCATAAAGGAGACATGGTGACCCGAGCCCGACGAGTGTGATGCGCCCATAACAGTGGGCGTCAAAGCAAAGCTGGTGTGTTTCGGAGCTGGTGCAACTGGTGTATTGGTCGCACTAACGGATCCAGCTTTTATACCGCCATCACCCAAAGTGGCATCCAGTAGCAGTGACGTCGGCCCCGAAGCTAGCGTCAACGTGGACATCGATGTGGGTCTGCAGCCTCCAGCGCCTAGATGCAACGAGCTGACTGAAGCAGCCGCCGCCGGTGGCGCTGTGATTGTGACAATCGTTTTTGCAGCGCTGTTCACCGCCGACGTCGAGTTGTAGTCGCCCCGCAACTGCATGCCGGAGCTGCGGCGTCTGGAGCGGTGGTGGTGCCGGTGAAAGCTCTGGCAGCGCGTGCACGAACGCTGTGAAGATGAGGGCGTGGCTGCCGCCGATGAATGGTATTGATGAGAGTTGCGGGTGCCGGCGCCACAGTTGCTGCTGCCGCTGCAAGTGCTGCAGCTGCTGGGCTGACGTCACATGAGGGTGCGGTCCAGCTGGTTGACAGAGTGGTAGCCAAAGGATGTTGAAGCGGCCACCATAGCGGCAGCAACATGACACTGTGAGAGCAAAAGAGGTATGCGGAAAGAGAAAGGAAAAGGTAGAAAAACGTGATATGAGTCTCGTGTAGTCAAATTTCAATTTGGGCGTTTTACATACAATTTACAGGCAGTGTTTCGTATTTTCTTTGTGTGTGTATGTGTATGAGTGTATGGTGTACGGTGTGTGTGTTTATGTAGGTATGGCAAAACAATTTGCCTTTAAGCATCGCAACAGCGGCAACAAAGATGTTCAACAACAACAATGACAGCAGCTCGAAAATGTTGCGGGTTTGCTTTCAGTTTTTATGTGCACTTCGGTGCTTTTTTCGGGTGCAGTAAAAGTCAAAGCGAAATGCATGATTGAAAAACAACAAGAACAATAACAACAACAACAAATATAACAACAATAGCAGCAAAATAAAACAAAAGAGAAAGCAATGCAACACAATAAAAGAAAAGCGTTGTATTTTTTTGGTAATGGCATCAGCCACAGCCACAGCTACAACAACAGCAGCAGCAGCAGCAGCAGCAGCAGCAGCAGCAGCAGCAGCAGCAGCAGCAGCTGTAGCCGTCAATGGCTCCGTAACATTCAGTTGGGGGCTGGTTCTATACAATACAGAAAAACAATTTCCGAATATTAGCTGCAACATCAGAATTTTAGCCCATATGCCGAGCCACGACCAGAACCCAATTTCAATTTCATAAGCAAACAGGTCTTGTGGTTACTTGGGGTGTACGTGGGCGTGCTGTGCGCTGTGTGATTCCCACCGTGCTGAAGTTCTAACTGTGTGGCTTTTGTGTATTCTTTAAGAGTTGCATACAATTTCCTCTATTTTTTTTTGCAGATAGAATGGACTTTCAATGCAATTACAACCAAGTGTGGCACTTTCTAATATCAGTTTTGCCGTAAACTACTTTGATTACGTATAAGCAACGTGTTACTGGTCCTCAAATGAGCGTATATGTGAGATTCATGGCACAGCATTGTCAACATGCACAGAATCAATAAAGCAACGTATAAAAATGAGTAGGCCTCAAGATATTACAATTTTTCTTTTTAATTTGCATACGAAGCGGTCCAGAGAACCTACAAAGTCCACAATAAATCATCATTCTATTTGATGGTCATTATTGTTTTGAACAGACAATATGGCTAGGCAATTTCATTGGGAAAGAAGCCATGCGGTTACTTGGGCGTACGTGCTGTGTTTTGTGTGAGTCCCACCAAATTTTGTGGCTTTTGAGTGCTCCTCATGAGTTGCCTACAACAGTTTGTTGCGGTTTGAGATGGCCTGTACCTTCAAAGCAATCACAAGCAATTGTGGCACTTTCTAATATCCGTTTTGTTGTAAACTACTTTGATTACGCATACGCCTCATATATTGCCGGTCTTAGGGCTGTGCCACAGTTTGATTAACAGCTTCAATTGTTTTGCTGTGTGAAATTTGTGGACAAAGCATTTTCAGTGCACTCAGACGTAGTCAATGAGTAGTTTCTAATTTAAAGCCAGCTCAATATGACTAAATGAGCAATATGTATTATATATTTTCATATTTTACTTTCAATTTACATTCTTGGGACTCTGAGGACACAAAATGCACAATAAATCATCATCATTTTGAATGATCATCATCAAAGAACTGAAACAAGAGCTAGGCAATTTCAGAGACAAATAAGCCGTGTGGTTATGTGGGCGTGCTGGCTGTGTATTGTGTGACTTCCACCAAATTGAGTGGCATTTTGTAAAGCTTTTGTGTATTCCTTGGAAATTGCGAATTGCACTTGGTTAATTTTTCGAGATGAAATTGTTTTTCGATGAAATTACAAGCAATTGTGGCACTTTCTCATCTCCGGCCTATTGTGAACAACTTTGATTACGCATACGCAACGTGTTGCTGGACATTGGGAATTTCTCACGGTTCAATAAATTTCTACAAATGGCTTTTAATACAACGTGAATCAACTGAACTTTTGCCAATTTGGTGTAATAAACCTGACAGATATATGTACATAATATTTTGATTAAAGCATTGAAATCATATTGCTATGAAGCAATTCAAAATTATACAAGAGGCACGCGAATTTTTGCTTTTTATTACGTTTTAAGTTTATTGCCAAAAGCAGAATTATCGTGTTATCTGAAGGGCGTGCCTAGCTCTCAGATATGGGCGTGCCTTGTGTTAAAGGTCATTCAACTCTGGAGGCACTAAAAATGATTTCTTGTTCGCGTTGAAATTAGTCACAGCCACGCCCTTTTCTTGTAATTTATTACTTTATACTCTGTTCGGCAGCCCAGGATCAAGCTGCCGGTTGTTCGGGCAGAGAATACCAGACATTCGGACATAACAGACATTGGCGATAGCAGAAAAATGATATGAAGAACGTTCTGACTTATAAGTTATCCTGTACATAGAGTCCCCCCTTAAAAATTTATTACAAATAAGGCAAGCAATGAATAAAAAATGAGCTTATACCAAGATAGTAACAGCTTTCAATTATTTTGTTCAGTATGGGAAAAGGCCTATACCCGTGCAGTACGTATGTAGTACAGGGTATTAGACAGGGAGTAGGCCAAGAGTTTTTGGCTTTTTTACCCACCGACAAGCGACGCGGCTGTGGCCGCTTTTGGCGACTCTGTCACATAATTATAAACGTTAATTTCACGTTCACAGTCCATTAGGGATAATTGATGTTTTTGCAACATTTGTGGTAAATTACATTTTGATGTCCTGCCTCGCAAGGGGAGCGAAACAAACCAAAAACAAAAAGAACAAAATACCTAAAAACAAAAAATGTTCTGCACTAACTGGCGACAAAATGTCGCCCGGCACGAAATCGCTTTAATTTAACCGTCATTTTGTGAAGCGGTCACGAATTTATTTGATTGATTGTTTTAATAATAATTTGGCTCTGGTTATTGGGCCGGTTCTTATAAATGACACAGAGCGCCTGTCAATAATTAATGCAATTAGCAGCGCTTAGCATAGCAGCTCAAGAGGAATGCGTATAACAGTGAATACATGATAATTGCCTGCCAAATGGACGACTTTGTTTCAGTTCAGCCTCTACTCGAAGGCGCCAAAGCGTAGCAGATCCGTTGTTGGCCCCGGTCGCAGGCTGGCCAAAGAGTTCTTCTGCAAACATTTAGAATTACAATTACATATTATTTGTGCAATTTACGACATTTCCAAGTTCATGGCAATGTTTTGTGTATATGTGTGTGAGTGAGTTTGTGTGCGTATATGTGTACGTGTTTGTGTGCGTATAAATGTTTGTATGTTAGACATGTCACAGTATGCGTTATTTGTGTGACTGTGCGCAATCATGTGGCCAACCCATTATGCCCCAAAGGTAAACCTACAATACACAATGCCATGCAAATTCCTTGCCCATTTAGGACGCTACCTGATTCGTTATGTTGGTCATTTTCGAAATGCACTGAAACAATTGAGTCCTACAAACAACTATTTCAAATTTATTTCTATCATGTTTAATTTATTTTCAATAATAATATGTTCATAAATACATCTTTTTAGAAAATTATATATGGTCGTATACAATATTGATACTATTTGAAAAAATCGCCGACTACCGAAAGTAGATGCTCACATATTTGGCTATCTCATATCTGCCAAGAAGCCATTCAATCAAATAATCTTTGATTGCTCATCTTGACAAAAATGAAATGCACTCAATTTTTTCTCAGAGTGTAATAAGCGCACAGATGCCCTGAAGCTGGAGCCCAATCAGACTGTGCCGGGGCGTGTGTGTGGAACAAGTCTAACAACAGACAGAACAGCAGTCAAACAGCAGAAACTGTCAATGAAGTTAATTTTCAGGAGACACACCCACAGCTACGCGTCCACACACACACACCCACACACACACACAGACACACCCACACACAGATACACACTCAGCTTGCGGTTGACCGCAATGGGCTTGATGCTACATAAAGTGAGACGGCAACGTTCAGAGACAACAGAGGACTTAAGCAGGAAATAACGGTGTTCTGGGTACCGAACTGCACAACGGACCACGAATCAAGTCCTGCAAAACAGGCAAACTGAATAACATCAACTCACACACTCCAACACATACATAAACACCCTCGCGCACAGAGCAGTTTATAGGCGCTGCTTAACGGAACCCATCTTCATTCATCGTCTGTTTGGCAAATGGGCAACGGAAGTTAACTCATTTACCGCTAATTTCAGACATTACCGGAAGTTGTGCAATATTAAGTTTAAGTGTCCACCATGGCAGTTAGGCTTAAATCGTTTTGCCACACACTTACAATATGTTAGCCTTAACTCTTTAAGCCAACCATAAGCAATGAGTGCTTAGAGTACGTGAAATGATTCATGTCAAGGTACTAAAAAGCCATATTAAAAATAATTTGTATATTATTTTTTAATCCTTTGTTACATTCCATTTAATTGCTATACCTTTTGTATATTTATTTATGAAATATTTCATATTGAGCATTTTTTTGAATGATATTTTTCATTGACAGCTTGCAATGTGGACGCAAATGTAATTGCATTTTGGCAGCTACAATTTTTGAACATTCAATTAATTTCAACAAACGCCTACGGCTTCAGGCGCTTTTACTTGTTGCAAGCTAACAATGGCTACACTAATAGACTACATTCATTGTTTGACTATCAAATAATTCATATGCAGAAACAAATTTATGCCTCGAAGCTATAAAAGCTTTTTATTATGCGTTCCTTTCAGCTTGTGCTGCTTTTATTACAGCAAAGTCGTATCTTAAAGTTCAATTTAATTTAAAACAAACACCTGCTCTTATCTAGTTGTAGTGTCTTTGAGACTAATATTTCATAGCCCAAGAGAGATTTGTAAAGGCACTTAAGCTTTATTTATAGCTATCGATTCTATGAAAAGCTACCCTTAATTCCGCAGATCAGCAGATTAAAGAGCATGCTTGTAGCTCAAAGAAACTGGATTTTGTATTAACATATCGAAACAGGCAGAATTCGATATGCTTTTACTTCCTTCCTGTACTTTTTAAGTGCCTGTGCCCCAAAAACTCAGCTTCTACTTTCGTGACCCTTTTCAAGAAAACGCTCACAACAATACAAATACAATTGGCATAAAGTAAAGGGAATTGGCTTTGGATGTAATTGATATCATGTTAGCCACCCGATAGCCCAAGACCAAATGGAAACAATGAGACACATCGAGTTCAGTCCCAACGGGCAATCGTGTAGTTACTATAGAGAGCTGTAAATAACATTTTCATCATTATATTATATAATACATTTTGTGCATATGTATTGGGTGTATGTGTGTGCCCGATGATTGTCGAAAATTGGTTTGGAAATTTAGAGTGCTAAAAGTATTTATGGTTAGCTTGATAGCATTTCCAAAATGTCGGATGTTGTGCTGTGCGAGTTGATTTCCAAATATGGCCAGATACACTTGTCGATGGCTGCGGATACGTGTGTGTGGGTGGTGAATGGTGGGTGGTAGATGGTGTGTGGCACAAGAGCCAAGTCAAAAGGCCAACAAGTAAAAGTGGCAACAATAACAACAACAATGGCAAGTAAAAAATTTCAAAGTAAACACACAAAAAACAACATCTATATACTTATACTTACAGTGAGTGAGAGAGAGAGAGACGGACGAACAGGGAAAGAGAAAAAGAGACAACGGTTGAAACTTAAGTTTAAATCAGAAAACAACAATGTAAACTGCGGGTAGAGTCGGTGTGTGTGTGTGTGTATTCCTTTTTATGTAGATTTGTGGTGAATGACTGGTAAAAGCAATATTAACAACAACAACAACAAGAACAGCAACAATGACATAAACGCAGCAAATACAAGTTGTCCTTGCCCTGTAAGAGTTTTTGTAACCAGAGATATTTTCGTTTAATTTCAGTTTACCCTCTGCAAGAACAACCAAAGGCAGTTGCGAGCACTGCGTATGCTTAATAATGCAATTCTTTAGCTGCCCAGCCAAGTGTCTGTCTTGTAGATTAGATGTTTCGGCTGCGGGGTATTTCACATAACATCAAGTGCTGGAAAACTTCAGCTTTCTTTCGCAGTACACTTAACAACAACAACAACAACAAAAATATGAAAACAACAGCAGCCATGCCTGTGGGAATTGTACAAACAGAGGCGTTAAGCCAAAGGTAAAGACTGGACACAGCTCGGATGTAGTCCGCATAAAGTGTGGGCGTGTGCTGTGCGACTACGCAACATGTTTGTATGTGGGTTTGTGTGTGCATGAGATCGTGGGTTTAGGTGCAGTACATTTAACACGTGGAATCACAGTTCATTTTGTGTTTTTTGTTCTCTTTTTCGCCCCTTCGCATATGTTAAAAAAAAAGCAACAAAAAAAAACAACAAAAAACGGAAACAAACAACAATGTCACAGGCGAGCGAACGAACACAACAGGCGCATCAACGAGTGAAACATTTATATAGTGACAAAGAGCGTTAAAGAGACAGATAGACAAAGAGCGCAAAGGAGAGCGGGAGAGAGTGCGACGTAAGGCAACAAAGTGCAATGTGTATTCTCACCACAGATGTATGTATATAGGCAGCCCTTCGCATAGTTGATTGTGCATGGCTTTAAACAGGCGCCACGAGACGAACACGAAAACAACAAATAGACAAGTTAGACAAGTCGCTTACCTTGCCATCGACTTGGAAACTTAACTGTTTGGGGCAGCTCCTCAATCAAGGCGAGCGAGCTGCTAAATCTATGCTAAACTAAATATAAGTCTGCTCGCAGGAATTGTGTCGCACGTGCTGAATGCCGTGCAGCGAGCAAGTTGAGTAGCAGCGCCGAGTCGCAAATCTCTGTAAAAACACCACCAGAATCATAATCAGCATCAGCAAGAACAAACTATGTACATAGCCACCCACTGGCATTGATAAGCGCCCTTCGATTTGGGAAACTGGCAGAATGCTACAATTCCCTGATGTGAGCACAGTAGTGTTTCAACTGATGCTACAAACGATTGGATATTCTCTATGCACACGTGGAATTTTCTGCATTTGTGTATGAGTTATTCAAAATTAATAACAAAAATAAACATTCTAAAGCTTTCCAATTGAAATCTTGATTGTGCAAATATTTTTCAATTTTTACGAAAATAAAGTATGTTTAGTAAAAAGTGAGATATTTTGTTGACTATCGTGAGAGGCAGGCGTGGCAAGCAGAGATGCAGCTCCTGAGAAGTCATTACTCCTGTTGCCTGCTAATCTATCGGTATATAAAATTTTAATTCAATTTTAATTCTAATTTTATATCTACAAGAAAATACTTTTAGGGTCTTCGAAATTTACACCTGGTGATTGTCATCATTCAATAAACCGAATGAGATTTACTGACTGCAATCTGGATTTTACTAATGTTGACCCAATTTAAGCACAACTCAGATTGACATTAAAAAATTATTCATTAAAATGCCAACGAGCTCAGGACGGGTGCGTGGGCGGAAGCCGGCGCATTTGCTGATGACGTTGACAGATGCGCTGAGCTGTTTATTTATGCTGAATTATGAGGATGTAAGGCTGCTCCAAAACTCTGAGTGTGCTTCCTATCTGGCAGACATGTGTGAATGCTAATGGCAAATGCTTGGCACAAGCAGATTGGGGGAAGGTGGGAGTGAGTCCGGATAGGGGTAGAGCAAGGCTAAAACTCGCTGCGTTTTTTAACTTCCTATCATATTCATTAAATTTGCAAATTAATTTTGTCGTTCGTTGAGTTTCGTTTTTGGAGCATACGAAAGTAGGTACGAAAAGTAAGAAACGTTGTCATCAGATGCATAATTCATTAACAGTTTTTGTCGTCCTGAAGCCCCATAAGAACACGAAATGTTGACGAAATAAAAAATATGTTTGTCAATAAGATTTCCAATAGAATTGAGGTGGAACGAGATGTATCCATGTAGACGTATTTGGCATGAAGTGGCGCGGATGCATGACCAAACAAGAGCCCGCTGCTCAGCATAATAGATCCAAGAAATGGACAAAAACTTACCTGTGACTTAGAGCGCATTGTAGGCTGATATTTGCGGCGTATCTTGCGGGGACAGCACATGCACAGGAGTCGCACAAAAGCTCTGCAAGGAAGCCAAGCAAGATTAGAATTGTGCCATAGGGTTGCTCAGCTGGTAACATACCTGCGAAAGTCTCTGCTCCAGCAGGCATAGATCACAGGATTCATGCATGAGTTGATCCAGCCTAGCCATGTCACAATTGCCGAAACAATCTCCTCGTGCTCAATGCATTCGATGCAGAAGCCGGACAATAGGTTCACTACAAAGAACGGTAGCCAGCACACAATGAACACCCCCATCACAATGCCCAGTGTCTTGGCCGCTTTCTTCTCTTTGGCAAACTTAGCCAACTTCCGTGAAAGCGAAAAGTTCTTGCCCATGTGTCGATGTCTTGCCAGTCCATTATTGTGCAGCGCAGATAGCGGCTCGTCGTCCGGCTCCTCGGGCGTGGATGTCGTTGTGCCGCCGCTATGATTATGATGATGGTGCGAATGGGAGTGCGAATGACTGAGGGAACCACCACCACCGCCACCGCTTGCGACTTGATGTGTATTGGGAGCAGGATCTCGCGTGGTGCCGCCACGATGAATGCGCAGGGTCAACTGTAATTCTCCGGAAGCCATCAACACTTGCTTGGTGCCGATCTTAAGGGAGCGCGTCTGAATGACTGCCGCGCGGTAGATGCGACAATAAGTGAAGACCATCACCAGCAATGGTAGATAAAAGGATATGGTAGATGAGAAGACCAGATAGCCTAGGTGCTCGGTAAAGGTGCACTTGTAGGCGGGCATCTCGCCATCCCTGGCGGCTCGCCACCAAACAATAGCTGGAAAGCTGATTGCACTCGAGCAAATCCAAACAGCCGCAATCAAGCCAGCGGCACGCTTCACTGTCATTCGCATGGGATAGCTAAAAGGATCCGTAATAGCCCAGTAACGATCCAAAGAGATTACGCACAAGTTCAGTATTGATGCCGTGCTGAAGAGCACGTCCAGTGAGCGCCAAATGTCGCACCAGTCAGTGCCAAAGAACCATGTGTTTTCCAACACCTCGTATAGGGCCGAAAATGGCATGACCACCAGACCCACCAGGCAGTCGGCCACCGCCAGGCTCGTGATAAAATAGTTGGTGGCCGTGTGTAAATAGCGCTCTCTGATGACAGCCAGGATGACCAGTGAGTTGCCAAAAACCGTGGCAAAGGAGAAGAGAAAGAGAAAGGCCAGTAGGCCAACACGATCATTTGGCAGCGCCTCCAGAAAGTCAGCCAGATCCGGCTCCAGTGTGGGTTCGCCGGGTGCACCGCTTGTGCTGTTCACATTCAACGGTGACTCCGTGCTGGTGGGCGCCGCATTGAAGCCGTTGAAGTAGTAGAATACATCCTCTGAGATGTTGTAGCTGTTGTAAAAGACCGGGGCACGCGTCTGATTGACAACATCACCGCGCAATAGCGCCAGCACGGGATCCACAATGTCAGGCCCAGCTCCATCCGTTTCCGGTGCCGCCAGCTGACGAGGCTCACCATTGCCCACAGCCGTGGCCATATTGTCGGCACCAATCTAATTCAAAAGCGATGCGACTGACTTAGTACCCAATTCCAATTCCTGTCCCATATCCTGCTCCATTTCCACCCTCTGAAGTCGACGCCAGCCAGGCAAATTAATGTGTCTCATTCTTACGCCTGCGAATGAAAATCATAGGGAGAACCTTAATTAGAGCTTTGTATTCTGAGAATAAATAAAATACATTCCAGAAAATATTTGGAAAATTCCACCTAAAAATTGTTGTCTTTAAATTGGTACAAATTTGCAGCTGATTTCCAATTTGATTGTCACTTCTCGTGCCGTGCAATGGATGCTGTTTGTAATGGAAATTTAATTCAATTAAAATGTTGACTCACATCCGTCCCAGGTAATCACAGCTAACAAATTTTGTAAGCACAAAAGCTAAACAAACACATTAATTAAAGAAATTGTCGCTTCTGTTATTTTAGGACATCTTTTTGACATGCCTTAAGAAACGGAATATCATCAGCCACGACACTGAAGTCTTTCGGCGCTTCCGTTAAAGATTCAGCTATGGTGCCTCGTGCCACCTGCTCTGCGCAAGGTGTACAATTAATTTACACACAAATACGGCGGTTGTCACAAAGCGCGACCATTTAGGGCCGGGGCGAGCATATAAACAAATTAAATTACATTTCAAGCACCAAAAAGGACAGGAAGTTGCGCATGGGGCACTTGATGTTGCCACCCAGTATTCCCGCAGCTTTCGAAAACGGAAGTCAATAATTGCACAGCATTTAACCAAGAATTGCTACTCCCAGCGAGAGTTGTTTGCCCAACTCAGTTGATTGCCCTCATTTCACACCGGTGAATAAATCGTTTAAATATAGCCATAAGAAAGCCAACGTGATAGAAATGGAATGTTTGAAGAGCACTTGAATAAATTGTGAACACTTGAACAAAGCAAATATATAATTTATATATGTAGCTATCATGCATGTTCAAATATGTGCCCACTGGACAGACAAACAATCGAGTATGTAACTTAACAAATTTGTCTTGGCGCATAAACTTGACTTTATATTGATTACAAATACTAAATAAAGTTAGTAAGTCGCAGCTGTACTTATCTATAGATCTGAATACAAATATATTAAGTTTAAGATGAAGTTAAAATCCTCTTTATTCAAACTCTAAGCTTGAAGCAAACACACAAGTATTGCTTTAACACTTGCTGGCAAAGTTGTTGGCTTCAGGCAAACGGACAGAAAAACTGCTGACAATATGATTGAAATTGAGTGAATATTCGGTTGACTGATGATTGGATTTGGGGTTCGATTCGTTTTGTATTCATTGAACTAGGTCTAGCAGTCCAGCTAGCAGTCGTATGGGTTGTCTGTTCAGCCAATCCACTCTGGGCAGTTCAAATATGTCTTGCATTTTAAATGACCTGTGCCTGAGCCAAGGCATTTGTTAGTTTTTGTTTAACCGCCTTTGTCACATCATTTTAGCTGTCAGCGGCTTGTGCCAGCTATTCATTGCATGTCTGCGTGTGATTATCACCTGCCAGTGTAAGGCCAAGGCGATAAGGCGATGCTGGCAAGCCAAATGTAGCCACATACCTTGGCTTCACCTTCCCGCCAAGCAGCCGCCTAGTCAGCCAGAGTTTTGCTCTCATTTCCGGCGGATTCGCGTCGCCTGTATGCCATAAATTTTCCTGCCTGCTTGCCTGCTGTCGTTGGCTTATCTGTCGCTCCACCCCAAATCCCTACCAGTAAGTGCTGGTATCGTTATGGTTGCTTTCTTCTCAACAGCAGCAGCAGCAGTAGCACCACCACCAGCGCCTTTCGCCCCTATTTTGTCAGTTTTTCTGCTGTTTAGTACAATTTCCTGGCGCATTTCTCACGCAGGACAAAAAAAACTTTGCGTACATTTTTTTCACTTACGATGAGCATGATGAGGCCGTTGATGTGCAGTAAGTCAAAATGTGAGCCTAGTGGATCTCTGTATGCCCAAAAGTGTTAACTCTTCAAGTAGCCCAGCCACCGACCCAAGAAACTTCCCAAAAGAATAAAGCACAAAAACAGGCAGCCACAAGAAATGCCATAGTAAAGAGACGAAAAAACCAGCTGAAACCCCGAAATAAAAGCAAATTCATATGGCGTGCGTACATGTCCGACCCCTACATAAATGTGTGTGTGTGTGTGTATGTGTGTGTGGACTAGCTGAGTGGGCATACCAGAGTCTGGCAGCATCGCCTGGTGGGTGGCTGAGTGGCTAGCTGGCTGGCTGGCGGGCATGGTACAACAATTTAATTGAAACAACCTTAAAGCTGACCTCCACTTGGCACAATGCCAAATCCGACCCTTTTACCAATGGTCCCTATGCAAATGACGTCGACAACGGCCGCAATTTGTATATGTGCCCAAGCCCGTGCACCCATTTCTGTATCTCTACGGGGCTGAAAAAGGCACCAAAATGGTTAAGTCATTGAATGGACGAATGAAAGTTAACTGAAATGGTTGCCAGCACCCAGTCTTAAGCACTGATTGCGAACCATTTTGTTCACACTTCTGTTATGTATTGCAATTACAATTTAGTTATCAAGTGTACTGCGGCACGAAAATACTGTGCCCTTATCAATTGAACACTATCAGGAGACGACATTAATTGGACCTTTAATAGCACGTCGTGACCGTAATAGAAACAAAGTCGCCCTCTGTTAGATGAAACAATGTTTGGGAAACTTTATTATCCCTGATCAGATTTTTTCATAATGCTGAGTCACAGTTTTCAATTTGAATTAGAGTCTAGCCCTTTTGTTAGACTTAAAATAAATACAGGTTTGGCATTTTTTAAATTCATTGAATGTGCAATAATTTACTTAAATTTAATTTAGTCAAGAAATAACGAAAAAAAAACTTGTGATGAGACATTTAAGACTTCTGGATTGAATTCAAGCTAACCAGGTTTTCTCTTTTTTTTTTATTTTATAAAACGACTTTGAGCTATTTGAAGCAAAATGCCATACTTCTTTAGATCTCGAGAATGTACACGATTTCTCAGAAAAAAAAAACAACAAACAGGATGCAGCGGAAAATGTCAAACGAAATCAAATACCTTATCCAAATGACAATTTACCTAACAAAAGAAGTATATGTAAAATAAATTAATTGTATACTTTATATACATATATATATATATATATATATATATATATATATATATATATATATATATATATATATATATATATATATATATATATATATATATATATATATATATATATATATTTATATATATATATATATATAAAATTGAAATGCTTCTGCTTTATAGAAATTTATATATATATATATATATATATATATATATATATATATATATATATATATATATATATATATATATATATATATATATATATATATATATATATATAAAATTGAAATGCTTCTGCTTTATAGAAATTTATATATTTGTATCTCTAAAGAAGATTCGTATATTATAATGCTCTAAACAGCTTAGGGTTGCGTCTACTTTTAGTTATGGAAAACAGAACAAATTTCCAATTGAAATTGATGCAGAAAAATGTCATTTCAGTTACGTGGCTATCGCAGCCAGTTCCACTTACAAATGTAGGCCTAAATTTGAAAATGTAAAAACATTCTGTAAATTGAAATTTGGCAACGAGCAACAAATAGCTTTTAGCTAGTCAACTGCCATTGACTGTGCTCCGCCATTACTTTGTCGAATTTTTCGGTGAATTGTAATTACATAGAAATAAAACAATTTCACTAGCGCCTGTCGCATAAATGTGCTTTCAATTTACAGCGTTTCTGTTTTCATTTTCGGTATTCTGTTATTTTAATGGAACTCAAAGCTGCACGCTGACAGCACGACGACAACTATCTGTGAATGAATGCTTGCGGAGTCTAAATAAGGTAGTGAAATCTATTTTTATGGCCGGATTTGGTGAGTGTCAAGGACAGGCTCCATAGATATTTTCAAGATGTATGCCATAGATTTCCATGGCAAGCCTCCAAAAATGCCTTGAACGCCCTTTTTGGCCATTGAATTTTCGATGCGAGTGCATACATTAATTTTATGCACTATCATTGAATTGGAATCGTTAGCCGTCGATAAGAGCGCGAGGTGAGCGAAGGAAATGCTCGGAATATTGACATTGAACAACCTTTTCCCGTGCGAGTCTCCTATGCAAATTGCCTAGGAGAACGATATAAGTAGAGGCCGTTATCAGTGCCTATCAGCGTCACCCACTCAGTGTTGTACGATAAATCTTGCCTTAAATCTTTCAAATTGGTCCCCAAGCGTTTTTAAGTAAACACACGAATGTCAGGCGAGCGAAAGCAAACGGTCTTCCAGCCATGTCGAAAATGTAAGAATAAGGCAAACGCAATGGCAATGGCAGTGGCATTGGCAATGGTGAAGCCAAAGTCAAAAGCAAAGGCACAGGCAAAGGCAAAAGCAACGACGTTCAAATCTTACCAATCTTTATGTGAGCCAAGCACTCAAACACGGACTCGAAAGAGCCGGTAAAGCACTAAAATGTCAGTAAATATGTATTTCGAGTCGACTAGCTGCGCTCTGTCTACAAATGGAATTTAATCACGCGTGCGTCGAGCTATCCACACAATCTGATACTTGTTTTATTTTCGCTTTTGCAACTTGTCCCTTTTCTGATTTGATAATGCGGTGCCGCGTTGGTCCCTGGCGGTATCATGCTCAGCGCTGCTTAATTATGTCACAAATATTTACACCAAAAATCCGAATGGCAGGACCTTTTGAGCCTTCAGTGTCATGGCACGCAAGGAATCCAACGAAAACAAACAAACAAACAGCAACGGCAACAGAAACAGCAACAATAACAACAACAATACAGCCGCGAAAGAAATCAACAATACAAGCTAAAATCAAATTAAATGAGGCTAACTCCAGCCCAACAAGCGGAAGCACTGAGCAACTCGCATTTTTGCAGCAATCAAGGACAAATAAGGACGTAGCAGCAGCAGCAGCGACCAGAACAACTGATGGTTTTTACTAAAGTGGATTCCGCGATAATGACAGGCATTAATTTTAGCCATAAACCGATGCGATTCGTTCTGTTCCCTAAATTGCTAAAGCATGTTTTTTAAGAAGACCCTTCGAAACAGCAATGCTAAGAAATTTTAAAATGCAGCAAAAACCTAATCCAACCAAATTAGATGTTGTTTGTGCTTTGGCTTTAATATAAGTTAATCTCATTTGTCCGTTACAGGGTGTTATTCAGCCGAGCTTATGAACGAAAGTGATCTCATTTCTGAAATTCTTTCCGGGCTTTGCACTTTTTCACTGTCCATTGTTGTTTTTCGCTTGCGTGTCATACCTTTGGCACGCTCAAAGTTATTGACAACCTTCGCCGGGTAAACACTGGGATAAGGGATAACTCAGGCTCGCGCTCATGTGCGGACACATTTAGTGCGCTTGTCACGCAATGAATAATGATTGGACAGTAACAACAACAACAATAACAACAGTAGCAGCATCAAGCCGAGGTAGCTGCCACGCAACGCAATCAGCGTCCCCCGCCTGTCATTGGGCCAATCGAGCGTCCGTTAAGTGGCATATTGCTCATACGACATGTTGTCCCCATACAAATAAACATTCGCAGTGACAGACGTCACCAAGGACGCATCCCCTGGGAGTGTCGTGCTTAATAATTAAATACTGTTGTTAATTCGAAGAGTGAAGTGCGAATTGCGAACTGTGAACGACGAACGGTGAAGCTGTTGGCTGTCAGATAACAGCATCTGACACTTAAGATTCGAGATGGGAAGAAAGCGAAAGCGTCCTATCCAACCTAGTGAAGTAAACACAGATTGTGCAATTGAATTTCACAGTGTGATAAGATTATCGTAGCCTTCGTGCAATTGCCTGCAATCTACTTGGTACTTCCTCTCACAAATTCATTTTACTTTTCATAATATACAATTGTAGCAAAATGCAATTTGTATTGCATTATATATAAGCCAAATCAATATCTCCAACACGTCGAGCTTATGCGTCAAGATATATCATAAGAAGCTGTTAAATTATAAAAAGTACTATATTAATAAAGATTTAAAATATTTAATATATATATATATATATATATATATATATATATATATATATATATATATATATATATATATATATATATATATATTGTGTGTGTGTGTGTGTGTTTAGCAAACATTTTTCGGCTCAAAGTCTGTATTTGCAGCACGATTGCTTGGCATTTGGTCCCATATGTATAGCCTACACCCAATTATTATGATTATTATTATTGTTCACAAGTTCATCTTACATCTGGCTGCTGCGCGTAAGGTAGAACGCAAAAACGCAAATAGCTCTTTTCATCCGTGCCCCGTGTGATTCAGCCAACAGTCCCTTTTCGCATCACTGAACCACGCACTGCTGTCAGTTGGATTCACCCACTATATAGATATAAATAAATATATACATATATAGAATCGAAGTGTCCTTTGGCTTAGGTTTGCTTTCATTCGGGAAACGCACGCACACATTTCATTTGAAGTCCGGAGGGCATACATATTTAAAGTTTAGTTTTTGATGAGTTCGCATATGTTTTATTAGCAGCGTGCCAAGTAGTTCTTTGGCCCCACTTTCCAAGTTGGCAAAGATGGTGCGTATCCTTAATAAAACTCAATGGCAATAAGTTAAAGTGTTTCGCATCATTTGCGTTCTGGCAACGTTTCTGATTATGAACTTCCACTTTAATACTTTCACAACATATTTTTGAGTTTGCATCAGAAATGTTGCTACAAAATAAATTCCAGTCACATGCTTAACAGAAATATCTGCTTGTCATCTAATATGATAAAAACTCAGTGCATGAATGTGCTACTATCGAGAGTACATGACTTGTAGATGCCCTGTTCTTTACTGCTTCATATGTATTCTGAGACTGTTCACCATTCATCAAACACAACACAAACTTCATAGACAATAACTATGTTCAGTTTTACTTCCAACAATGCTAAAACTGTTTGTATACATATATTTATACTTAAGTTTTATGAGTTTAAAATTCTGCAGTCTTCAGTCAACCTAACGTCCATTTGTGATTTATAGAGTATTAAAATATATATTTTTTTGGAAAATTGAATAAAAAGAACAGCAATTGGGCGCCATGTACGAGCATGAGTAAATTACAAATTGGCCTAGCTTCCAAGCCATTTCCTCTGGCATCTGAGCACGTGTGAACGCCATAACTCCATTGCGAAACAATTCAACTAGCAGAGAAAATAATTTTGATATAATGACAAGCTGACAAAGTCACGTCGCAGAGAATAGCAGGCAAATTCATCAGCGAACCAATATTTACCCAAGTCCCAGACACCAGAACAGTAGCAGCAGCAGCACCACCACCACCACCACCAGAAACAAAAGACAAAACCACCAGAAAAATACCCCAGGCGACTCCAGCTAGAACATTAACGTCGACTCCAAGCAAACGGACAACGTTCAACTTTCAACGAGGGTCAAAGTCATGGAAGAAGACGCTGACGAGCCGAAAGACAAAGATTGGGACATCGCTTATTGACGAGCTCTAATGATGTCGCAAAATGGCCACTTATATATTTTTATTAGTAATATGCCTATATCTATTTTGATTACATCGTTGTGCGAAAACAATTTTCCGTGGTAAAATTTATGTTGATGTAGAAATTGCGTATACGTCATGTGTGCGTGCTTTGCCTTGTGACTAATATGATTTACACAACAAATGCCATGGCTAAAATCTTGCTACATCGATTTACTCCACACGCAAGTCTTGGCCATATAATGTAACAGCCGGAATGCAGTCGACCAGACCAGACCTGGCCATTTGCCCACAATCTCTTAGGCCAAGTTTATCGTATTTATGACATTTGCTGTTGTTACTTTTTTTTGTTGTGTTTTTCTGTTTTCAATTCTGAAATTGTGTGACAGCTGAACAGAGTGAGAAACTGAAATGAGTTGAGTTGAGTTGAGCTTGTATCCCCACACGTACGAGTTGGGGATTTTGGGGCTTTCGAGTGACATTCTAATCAACTGCATATTAGCATGTTGAAATGGGCCAACATGCAACTCATTTCATGCTTCAATGCTCGAAGACCTGCACTTGATTAAAGTTTTACTTATCGCACTTGCCGCAGCTGCATCGGTTGTTGCTGCTGTTGCTTCCGGCTCTTGTTTTCTGGCACACGATTTTATGGCTAATTAACACACAAAATTAACGTTAAAAAACAATATGGCACGAAGTGCTGCCGTTGCAGTCGCGCTTGTCAAGCTAAACATATATGAGGGAACACACCTATGCAGGTTATTTGAAGATAACTCGGTTTGAGTCGCTTTCCTGTCAGACGTTGGCAGAAACAAATTTTCATTTCAGCCTAATTGGTTAAGGAAAGACATCACGCGCAAGTGTGTCTATACACCCACACACTATATTGAATACCCCTGCACAGACACGGAAACGGATAGCTGAATGCTAGCAGAGGGGCGCGCACAAAAGCAGGCTACGATTTTTAGCATTTCTTTTCGCATTTCCGTTTTGCTGGCTGGCAAATAAAAATGAAGCCCGCCAAGCAAAATATTATTTGTGGCTTGATGTTTTATGCCAACTCAGGCGGTTTATTAATGCTAAAAATTCTTACGCAACAGCGTATGCATGTACAAACTTGAACAAAATACATATTTCAAGAAGAAAACACAGAGCAAACAAAACATACAAACGAAATATTCAAACCAGCTCCAGACGCCGCAGAAATTTACAAAACCAAATGCAAGCCATAAAAAACATCGTTGGTCAAAAAGGTGAAAATTAGAAATATAAATAGACGGGAAAAGTGCTGGCAAAACCAGTAGAGCACAAAAGCAGAAACGACAGTTTCAATTCGGAGCCATACGACTGCGCAATACTCTATACTGCGGGTAATAAAGCGCTAAGAGAAGTTTAAGAAGAAATTCAATTTTGAAAGAAATCATTATTTTGTATCACATGAATATAGAAAACAACTGAGTTTTGCCTAAAACAAATTTACTTAGCTAAAGAATATCTGAAAGATTAGAAACTAAAACAGAGTAGGCATACAGTGGAGATAAGAAACGAACATGCTGCTTTTCGCTCTGCCACATAGGGTATAAAAAAGGCATAACCAGCAAAAACTGCTTGCTGAGCCTATTTGCGATCATGAAAATATGAATTTAATTTCAGTGCCATAATTTGCTGTAAAAAAAAAATAAAAACGTAATTTACCCAGCAAGCAGCGTGCGCCGCCAGGCAGCCAAATGCGAAATGTAAAATCCTTGCCACAAAGTAATGAATTCAAATACCTGTGCGCCGCGCCGCGCCGTGCAGTGCAAGTTCAGCCGCAATGCGGGCGCCCCGCTGGCGGCAGAGCCTAAATGTGTAAGCCACATACACCTACAAACGCCCACTTCCACAGCGAGAGAGACAGAGAAAGAGAGAGCAAGAGAGAGAGAGAGAGAGCGAGAGAGAGAGACGCAGACACCGGAAGCGTCAGGTAAGCAAGCAGCTAGAGTTGTTTACTCTTCCTGCAGCCGTTACTTGTGGATTGTCACTCAAATCTGTCGTTTTACCCAGCAGCGGGTTGCCCTGCGGCTTGTTGGAAATTAAGAGGGTGTGTCAGTGGGAGCTGAAACAGGTTTGCTGCAAAATTGTATTTACGACGGCAATTTTGAGCGATTTGTGTTTAACAGCTCTGCGTGGCTGTCGTGTGTGTGTGTGTGTGTGTGTGTGTGTGTGTGTGTGTGTGTGGGTGTGTGCCTGTGTGTGTGTCATTCATTATTTTCAATTTTTCAATTCACAAACTTTCTGCAGCTACTGTTGAATGCGTGTGACTGTCTGGATGTTGTTTTCTCCTTACCGCAGCCGCAACCTCGTAAATATTCAAATTTATTATGATTTTCATTTAATTTTTTTCGCGTTGCTCACACTTCAGCCTAGAGTCGTCCCACACACCGCACAGAACATGGCTCAAGCAGAGTTTTAAACTTTTGCTGGAGCTGACTCGAATTGGATTGGATTCGAACAGGAGCCATTTCGAATATTACATGTCAATTCATTTTCTTTCCGATTTTTTTGTAGCCGCCTGCATTTGTTGCTGTCACAAAGTTTGCTTGATGCTGGGCCAGTTTCACACTTCAGGTCTGCCGCCCGACATAAAGTCAATTAGCGCAATTGAACTGCAAATTCGTGGAAATGCGAAAGTTTTCAAATTATTTATTAGCCTCGCAACGGCGACAGCATAAGCCGCCCAAATTGTTAAGTGCCGGCGCGTGCTGGGATTTAGTGACAAAATATTGAACAGTGTCTGGGATCGGACATACTGCCTTTCATTGAAATTTCACGGTTAGGCTTCAAAGAGACCTTGAAGTATTTCTCAGCAACCATGCGAAAGTAAAACCTTTATTCAAATGCATTATTTATGATTTACCCATGTTATCTTAAGCCACATTCAATTGAAATTCGCTTCGTTACAATGATTAAACGTTTTCGATCGAACCTCTGTGGCAGCTATGTATGTATTTCATGTATGTAGTTATCAATTTGCTTTGGCAATGTAACAAAGCAAACACACATCTCTGACTTCAATCCTTTTGGCCAGATGCCCATAAAAAATTGTTTCATTAATCATTTCCAACCGACAGCAGCAACCGCAACAGCAGCTAAAGAAAAAGCTGCACCACCACCAGCAGCAGCAGCTGACGCTGGCAAGGCGCTTTGTTGTAGCTCTTTCGACCTACCAACCTGTCATAAGTTATTAACAAGACGAGCCTGAAGCCAACCAGCCAGCCCACATATGGCAGGGCAATTCACAAAGTGCTGCCACGCGCCTCGCAAGACCCCACCTGGGCTTGGCTTGGATTTTCAATCTTGCAAGGGTAATACTTTTGGCTTCACTTACATTTGTACTTGTGCTGGAAAAAATTTCAAGTTCGCTGCATTTTATGTTATGGTGAGAACGTCGACGGCACTGTCATACCCCAAATTATGACCACTCGGACACAGTTTACTGGCACTGTGCCAAGGACGCTGACGTAGCCCTTGTGCCTGACAGTTCATTGGAATTTTCATTAGTGTTACAAGTGTGCCGCCATTGAGACGGCAATGACGGCCAACGCTGCCAACCGACTCGACTCAGTACGACACGACACGACACGACGCGACGCGAGGCAGACGGTGACCTTTCATAAAAATCCAATGGACACACGCATCTAACAGCAGCCAAAGTCGACGGACAGCCCTCTTCATGCTTCTGTCAGATTTTTCAAGTAGCCATTGCATATTTGTTCAAGCAGAAGGCTGACTTGAGACCGAATAATTATAGAAAATATTCGATGTCGCATTCGACTTTCTAGTTACTACCAAAAAAAAAAAAAAAAATGATTTGGAAATATTTAAAATATTTTTAATGCAATATAATACAGTAAAGCTGGCAGACAACTTTAAAAACAATTCACTGAAAAACTAAATTTAGTAATAAAAAAAAGACGAACATAAAAATTTCCACATTGCTATCTTTATGCATTTCTACGAGATTATTTCCCATTCATATTTTTAAGATATGCTTCAGCTACTATTAAAGCTTGTGCTGTCTGACCGAATACGAACTTAAAAGTGAAGGTTTTCAGTTTATTTTGATGCTGATTTCTAATAGGATGTCTGACAAAGGAGGTTTTAAGACTCTGTTTGCTTTTAATCTAAGCAACTTTAAGCTCATTTTTGTAGATTTAAGTGCGATTTAAGTGCTCATTGAACATTTGCATAATCGAGTTTTGCCAAATTTCAACATGAACTCCATCATTTATTAATGAAACATTTAAATTTTATGTGTATACATTGGGTGTTGAAAAAAAAGCCGACCAAAAAGAAATTTTGATGATATATTTTGAGCAGTTTACCAAATTTCATATTTCAGTTTGTGGCATCAACTTTTTGCCACTCAGCCCCAACGCTGTGACGGCGGTAATGGTTGAAACATTTTAAGTGCCTCACTGCTTGGCTGCCACACACACGCAACTTGGTCAAACATTGTTGCACATTGGCCCACTGTTAATAGTTGTTGCTGTTGCGGTTGCTGTTGCTGTTATCGTTATTGTTGTTGTGGTAATTGCACTTGCGTTGCTTTATGAGCGGCACAGTCGTAAAACATTATGTACATCATGTTGATACTTAAATGTGTCCTGCTTCCTGATGATGCCCCGATTTTTGACTACCAACTCGAACGATTTAGTGCCTAATGTTTTTGGGCTTTGTGTACTCTATACTGTTGCACACATGCATACTCCTGCTCTATCTATCTGTCTCTCTTCTTGTTTTTAAATTAAACTATGCAACTGATTTTAGAAATTGTTTTGAATTGCATCGCTCGTTAGTCAAGCTGTTGGTTGTTAGTTTTGTGTTTCGTTCAAGTGGAAAACAAAAGGCACATGCAGCACACAGGTTGTCTACACATACACACACACAATTATATCAGAGGGGAAATGGGTAGTTGATGTTTGGCTTTCATTGTTCTAAAACGACGCCTACTGTTAAAAGTGTAAACACGAACTGAATTGGAATCGCATTTAACGCTTAAAACAATGCAACAAAAATAAATTGTGACGTTTGCTCTGCCCGAGAGTGTACATATGTGTATGTGAGTGTGTAATTTGAATGGATCCAAATGTATGTGTTTGTGTGTGTGTGTATGAGTGTGTATGTAACCCTCTCATTATTTTTGGGCTCTGAGCTCGGCAGGCCTGTGCGCAAACAATTACTTCTGTGACAAATGGATTTCCTTTTGTTTTATTGAAAACATGTTCAGCCTATGCTCACACCCTCTTACCCCTTTGTGCATACGCCACATGTTGGCTGGCAAACTATTTCAATTACAGATGTGCGGCCATGGAGACCACCACAGAACACGGCAGTTTCCAGCTCACCTGTACCTGCCCCACTCACTTTTGCTTGCCTCTTCACTTACTTGTACCTGCGGCGGCAGCAGGCACAACTTATTCCAATAACAAGTGAATGTCTTTGCAAGTGTGAGGACATGTGAGGACATGTGTGTGTGTGTGTGTGTGTGTGTGTGTGTGTGTGTGTGTGTGTGTGTGTGTGTGTGTCTTTGTTTGTTTGCGTATGTGTGAGTGAACTAAGGCATTTGCCTTTGCACCAGTATTGAAATATTTATATGCAAATAAATAGTTTAGCGAGCTCTCAGCTTTGGTTGCGTTGTCGTTCGCAAAATACACGCACGTCTGTACATACATTGTGGGCGGCTAAGCTGGCGAAGGGGGCGTGCCAAAAGCTAAGTCGTAAAACACACGTTTACACACACTATCGGATACAGCATACGGCTGAAATACAGCTCCTTAATCTGGGGTATTATTACGCGTTAATTGTGTGTGGCATTTAATTGTTAATCTATTCTACTATGCGCGTAACGATCATTAATACCCTGTAATAAGAAATACATGATTTGACAGATGCTAAATTGGAAATATTCTATCTGAAAACTAGTGTCTGAATTCTATGCTTTATTTATTTCCGTTATCTGTTGTTAGTAGTACGTATTTGGTCTATAACGTGTGTATGTCTTGTTGTCGCCTACTGTTAATTATTGTTTCTATGGCTTGTGTACGCACGGCTTTAATGACTAGCAAGATAAGAAATTGTATATTACGTTAGGTCGTATGTTGTGGGAAAATATTACTCGGTAATTAGATTTAATTAGTTGGCATTTTAGATACCTTCTCATGTGCGTGCCTCCTAACTGAATGAGAAAATCAATAAAAGCTAAATGACACAGCAACAACATTACTGCAGCTCCACAAATAACAACAGAAACATATGTCTGTTTGTGGTATTTTCTATATTAATTGAAGTAGCTTGAAGTAAGCTACTTAAATTCCTAACTCTTCCTTATAATAAAGGCCTCACTCAAACTAGCTAATGATTAAATTCCATTTATAAAATGAAATTCACTGGAATTGCAAATATTCTACGTGTGCTCAAAGGTAATTAATTAACAACAAAAATCACAATTATTTTCAAAATATCGAATATTATATAAACATAGTAGTTTTTAATATACACAAGACAAACATTACAAGTTTACTTAATATTTTTTAGCTAGCAAAAAAGCTTAGAACATTCTTTTTAATATACTATAGTGATAAACTGTTTACTTTATATATTTTATAAAATGAAAAAAAAAATGCTCTGCCTGCAGCGAAATATTAATAAAATATTTTTTACCATTAAAAACAAATATTCAAAATATTTCTTAAAAAAAAAGTAGTACGTTAAAAAGGCAAAAAAGTCAAAATTTGCATGGAGCAGAAAATGTTTTTCAATAAGGAATCAATAAACAAAAATACACTTAAAATACATTTAAATGCAATCAATTAATTGTATTTTTCAAGAGTTTTGGCGTAAAAGCTTTTAAAAATGATCAATTGAAAATGAAAAATTGATAGTGTATAGTTGCTTAGAGAACCCTCTGGAAAAGGCTAGGCTTCAGTTCTTAAATATAGAGCTGTCAGGTTATATGGACGATACATGAACTATCTATATCAAAGTATCAACAACTTATAAATACGTATATGCGAAGAATGAGACTGCCTTTGAGCTGACTAGTAGACATCTTGAGCATATATCCATATATTTTATGGAATATATCTTATATACAATATAATATAATATTAACTTTATTGCTAATAAAGTGTGATTATAAAATTTATTTAAAAAGCGAAAGTTTTGTTGGTTTTTTTGTTACTTGAAAAGTTATTTTTAGTGCCACTTGTAAGTTGAAAATTTATTCGAGTCATGCAACGCCGGGTGGACTTACTCTGTATACACAAAGAAGATTCATAGAGAATGGGAAAAAAATGTTCTTTAAATGCCCAACAAATCTATAAATCTTAAGTCAAGTTTAAAAATCGATTTTTACACTTTACTAATTTTTATAGCCCATTAAATTATGAATGTGTAATAATGCATTAAGCTGGCTTTCAATTTAATAAATCGCGCACAGGAAAAACAATTTAGGCAAAAATGTTGTGGGACTCCCACATGCATTTGCATCTGAGGTAAATATGGGCTATGCGCATATATAAATATTGCGCATGAACATAGTTATTCTGTTGACTTTCATTACCTTGCGCAAATAGAGAGAAAGTCATTAAAAATTTTAATGAAGAAACTTTTTTTCTTTTGTTTCCGGCAGCGTCATCGTCAGCGCCATCATCATCGTCATCATCTTCAACAGCTTTGTCATTGTCGCCACCGCTTTAATTTTCTATTTAAATTTTGTTTTGTCTGTAGCTTTTCGCTACATGCTCGCATATTGTTAATAACAATCAAGCCAAACCAAGCCAAGCCAACCCAAGCCAACCCAAGCCAACCCAAGCCAACCCAAGCAAAGCCAAGCAAAGCCAAGGCAATTCAAACTGAGCAGTCTCCTCAGACTACTGTCGCGAGCCCTAGTGCTGTTAGTAGCCTCTTGCCTGGCGCCTTGTGTATGATTTATTAGAACGATAAAATGATTAAATTAAAATTGATTTAAATAATAAGGAAGTGAGGCAGCGCTGGCCAACAGCAGGCAGATGCTGCAAGCGACAACTAGCAGCACTTCACCTGACAACCCAACGAAGGCACCAGAAACGGCGAGCGTTTCTTGTTTGCAAGCCGCGTTAGCTTGTCTGCCATTTCAAAGAAATTTATTTCTGTCAATGCCAAAAGTTAGCCCAGGGCCGCAGCGTTTGCTTAGCTGGCGGCCCGGCCAACACCAAGAGTGAAAACTTACTAATTTATGCTAAATAGTCAACAACGCAGGCGTCTAGAGCCATTGCCGTCGTACGACATGGCGTATGATTAACCTAAATGTTATACTTGTCGTTGACTTGACGTCTGTCCTGTTGCCCAATGTCGTTTTACATTTGAAATGGAAAAACTACAAAATACAAAATAACGCTGAAAGGCATTTGTTTTTATTTTTCCTGGGAAAAAGGCCCTCGGTCCCATTGCGTCCTCGTTGCTTGTTTGTTTGCTTGGCCCATTCAAAAGGCCAACTAATTTGCTGAGCAATAACACTGGCCCCGCACTGCAGGCAATATTTTTTGTAACATGCTGCAAACTATTTGCCCAAATGAATAGAGCTTAATTCAAAAAGGTCGAAAACGTGCTAACTAATTAATTGCCCACAATATCTGGAATAAAAGCTTAATCGAACTATTTATCAACTTGTAGTTAGGTAAAACACACCCATAAACAGGTTTAAAGACGTGCTGAAAAATAAGCCAATATTCATTTCACACACTTATAGCTCACCTCTTGAGCAAACTGCGGCTTCTTCGTCGTGGGGATCTCGGGGCTGCACAGCTGCAGCTCCTGTTGCTGTTGCCGTTCAAGTTCCCGTCGAATGCAATTTCTCGTTTCACTGCCTGCAGCTAGGATGTTGCTGTGGTTGTAGCTGTTGCTGTTGTCCCTGTTGTTGGTTTCGTTGGTATTTTCGGATAATTTTTCTTATATATTGCTTGGCATCCTGTCGCCTTGTGCTCGTGTGGGGCTTTTTACTCGCGTAGCGTTCCAAATTGAATTTCACTTGGCTAATATATTAGCATGATTAATCGCTTAACGAAGCAGTTTCTTTTCCGCGGAGCCCTCGAACAGAATCCACACGGGACGAGTATTAAGTAAAATATAATTAACTTGTTTCTTTTAAGTAGTTTGCAGCGAGTTTTTTAATTGCTCTTTTAATTGGTTTTCAACTTTTTTTTTTGTAAGATAATCCAAATAATACATAGGATCTCTATTCAATCTAAGATCCACTATCTTAGCATATACAAACTAAAACTTGTTTATGATTACAGATATTATTTGTATTTGTTCAAAGTTTAAAAAAAAAAATCTGTTTACGCAAAGTAAATCAAATTTACCCAAAAATGTTTGCCAAAGCATTATTTTAATTGAAGTAATTTCCCATTGATTTTAAATTAGGAACATATATAGATACATATATATACATTACCATATATTATATTTTTTACTAAGTACAGTGAACTCTGAACTATCGTAAAAATAAAAAAGTCCTAGTTCATTGCAACTACCAGAAAAATTCCAATTTCAAATCATATTTTTGTAATAATTTAAAACCTAAACAATTATATTTATAATTTATAGATAATATGTTTTCTTTTATATTAAATTGTTGTTTTATTAAATAAATATATTGAACAAGACATTTAACAAAAATACTATTTTTACTTCTATTGAAATGTATTTTAAATTGTATTTAATTTATTTAATTGACACTTCTTTCACAAAATAAATGTATTTATTTAACTACAGTTTAATTTGGTTTAGCGAACTTTGTTTTATCAGTTTTATTTGTTCATTGCACTGCACTGCGAAGACGTTCACAAATATTTGGCTGTATTGCGTACCAGGGAGCAACGCGTTCTGAACGTCACTGATGTAACTAACGCGAGTGAATAACTTCAAAAACAACGCGAAACTTGGCAAACGGCAGCAGTGGCGGCGACAGGACATACCACGACAACGACTAACGGTGCCGACAGCAGTGTGGCCAACGACAAACAGCGACGATGTGCGACTTCGTGCTTGGCACTGAATGACGAGCCCAAAACACTTGCTGGCATTAAAGAACCTCAAATCGTGGCGCGCAACCAAAACACGAGGACGATGATGGCCGTTCAGGTTGCAAGAAGCGACCATCGCACAGCTCGTGCGGCACTCACTCACACACACACACACACACACACGCTCACATCCTTATATATACACATTAATATATATTTGTTGCAGCGGCCCACTGTTCACTTGTGATAGCACACTTTTGGACGCTGCGCTCGGCTTCAGCGCGCGCGCCGGCAAAGCATACAACGGACGAATTGGCGCCAAAAACCGAACAGAGCAATGCGCAGCCGTGAAACTGTTATACACTTGATGCAGCCGTTGCGTAGCACAGTTGACTCCAGGTCCGCTTCAGCGCAGCACTGAATTTTATACTCGCCATATAATTTGAAAGGGGAACTTAAATGAAATATATAAAATTACATATATTTAAATTAATTAAAAAATAATGGTTCAAATATAACTGGAAATTAGTTTTTTATGAAATAAACTAAAATGCTCATATGTTCTAAGCTTTTTATCTGACGAGAAGAAATGTAGATTAAAGCATCGAATGCAAACACCTTAAACAGATACAAACATTTCCATTAATTGATTAATATAAAATATATGAATAAGATATTTTATATTTTATATTATTTATTTCAATTAAAATATATAAATAATATATTTAATAGTTCATTTTCATCAAGAGATCCGACAATATATTTGTCCACCTAATCATTGAAACATATTAAACAGTAAGCCGGTTGCGGTTGACTTGCTACCCAATTCTTTTGTACTACCTTTAGTCAGCAGGCAACAGGTGTTGATTCAATTTAATATAGATATATATATATATATATATATATATATATATATATATATATATATATATATATATAGATATATATCCTATGTGTTCTGTGTGTATATATATATATATATATATATATATATATATATATATATATATATATATTTGATGTACTATACATTGGCCTGCTGGCAGCAATAATCGGTAGAGATTGATTGATTGATATTAAGCTACACGTTATTTCTTCATTTTAAGCTGAACTTACATACGTCTCAGTGTTAACGTTATGCAGACTAAATAAATTAAGTCTTAACGCAATACTTTCATCATTATGATAAAGACGACAGTATTTACACTTGAAATGCTTTGAATGCCATAGATTGCAATTTGTTAATTTGACATCAACTAAGTTTCGACCTGCTAAAATTTACAGCCAACAATGTGACATAAACAAGAGCGCTGAACGCCATTTAAAAAGTTGTTAAACAAACTTTCAAATTAAACTCTCGGGTGCTTAAATTGTGCAAATGCCTTTCACGCACACAAGCAGCCAAACAAACATCTACACACCCATACTCTCTAAATGCTGCATTATGTTGACGTGTGTAGCTTAACAGTTGAGTTCTTCTGCTGGCTTCCTCAACGTTTATTGCATTTCATATGAGTTCATGCCGTTTTCATTATAATGCCCATGCCATGGCAGAGGTGCAAGAAGACTCAAATAATATAACACTGTGAATAGACGAAATAATCAAGCATACGCAGAGCAGACCAAGGAGAAGCTCACACTTTCTACTTTGCTGAGCAGATTGGACAGTTTCTATTGCTGGCAACTCTGTTAAGTTGCTTATGATTGCATTGAATATTGATTCAAATGATTCTTAACATTCATAAAACCAAAAAGGATTGGAAATTCTTTTAGTGCATAAATATTGATCAAAATACCATGGGAACATTCATTTGACATCCCTTTTAACAACTTGCTTATATAAGTAGCTCAAATCCAGCAACAAATCGATGCGCTTAAACTTTGAACCTGCTTTAGCAGTCGCTGGGAACTGCAGCAGCAGGCGAAATAAAGAGAAAGAAATGCCAAGTGTAAATGGGAAAACGGAAAAGCTGAATAAAGAATAGCAAAACCAAAGAAATGGAACGGATTTAAAATGCATAACATCAATTATACAAAGTTTTCTTAATTTTCTCAAGTTCATAATTCAAATTGAGGTTCACATGCATGCCAAGCTCTTTCAATGGCAAGCAGTAAAGACAAAAGTTAAGAACTTACGTGCACACACAAGCACATTTACATTCACATACACACACTAACACACACACACACACAAACACAGACACATTGAAATATGCACACATACTGTGCGTTTGTTTATTCCTCAATTGCGTACAAACATTTGCATTTGCAAAAGACATGCTAAAAGCATTGCCAGCACTAGGACCTGTCTTCACAGAATTCAAGTCCTTGCAGCTGCCATTCTGAATGTGTGCGTGAACTGTGCCTGCCCTCAGCAGCATCTCTGGCTTCGCCTTTATCTTGATGTTGCAACTGGCAACTGGGATCTACCGGGATGCACACACTCACACACACACACACACACGCACATACACGCAAACATTCTATATGTAAATTTTACACTTCTTTAGAAAATTATTCAAATTACTTGCAAAAAGTCAGAGCGCAGCTGAAATCAATGCAAGCGGAAGTGAATATAAACAAAATGGCGTCGCTTGTATCAAGTCACAGTGCAGCCTTGGCCGCTTTTGCAGCTCATCAGCCAAATTGACAAATCTGTGCCCAAAGTCAACTCAAACATTTGCGAATATGTATTTTAGCCGGCATTTGCCAAGCGGACGACAATCATCAATCACCGCTTGGCACTTGGCTTCATGGCTGGTAATTCTTTAATATTATTAAATAATTAACAGGCATTTGGTGGCTTGTTTATGATTTTGACACGAGCACAGCACAAAGCACAGACGCTAACAGCAGGAGTATTTATGAAACTCTGCGGGGATTCAGTCATCAAAAGATAAACGCAATTATAGCATAGTTAGGTGGCCCCCATCGGAGCAAGGAGCGGGGCATGGGGCAGGGGTCTTAGCGTCAAATGAAGACAATGCCGCGGTGCTAAACATGCAAATTAGCGTGCAAAAGTTTGACACTGACGAGCACCACGAAGGAGTTAAAGTTCCTTTTAAGCCAAATTTGCATATTTAAATGGCTTAAATGCGGGCACTTGGCACACGGTCTGTTGGTAACATGCAGAAGCTCATCTTGTGCCCTGTCAGCGACTTGTTGTCACGTTTCTCTTGGCTCATAAAAGTAAGATTGAATTTTGAGCGGGCGAGCGACAAACGCCAACTGAATCTAGGCAGCTGGGGCGGTAAGCAAGGATATATATATATATATATATATATATTTATATATATATATATATATATATGTATTTATATATGTATATATGCTGACTAGGGCTCGCGCTGCTGGCTTTGCATGTCTAACCAGAAAGTTTACATGACTGCGGCGCTGTCTGCGCTTAATAGGCCAAATGAACTTGAACCTCAGCGACGATGGAGCCGACAAGCCATCAGTTAGGGGCCAAATTGTTGCACACGCGTGTGCTGAAAGCTAACCTAAAAGGGAAAGTTTCTGATCCTGTCGCAGCAACCGGAAGTTATTAACGCACGAGCAAGAGTGAATCTGGCCTTTATATGTTAATGTCTTTGCATGTGCAGGAAATTAAATTGATGGTTGTCATTGAACATTTTATTTTACTATTTTATAGTTTCATGAAGTTTCTCAGTTAAAAGTTTAAATCTCCGCGCAGAAAATTCACAAAAAAATCATTTGAAATTACTTTTAAAATCACAAACAGCTACAAATATTTGCGAATAATAAATTGTATTACTGTTTGAGATAATACATAGCGACCTTGGTAAGCAATCTCTTTTTCCTGAAACTGTAAAAGGACTTAAAAATTCCTAGTCCTCTAGCTCCCTAGTTGCATTTAAAGAGTTTTTTCTCGGCTACATAATATAGAGACAATTCACTTTTGATTTCTCAATAATATTCTAACTATGTTGCATTTCAAGCAGAATGTGGAAGTAACAACTAACATATAACTCTTGAATTGGCCACTTTACTTTTTTCTATTTTTATAAATAACTGCCTTAGTCCTTTGCTGTTTATTAGCCCAGATAAGCTGGCTGAGCTGTCTTAGCCGAAAACATGTGTGGCAAGTCACATTTATATAGAACGGTCTCGTTTAGTGTCTGTTATTGATCATATCAATTGACTTTAACTCAGTCAAATCACAGCAAAGTGTTTGCCTCACAAATTTGTAGCATTCCTTGGCGCAGTCAAAAGTATTTGAAAGATGTGAGCAGAGCAAATAAATCATACTGCCAAAGGCAACTAAACAACAGCTCAATCGTCAAGACATTCAGGACGAAAACGCGCAATGATAAATCGAAAATATTTTTAGTTGTTTACTCAAAACAGAGTCGAACAAGTGACGGGGCCGACGGCCAACCAACTGGTGGCAAGAAAATCTGTCACACAGCAGTTCTTCCTGTCCGGCCCCCAATGAAAAGCAACTTGAAATTCTCCAACCACTCGACATAAAATGAGGAGGGAGACCGTCGCTTAATGAACGTGCAAACAGTCGAACAAACAGGAGATTATGCTGCCGCTGGACAGAGGGCCAGGCCAACTCACAGCCAGAATTGCTGGGTAAACATCTTGTACGTCCTTGTCCACTTGTAGCAGCTCGATCTCACCCCATCCCATGCCATCCAATCCAGACGGCATTCAAGTGTTAATTGTGTGCGTGATTTAAGCTTTACCCAGCGCAACGCTCACCAAGCCTATGCTGTCCGCCAAGAATAATTGCTTTTTGATTGAGTTCAATGTACATGGGGCTTTGTCTGTTCGACAAATGGAACTCGAATGCTCAAAAACGCTTTGCTCATCGGCTGTGGCACACTGCAGCAGCTTCAAAACAAAATGTACTATCCGCAGGAGCTGCCACATCCAACGGCACGTCGGCCACTTTATGGGAATTACATCAATAAAACTGTGCCACGTCATCAGAAACTCGGTGGCTGCTGCAAGGATGGCAAGTTTGTTGGACTGATGATTCCCTATCTCAAAAAGTATTGTGCTCATTCTTCAGTGCATGGCTTTCGTTATTTGACGGATCCAAAATTGCGTCATTTTGAAAGGTGAGCCTATACTATTCAGCACTTTATGACATGCAATAAAAAATATATGAAAAGAAAGTGTAAATGCTGTACTGGCCGACTAGTAGATACCCTATACGCAATTGTTGTAAGCATGTCAAGAAAAATCTGATAATTGATTTCGATTAGCTTATAAAAATGTCTTCTGATGAGCATATGAATATGAGTTAAGAAAATGTGAATTAAATTTGATTGAGAACTGAGTGAGGAAGTTAAATATTTTAGATAATTGCTTAATACACACGTTCAATGAAGATAGTTTGGTATCTGGAAATGCATATCTACTGCTACTGAGTGTTAATCGACAAAATACATTAAAAATCGTTCATCATTTACTTTTCAACTCTTTAGATTCATTTGGTTTCTGATTTTGGTGGGTACCTTCATTTGTGCCACGATTGTCTATGTGGACCTGACCGAGTTGTACAACTCCGCACGCGTACACACGACTATTGAAGACACTATGCAGCCGATATTCTTTGTGCCATTCCCGTCTGTGGGTCTTTGTCCACGCAGTCGCATCCATTGGCCAAAATTGCAAGAGGAAATACCGGAAGAGTTCATTGGCAGCGATGCCAGTGCCGAGAAGAAGGAGCTGTTTAGAAGCTTTTTTGCAGCCGCGTCTGGTGTGCACTTGAATGATATGCGGAGTCTGGGAAGCTTCTTTGAAAATGCAACTCTTGCTTCAAAGATAAGGCAGCTAGATGGATTGGATGTTGCGAAAGTATTGGAAGCTATGAGTCTAGAGTGCAATGACTTCTTTACAAGCTGTAACTGGAGGGGCAAGCCACACAACTGTTGCGAGATCTTTGAGCTGCAACGCACCGAATTCGGTTTCTGTTGGGTCTTCAATTCGGCAGTTAGTGCAGAGATGCGACAACGAGCGGTGAGTTCCTGTCAAGGAATGTTGGTCGCAAATCCATAAGTATCTCAATTATAGAAGGAAGACAAGTACTATCCACGCCGCACTGCCCAATCTGGACCTGGTACTGGCCTGGAAATATTTATGCGGTTAAACAAAACACTTGCTAAGGCTGGCTTACGTGGTATGTACGTTATGATTAAGCAGCCTCAACAATGGAGCGAGGCAGCGCGTCTGGTGCCACATGACTGCCACAATCGAATCAGCATGGTGCCGCGATACACTGGCTCCGATTTCAGAACCCGAGCTCTTACTGCAAAAGTCAGACGTTGTATTTTTCCCGATGAAGTCCATGATCCACTCTATAAGAATCTGCCGGGGTTTGTTTACTGGCGTGGCAACTGTCGGACCAAATGCCATCAGGAGCATGTGGTTAACCTCTGCAAGTGCTCACCCACTCTTCTGTTTCCCCGTCATCACAAAGGTGCGTAGAACGTTGAAATAATGTAAAATTTCTTAAATATATAAATTGACCTTACTTTAGATAACTTTTCGGAGTGCAAAGCCTCCGATTTCAAATGCCTGTATGAACATCGATGTAAGTAAATTCATAAAAAAATCAATAGGTATTCTAAATATTCCTTAAAGTGACTTTTAGCGTGGAACGGCTGCCTCTGGAGCAAGAGTATGTGGATAATGTTTATAAGGATAGCATGACGTGTGAATGCCTCAACAGCTGTTCACAGCTCATCTATGATACCATCATTGGCAGCAGTGCCATGGAGTATGACAGTATAACTAGCAGATTCTCAAGCTGATTACAACAATTCTATTTTATAGACCTCAAGAGCTGACTGATGGTGCAATTAGCATGCATCTGGACATATTCTTCCAGTCATCCTGGTATATTAAATATCAAACACACATGCGCTTTACCTTTGTGGAGCTGCTTGGTAAGCTCATTTAATAATTCAACGAATACTTCAGAATCTATCTGCTTAAATTACAGCTAGTTTTGGTGGCATTATTGGTTTGTTTCTTGGCGCCTCACTGCTCAGCGCAATTGAGTTGATCTACTACGCCACAATTGGCCTATACTTATATTTATATCACGACAACAGGAAGTCCAAGCAGCCGCCTGTGGCACCACAATCACCAGCTCCAATAACACTACAATTCCGACGCAAAATAACACCCACGAAGATTATGTATTGATATAATAAAAAATAACTACTCAGCTTATCCTATCAAAAGGTTATCAAGCTCGTATTAAATCTAAGACTTTTACAATATTTATTTTGATCAGATCCATTTTTAATATCATACATGTCGCTTGAGTATTATTTTATTTGTGAAATAAAACTTCATGAATCCATGCAGAAAGTCACTTTGTACAAAATCAATAACATTCACCAGCCATTGGCTCTGCTACTAAACGGATGTCGCAGTTTGCTTTTGAACTTTGCTTCCGCAGCGTCCGCCCCTTGGTGGGTGTGACTCACTTCGTTACGAAAATAACGCAGTCCCGTGGCCCATTTCTTTTTGAGATTTTTACGTAGAATGGCATAGTAGTTGTTATCATAAAGGTGTAGAGCAAATCCCACTGTTAAGAAGTAGATTAGTTCAACTCCGCTGACCATAGAAGCGCCCAGACAGAGACCAAAAATACCCCCCAGATTAGCTAAAATAAGAAAGTATTAATAAAAATTTTGCATTACGAATAACGGAATACCAATCAAGTCTATACTGGTAAACTCGAGGCTAGTTCGATACGTTATCATCATCTCCACTTGGTAGTGTACATCCAATTTGAAAACCTTTAAAGCCGATGATGTGGGCCTATAAGCACAGGAGTACAGATATGAGAGCTTTAACTATAGATATATGTATAAGTAAACTATTACAATTCCCTTGGAGACAGTGGCAGCGTGGTTGTTGAGGTAAAGTATTCCAGCAAATTACAATTGACCAGGCAGGGACAGTTCATGCCCGGCTTGTTGGTGGTGAAGTAACTATCCTCCTCCAAATGTTTGTCATAACCGAAAATATCTGCAAATTACATTTTAGTTAACTGCTGATGCTGTTCAAGTTGCATCGGACTCACCATTGTGACGCGAAATGCAGCGCAGGCTAGACGCAGTGCAGCTCTTGACTTCAGTTCAGAAAAGTGACGAGGTAAGTTCGAGAAATCTTACAAACGGTCAGCTCACCTTTTCCATTTCTTAAAAAGAAAATTGGCAGCGAACAATTGCACAGCTTGACCAAATAGGACTCGTGACAGTTGGTGAGGCAGTTGGCGATCAAGGCACTCGTATTAAGTCGACTCGAAGCATCGCTAATGCCAAAGTCAATTTGCTCATCCTTAAAATGGCAATTGCGACGCTTCGGCGATATGTTTCGTGTGGTCTCGTCAGTACGTGTCATCTGGGGTCGCACTGCCACATGGGTTTCTGTGTTAGGCTTTATGGAGTAGACCACATTCGTCATTTGAGTCGGCTTTTTGATCATGATCTGCAAATTGGTGAATTCAGTGGAAATCTAATTCAATAAACGCTATAATCTATTCACAAAAACATTATCCGTGACTGAGGAACCGGGCCGCTTAAAACTGTCATTCAACAGTAAATTGAAGTTGAGACCCGAACTCTGACCCGCTTTGGCGTTATGTCTCGGATAGAAAGCGGAACCCTCACGCTCTATAAGCGCATGGGAACGGATCGATATTTCCGAGTTGAATACCAAGCACAGCCCATACTCCGTCTTCTCCAACACAAAGTAGTCGCAACAGTTGAAGGACGTATGCCGCCACTTACAGGAGCCCGGCACCAGAATATCCTCACAGCTCAATGCCAGAAACTGAGCTAAAGATTTGAGCGGAATGAAATCCACAATCTCAAGATTTGTATCCTCCATTTCAGCTGTACTAAACTCAAAATTGTCAAATCTCAACGTCTCCATGTATCTGACAAGTGTGCCAAATACTTCAACGATATCTTCACTAGCATTTGCTGGGAGAAACTGAGCCTTGGCTGCATCCAGCTTGCTCCAATTCACGCGATTATCCGTACACACAGCCACAGCTGGGAATTGCACATGGAACACAGGATACTGCGAGTCTTCAATAACTGTTTGCAGCTTCTGCGTTCCATAACGTTCCGAAAGCAGCATATAAAAGGAACAGCACAGCGTTACGCTAGTGATGAGTAGCACGCCCCAGATCAGCCTGCATATAGAGTATGTTAATGAACAGGCCTAAGCACAGCTCATAGGCAGCACCTCTCAACATTATGTAGCTGCGCATCATAGAGATAGCGCACACAATGTATCGTAGATCTCTCACAATAGTATCGAAAATAGTTGCGCACCAGCTCCATGAAGCTCTTGTCCACATCCTTAGCTGCTGCCTTGGCAGCGTTCGCCACCGTAACCATTTTGTTACTGTGCACGCTGACAGCTCGCTCTGGCTTTATTTACACGATTCTCGCATAAGTTTCCACTGATAATTGCAGTGCTGAGTGTATGTTCGGATATCCATTAATGCTAACAGTTCTTGTAATTGAGTTGTTGTGTTTCAATTGACAGATAAGCCCATTGACAGATATACGGCTGTAAACTTGTGATATTAATATCGCCACTGCTGTTCATTGATTAACTGCCACGCCCGTCAATCAGTTCATCGAAATGAGTACCGTGATTAAGTTGTCGGAATGCAATGACAAGAATGATGATGACAAACTGTCCCAAGTTAGGCCAAAAGACAAGTGCCTGCGCTTCAGACGGTAAGCACTTAATAAACAAAATTATAGTCTTAACTTTTCTGCAATTGCTACCCTCAGCCTAACCCGTATTATACTAATGTTCGTTGGCTTTGCGCTGACCATCTACGTCTGTGTATTATCCTCGGAGCGTTACTTCCAGTATTGGGTTCAGACCACAATCGATCGTACCGATGTTCACGTCTCGGAGATTGCTTTTCCAGCCATCACCATTTGCCCCACCCACGTAACTCCAACAGCGCAAAAGAATCCCAATGAGCAGCGGCTAAATTTGCTCTATAATATAGTACAGAGCTTTCACTGGCGCATCACCCCCTTTGAGCATTTCACACAGTTGAATATGAGCGAATTCGAGGAATTTAATAATCAAACATTGCTTAACGTCGACAGTATATTTGACCTTGGCTACATCTGCAAGGACTTATTTTTGGAATGCACGTGGCGCCGCCAAGAAGTGGATTGCTGCAGTTTGCTTTTTCGAAAGTTAAAACTGGGTTCCTGTTATGTATTCAACTCGATACTTGCCGAAGGTGCCGATCCCACATGGCCTTGGTCTGTAGCCGATGCTGGTCTCAAAAGTGCACTAAATATCAAGGTTAATCGGTTTATAAATGGCATCAGGCTGACTGCCATAGGGGTAAGCAACCCAAAAAATAGTTTATAGGCTTTATATGGTGATACTAGCAACCTATTCTAATCATATTACAAATGGATATCGAAACTTCCTGTTTATCGGAACTAACTGGGCGTATTGCATGAAATATGAATGTGTGCCAAAAAAAAAGAGTTGATAAGGTCGTGTCAGAATCAATTTGCTTATCATACAAATTAGCAACCTAATATAAACCTACTCTGTGATACTTTTATTTATTAGAATTTTAAATTTTAGGTAATTTTCTTCAATGGGGTTATGAGTTAGTTATAGGACTCTGCTTAGAGATTATTGAAATTTCAGAGATATAGTAAAAAAAAGGGTATTTTAAAGAAATTAAATTCATGAAGTTAAACTGTATAAAGCCAGTTCCGACAACTTAGTTAATCAAAATCAAAAACAATCATTATTTAAGTGCTCGAACAGAAGTTGCAATAGATTTACTGCAGCTACAATTTGTTAAGTCTTAATAAGTATATATAAAATTAAGAATCCAAAGCTTGCAAAACTTATTTACAGGCTATGAGTTAAGTGATTTATATTATTAATAATTCTCTTCAAAATACTTAATACTTAAGTTCTTATTTCTTCAGGTCATCGTACAGGAACCAGGTCAGTATGTGGGCTCCAGTGTGACATATTCCACAGACGATCGCATTGTTGTCGGACTGCAGCCGCTGCACTTTACAGCCGAGCTAGCTGTTAAGGCACGCCCCGTGAATATGCGATATTGTTATTTTCCGGAAGAGCTGACGCAGTCCTATTCCGAGTGCATAGTTGGATGCCATCTACGTTACATATCGAAGAAGTGCGATTGTTATCATAAACTAGTCCCACCAACCAATATAAATCTGATAGATGAGGAGAACATGCGACTATGTACAGTTGCGGATTTGCCGTGCATGCAGAAGAACGGAGGTAATTATTTAGCATGCACTGTACAAATGGTATTTTTCTAACGCATTTAAAAAGTTTCGCTTTTTTACATGGGCAACATAATTGAGGAGTCTAAAGACAATGTCTTCAATACCACCGATTGCAAGTGCTATCCCACCTGTGACCACACTCAGTATCATGCGTCTACATTTACGGATAGCCTCAGCAGCTCCGACACCAGAAGAAATTACATTGAGATTGACGTCTACTTTCAGGAGGAGACCCTTTTCTCATATCGCTCCACACTGCACATAACAATACTTGACTTGATGGGTAAGTTTTTTCTATAGATTTTCCAGCCTTTTCTTTCAATTTCTCATTGCTTTATTTATTCCACAGTTTCGTATGGTGGCATAGCTGGTTTGTTTCTGGGTCTATCGGTGCTCGGAGCCATAAATAGCCTACTGGATCGCATTACTTGCAAGCCCACATCCCATCCCATTAAACCTGATCCCGAAGTTAAAAGAGCCTCACGTATTTTTACCTGTAATCAAAGTAACGTGATCGACGAAGAGGGATGAGCAGAACAAAATAAATTGAAAAAGAGCAAAGGAAACCTTGAACGTATTCTCTTATTAAATATTTCTTTAGATCCCAGAACTTGGCTACCTGCCTTAGCAGTGGAAAATTTCCAAGGGGCGCAACGGCAACAACTGTGAGTGCGCATTGATGATATTCCACTTGTCCAAAAAAAAAATGTCCTCAAACAAATACTTGAAGATTCTTTGACCCGAGAATAAGATTTCAATCAAAGCCCTCCCCAACTGAACAGGCGACCAAATAAACGTTGAGCCTCTTGCTTAATTAAAATACAGACATACTCTACACTAAATCGATCCATTTACTGTTTATAGTCTTTTGATTGTATAAACGATAAACAAAAACAATCTTAAGTTTACTATATCACATTATATGCTCTAAATTTGATAGCTTAGGGAATATCTCGGCTCTGCTCTACTATTTTTAGTTTTGATTTCTTGAGAATACGAATATATAATAACTAAAACTCAAATTCTAATAATTCCATAATAAATATAAGTATCATCAAACCAATAAAGAGAATATTCACGTCGTTATGTCATTCGAAAAACTGTTCCCTCTTAATTCAAGAGTAGGTAGAGGAAGCTGATGATCGACGCATACAGGTATAAATAGTGGCTGTGTAGAGCCAACTGTTAGCAGTGCAAGTTTGATCGTCGAGCCGTACACTACAAGGAATCAATATGAAATATTTCGTTGCTATCTGCATGGTGATTGGCATGGTGAGTAATTAACAGTTTCACGGCCGATCAATGTTCTGAACAATCTACTGATTCGTAGGTCTCAGCCGAGTATGTCATCAAGAATAAGGAAAATATGCTGAGCTATCGTGAAGAGTGCGTCAAGGAACTGAAAGTGCCAACTGAACTGGTCGAGCAATACCAGAAATGGGTGTATCCCAATGATGCCGTCACACAGTGCTATCTTAAGTGCGTCTTCACCAAGTTCGGTCTGTTCGACATCCAGTCTGGCTACAATGTTGAGAACATTCATACCCAGTTGACCCGTGGATATGCAAACCACGACGATGTGCTGCATGGCCAGATTGCAGCCTGTGTGGATAAGAACGAACAGGGCTCGAACGCTTGCGAATGGGCTTGGCGTGGCGCTGACTGCCTCCTTAAGGATCACTTGAAGCTGATACAGCAGAGCCTGGCACCCAAATCCTAATTTATATCTTTAACCTCCGAACGAACCAATAATATTGTAATTTTCATTAATAAAACTTTGAGTGTCATATGTAGAGTTAACCCCATAGTTTTGTCACTTGGCAACGCCCACTCACCTTTATTATTAATCAACTTAACATAAAGCTGTCAGCGCTCCATGGGTACTGCTCAGTTATCATGTTGCTGTACACTAAGGAACTCGTGGCGCCGCGACCCAACTTCACCCAGGGTCTGCTACGCTTCAAACCGCAACGGCTGCGGCAAAAGTATGAAAAGATGCTGCGTAGAGCGTTTGCCCACTCGACAATACATGGCGTTCAGAATATCATTGAGGAGCAACACGTTTGCGCTCGCTACTTTTGGCTGATAATTGTGCTGATAGCGACATTTGGATTGCTGATTGTGTTCTCCATGTTGGAGCAACAGCATAGTGAACAGCAGCTGGTCAGCGTGGTGGAAACTACACAGTTTCCAGTTTATAATATTGAATTTCCAGCGGTTGCCATTTGTCCGTTTAATCATGTTAACTGGATGCGCGCCTCAACGGCTGAGCATCGTTTTCTGCCCAGAAATGCAGATTCATATGTACGCGAGTCCTTCCACCAACTACTCGTTCGCATGGAGCAGCTAAACTTTGGTAAGTTTCAAACACTCGGCGCGCTGTCCAAACAAAATCTGTCCGCACTGGCTAATGTGAGCCTCATCAAGCTGGCCAGTTACTTGGCCTATCGCTGCGATGAGCTCTTCATGCCGGGTTCCTGTTTCTTCGATGAAACTAAATACGAATGCTGTCAGCTGTTTGTGTCGGAATACACTGAGAAAGGTGTTTGCCTGGTGTTTAATTCGCTGATTTCCGAAGAATCGCGCAAAAAGAAGCTGATCAGCGAGTTTTATCCCTACAAGCTAAGCACCGCCGGCGAAGGCTCTGGTCTGCAGTTTATGCTGCGCCTTAACGATTCTTTTTTGCGAGCTGGCACCCAGGTGCCCTTTTCCATGAACGTATGTTGAAATATCGACCTTAAGCACCTGCCTAGTTAATATTACTAAACAATACGTGCCTTTCAGCTAATAATCAAGAACCCCAATCAATGGTCAAACACCATGAACTACCATCTTTATGCAAACACTGAAAACTTTGTGTCAATAGACCCGATGGTCATACAAACCTCCAAAAACACTGACATCATGGATCCGGTCAAGCGACGTTGCTATTTTGAGGTAAGTGCACAAATTCACGCCGACTATTAAAAACTTTTAACTAACCAAATTGTAAAAGAACGAGCGACATCCGTACTTCCCGTATAAGACTCTACCCTACAGTCGCTCCAATTGCATTTCCAGTTGCTTACAGGCGTCTGTGCAATACAACTGCAATTGCTCCATGCCCTTGTATTTGCCAGTTATAGGTAAGTTGCCGAGATGTCACTTAAATGAAATCCAATCGCATCTTCTTTCAAGACGATACTAGGGAGTGCACTGTGCTGGACTTTCCATGCCTTCATCGACACTCGGATGTCTTTGGGTATGTGAAGACCCTTGACCAGGATAGATACATCAAAGATTCACGACGTGGTCAGCTGTGCCTGTGCCCAAATAGCTGCAACGTCCAGTTGTACCAAACGTATCTGAATGTGCGTCATTTGGATAAGTAAGTCAAAATACACCATCAGCTTCTTTAGCCTCATTCTGTGCCCTCTTCCACTACAGCTTTAATACGACAAATACCACAGTCTCAAAAAGAATTAAAGCAGAGATCTATTATGGCCAGCGGGTATTAATGAAGATTGAAACTAAACTAAAATACAACTTTGTCAATTGGGTCGCTAGCTTTGGTGGCATTATGGGTCTTTATGTGGGTGCCTCGACGCTGAGCTTTGTCGAACTGGGCTACATAGTGTATCAGGTTTTGAAGTCGTTGCTTAAGGATGCGTATGCTCAAGTAACTTCAAAATTATAATCAAAATGCATTTAATCAGTTGATTGATTGAGAGTAAATTAAAAAATACTTATGGTTATTTCTGTTTTGTTTCCTGGTCAGTCGGGTAGCGTATATAAATAGCCGAATTGGGCACAGCAGCAGGTGTCTCTGAGAACTGATCCAAGTAGGAGCATCCAATGGCAAGAGCGCTGCCATCGGCACTGAAGTTAAGCGATGATATGGATGTGTCGTACTCGTGGAACTGACACAAACGCTTCTTGTTGAAGCCATCCCAAATGTTTACGATGCAATCAGAGCCGCCGGTGGCGAATGTGTGATAAACATTGTGGAAACTAACCGCATTAACTGGATAGATTTGCTCAATATTATGATCCCTGTTGCGATGGCACTTAAATGCAAACTTTCGACGTTGCACCTCAGGATCGTGGTCGAGGTATTCAACAGCCACACGACCCTCAATAGAGGACATGACATAGCCTTCCTTATTGGGGAACAGGCGAATACAGCGCGTTTGGTACTTCAATGATGATTCGCGCTTCATAATATAGCTGTCCGTTTTACGCAAATCCCAAATTAACACCTTACGATCGGATGTAGCCACCACAATCTTCTCATCAATCACAGACATGGAGTAAACCTTGCCGTTGTTCTGTTCAAAGCAGCCAACACAACGCTTTTCGCGCATGTCCCACAGTTTGACTGTCTTATCCCAGCTGCCGGTCAAGATGCCATTGACATACTCCGCATGCTCCACACAACGGATGGGATCATCGTGAGCACCCACCAGAGTTTCAGCTTGCGTATTCACATCGTACATTCGAAGTTGATTGTCCAGTCCGCCGCTCACGACATGCACAATATTCTGTTACAAGAGTAATTAATTATGGCTACACGCGACATATATGAAAATGTATTTAACAAACCATGAAGGCACAATCCAAGATGGGTGCATCCTGTACAAATTTTTGACGCATTGAGTTTGCCGCCACATCGTAGAAGCGAAGCGTTCCGTCCCAAGATGATGCTGCCATATACTGGTTGGATTTGGAGCCAAATTTGACAGCCGATATAAGGTCCTCGGGTGGATTGTTTAACTTAAACTCTGACGGACCCATTTTATGTGACTAAATTAATATACTATATTAACAAATAACAAATACGATTCCAAGCCGATGCAATCAAGCGGCAACAAAAATTACCAGAAAATAACAATATAATTGCGTGAAATGGTCACCCTGGCGTTTATTTCATCGCATGCAGCTCTGTGTGTGTCCAGCTACAAAGCTCTGACTGCTCTAAAACCGTGGTGTATACAAATAAAAAAAGTCCGTTAACTTTGAAACTAATCTAAAATTGACATTTATTTTAAGCAAACAATTGGTATCACAACTAAAAAGCTTTAACAACTACTCTAATATTTTGGAAGTACATATCTTGGTGGTTGCGTTTAGAATATTAATTGAGCGATTGACAACATTATTTGTCTTTATTCTTACATGGCGTCAACGATCCATCGTCGGCAGTGCTCAACGCAATGGCAAACTGAGCAGCATAATAGGTGATCATGATTTGCAGCCGTGGGGACGGCAGCTCCACACTCAAGAACATGGTTACTGCAATCAGCGCATCCGATATGACAAACAGGGCAGCGCCAAAGGCACAGAAGATGGCCAGAAAGCTCTTTCTATCGACAGCTCGTGCCAAGGAACGCCACAACATGGTGATGATCAGGACACAATAGATGGGTACGCCTATAACGAGTATCTCATCCAAGTATTTTTGCACAAAAACAATAACTGCAATGCATGCAAAACGTATAAGTTAATAACAATTAAACTCCATTAAATAGTTTTACTCACAAACTGCAACCGGCACATAGAGACAGACTCCAATAATCCACTTTAGCGGATGCCAGCCAAACGCGCTTATATAGAAGATGTGTGCCACGCCGAAGGACACCATGCCGAAGGGAAACAGATTAACATTGAGCAAAGCATCGCCACCGCACGAAAACACTAAGCCAAGCAGAATTAATTGTGATCGGCGATATCTAAAATAGTTAGGTGTAATTTAAATAAAAAGCGCCTAATCAATCAGAAAAAAAAAAACAAGATAAGATAAAGCTTACTGCTTATTAAGCGAAAATCCCTTGATCAAAACATAAAACATCAATGCCACAATGGGCAAGCACTTGAGCACAGTTGTCCATAGTTCACCCTCTGGATCTTGCCGCACCAGCGCAAAATAAAGCACCAAACTAATAAAAAACGGTGCTAGCTTCAGGGCTTGAACTGTGGCCTTAAAGATAAGTAGTCAAACCAAAAAAAGAAAAGAAAAAACAATTCAAAACGATTAGCTGTAATCCAAAAATATAGAAAAAGCGATAATATTCGCACAATCGGTAGCCATATTAAAAGTGATTAGATTATTACGTTAGCAACTTCTGCAAAGAAACGTGCGTGTAATTAATTTGCATAATGTATGAAGAATGTGCAAATCAAACTTTTACTTTTCAACTGTGAGCTTTCAATGGCAAGAGAGTGAGAGCAAGAGAGCGGACCATGAGAGATGAAGTGAGCAAGGTCAAGGACAAAAGCTCTATTTAGACTTTTTTTTGCAGTTAGATAAAGCATCCACAATGCAGTGCACACACACTCAAACACACACGCACTCACAGTCATATCGTAATCATGAGAAATAAATAAACATAAAAAACACAAAGGCAAACAAAGCAATGTAATTCCAGCGACAGATCGCGTTACTATATTTGTGTATATTTGCATGAATGTATGTATGCATGTATGTTTGTATATGCACGTAAAAAAACAGACTTGAAATTTCAATTGAAATTAACTGCTCCAAGCACTTACGAACTGCACTCTCCGTCCCATAATTGGCGCTCTGGTGGTATGTCAAATTTCTGGGTTGTCAGTTAAATAAGTATAATTGCGAATGTTAAAGCAAGCTGCCGTTTCGCACGATGGAACAGTTATGCCTCCCCCCTAAATAAAACGAAAAAAAGAATTAAAACTGTTCACTCGTCACAGGAGAACACGTTGCGCACTTTTGACCAACGTCAATATACTGAATCAATCCGTATAATTTTCCCGTTGCCGTTCGCTGGACGCTAGGCTGGCCCCGACTTTGATTGCGTTCACCCGCCGCTCCCTGTGTGTGCGAATACTGAGAATGCGAGCGGTGAGCGCCGGTAGGCCACGTGCAGCATAAGCAGCATTCTGCCAGATACACAAACAACTGCAGACAAACTACTTGTTTTTGTTGCCCTCTTACCTCAAATAGAATATACTGCTGCGAAGCGAAAAAGCGCCAAAAGCACGCCAACAAAAGAACAACACACACGCAGAGAGAGAGAGAGAGAGAGAGAGAGAGAGAAAGAGGAGAGAGAGAGAGAGGGAGAGAGTGAAAGGGAGAGAGTGAGAGTGAGGAATGAGAGTAGGGCAGAGAGTTATCATGCTCAGCAGGCAGAGGAGAGCAGAGCTACAGCAGCGTATGGGCTTTTTACTCACGCAACAGGTTAATTAGTTGAATTGTGCGCTACAGCGCTCGGCACATGAGGCGCCATTAAAGCTTTGCCAACAGCAAACTTCACGCTTAGAGAAAGTCATGCGCACAGTCGCTCGACTCAAATCAAACCGTGGTAGCGCACTTAGGGTCTCTCTTTCTCTCTCTAACTGCCTAACTGATAGGAAAGTCAAAACAATGCAACAATTTCTGCGCACTTTCACTGCAATACAGGAGCTTAAAGCTCCAGCCAATGTTAATGCAAGCTTTTTCTGTGTCGTCTGTGCCAACCGAAGCTTATTCCATTTTAAGTTGTGGCATTTTTCAGGCGTGCGAACAAACTCTAAGGTTGTTGCAGGAATTTTTAATTAAATTCTTATACACCATCTACAGCTATATAAATCGAAGTGAAAAGTTCATTAAAGGTGTTATTAATCGAGTAAAACTTGCCAGTCAAACAGCAGGTAAGAGACAAATTCAACATGTCTGATGAGTCCGAGTCCTTGCCCAGTGCGGAAAAAATTGTGTATCCATTGAGAAAAGATGTCCTGCTTGCTGAACACGGACGCTTTCGATGCACAGTTCGAATTGTAGTTTCCAGTACCCAACAAATATTCTTGACTGTAAAAGTATGCATTCAAATTTGTTCCAATTAAAGCTAAATGCAAAATTTTTTAATTACCGATTTTTTAATTTTAATATCACCTTGAAAATTTAGTTTTATAACAGTCATAAGTGCTTGACGTGCCAAGTTGCTTAACTTTAACACACAAAGGTAGTCGCTATGCTTGCTGCAACAAGAAAAAAAGCTTAGGACTGTCAGATGTGGGGTTGCGCCACATATGAAAGCTGACCACCCGCTCATAAGTCTAAAAAGTATTACATTAAAATGAAATTACATTATGCTAATGGGTTGTTACTCTTGAAGCAGAGTAAGTGCAAACCTTGGCACATGCTCAGTGCACACACAATCGACCTCCGGGAACGTGGACGAGACAACAACTGAGTGAAGGAAAATCCAGCAGCCACTCAAGACAGCTAAGGGAGGCGTCATTTTATAGGCCAGTGGTTGGGTGGCACACGTAAAAAAACAACAACAGGCAGACGGCTGCATATACGGACATAAGTGCACGTTGAACTTGAACAGCGTTTTGCATATCGCTCAACGCTGACATCAGAAACCATGCATAAAAATATGTGTACATCTGCTGATATCGATCTTAATTAACTTAGCTGTGCGACAACATTTTGTGTTGACCTACTTTTAATAATATTAATTGAACTGGCCAAAAATCGAAACTTTCATTATTCAAATAGGTTTGGCCAACAGCGCTCGATTCATCATAGCCAGGGCGAACTATCAATAGTAGTCGCACGCAATATGGCGTGTCCCTTCTTTCGTCGAGCCGACTCGCTGGCGCGCCAGCCATCGGTTACTGTGGAGCCTGGTGCTCATTGGAATTTGGAAGACGAGGACCTGTCTCTAGCAGGCGATGCTTTGACTTTGACCCATCTGCAGATGGCCATACAGCTGCTGACTGCACCTTCGAATGAGGATCTCAATTCGGCCGTCACCTCACTGGTGGCCAAGTACCGACAGAGTTGGCCCAACATTCATAAACTGTGAGTTGCAAAACCTTCCACAGCTGGGGATCGACGTTTATATAAACCATTAATTCTCAGTAAACTGGATCCCAAGTTCTTTAAGAACTGTACCAACTATGATTATTTGGCGGATATACAAGAGTTGCTCTTGAAGATGGACGAGGCCAGCGCCAGCGAGATTCTCGTCCTGCTTGGCGAGGAACTGATCACGTGCTGCTGCACTGGCATCATCGAGCGAGCTTTCCGTTGTCTGGGCACCGATCTTCAAGAGTTTTTGGGCTCACTGGATGGGGTATACGATGTTCTGAAATTGCAAGAGGTTAGTAAATGGTAATCATTTGACCTACAACTTCACAAATTTACTTTACTCCTCACTCAGGATGATGTCACCGATACGGGTTTTGTCTGTGCGGGTGATGGTGAGTTGATCTTCACCTCGGAACGTCCGGTAATAGCTTGGCTATTGCTTGGCTCCCTCAAGGCACTTACTCGCATGCTATACAAGGTGGATGTGAACATTAAAATAGAACCGGTGGAGGGTGATGCGCGTCGATATCGTTATTTATTCTCTTTGGTCAAGGACAGCTCTCAGACACTGCAGATGGAACGGCCTGAAGAGCCCAGCAAATTGCTTGAGAAGGTGCAGCGCAGCAACTCGGCTAATGCTTCCGATCTGCAAATGAACTCGTCAAGCTTCTGCAAGATGTTCCCCTGGCACTTCATTATGAACGAACAGCTGGAGCTGGTGCAGCTCGGAAGAGGATTCAGCAAGCTCTATAAGCCGTATCTAACGGACTTTGGCTGCCAAGCTAGCACCTACTTTGATTTTAAGCGGCCCAAAGGCTTGACCATGAAATTTCGAGAAATAGTACGGCGTACCTATACGCCTTTTCTAATTGGGCTAAACAGCCCACCGGGAGTATCCGATTTTCCCGCTATCGGGCTGGAGATTAAGGGGCAAATGGTACACTGCCCGGAATCGAATTCATTGCTATTCATTGGCTCGCCCTTTTTGGACGGCTTGGATGGTCTGACCTGCAATGGACTTTTCATCTCTGACATTCCATTGCACGATGCGACACGCGAGGTAATCCTAGTAGGCGAGCAAGCACGTGCTCAAGATGGCCTACGTCGTCGCATGGATAAGCTGAAGAGCAGCATTGAGGAAGCTAACTCGGCGGTAACTAAGGAGCGCAAGAAGAACGTCAGCCTCCTTCACTTGATCTTTCCGGCAGAGATTGCCGAGAAATTGTGGCTGGGCTCTTCCATTGATGCCAAGACCTATCCGGATGTGACCATACTTTTCAGCGATATTGTCGGCTTTACCAGTATTTGCTCCCGGGCCACACCATTCATGGTCATCAGCATGCTAGAGCGTCTGTACAAGGACTTTGATGAATTCTGCGACTTCTTTGACGTGTACAAGGTGGAGACCATTGGAGATGCTTATTGCGTGGCAAGCGGATTGCATCGGGCCTCTATCTACGATGCCCACAAGGTCGCCTGGATGGCGCTTAAGATGCTCAGCGCTTGCTCCAAGCACATTACACACGATGGAGAGCAAATCAAAATGCGCATCGGCCTGCACACCGGCACAGTGCTTGCGGGCGTAGTTGGTCGCAAAATGCCAAGATACTGTCTGTTTGGACACAACGTGACCATAGCCAACAAGTTTGAGTCGAGCAGCGAGGCATTGAAGATCAACGTTAGCCCAACAACCAAAGAGTAAGTTATTATTCAGTTTGTTTCTGTAGTTCATTGACTATTTGCATATCCGTTTAGTTGGCTAACCAAGCACGAAGGCTTTGACTTTGATCTGCAACCGCGCGACCCCTCCTGCTTGCCAAAGGAGTTTCCCAATTCGAATGGCAATGGCACCTGCTATTTCCTGGAGAGCTTCCGCAACCCGGCTCTGGACAGCAACCTGCCGGTTGAAGAGCACATTAATGCAGCTATGAAGACCATATCTGAGGGCGGTGATGCCTAAGCATCTTATAGAATCACTTGCTCAATAGCCACTTAAACATAGTTCAATGCACATGTAGTCTAATTTTGTTGCCCCTTTGTGTAGCCTTTAAAGAAATTAAATAAACTTTTCGTCAACGTGTTTGCCTTCAAACACAATGGACAATTTATTGAGCTTAAGCCTTTGCAGCAGCCTCAGCCTGCTTTGCCTTGATGTAGGCCCTGACCCTTTCGCCGATCTTGCTAGCCATCATGCACTTGTGTCCGCGGAAAGCCCACACGTCCGCTGGACTCTTCTCTGCATTGCTGTCAATGCAGCCCTGTGCAATTTGCAGAGCCTCCTCCTCGGGAAGATCCATCTTAAACTGCTTAGCCAGGCGATCCGCGTGGTAGCCTTCGTGGGTACAGAAGATATCGAGCTTAGTGGCAGTGCACAGCAGATATTGGCGCACCTCGGGCTCGTCAGGGAACTCAGTTTGCTTGAGCTTGTTGATCTGCTCAACGGTCAGGGGATGCGCCTTCAGGCATTCACCGCGTATCTCCTTGATTTCATTTGCAGTTTTGGGCACCCAGTCTCCATTAGCGTAACCCTGTTTTTATTTTTATTTTTTTGGTAATTAATCAAGCTGTTTTGGAAACTGAAACTAATGCCACTTATTACAGACCAATGTGCACAGCGCCAGGCAGACGATCAGATACTTGAACATTTTCAATACTTTTGAGTCGCAGTAACAAATTTAAACTAAATGGTCTGACGCTGCGTAGACTTATATATATATAGTTATCTCTCGTTGTAGCCCATAGTCCAGATTCTATGTTCGACGGCACGAAATGTGTCAAAAGTTCAGCGATAAGCAATATAGCTAGACCGTAACTACATATGTATTTATTTCACAACATGTGAAAGCATTTAAATATACTATTATTTTTTGCATTTGCAATAAGTGATAAGTTTGTTTCTGATTCGCAATCAGGGATCGAGCTTAGTATCTTGAACACTTATATTTGTAAACAATAACAAGTATTATGTATTATCACCAAAAGTTAAATGACCTTTTCAGTCCGATCAACTTTTTTCATTATTAGAATCCCTTATAATCACATATTTCAAACTGACCTCGCCCTTCGCATCTTATCAGCCCCACAGAGGTGGTCGTATGTATATAAAAATAAGTATGTATATGTGTTGTCAACCAACAACAGGCTGCGGTACTTATAATCTAATCAGATTTGTATATAAATCAACGTTATTTAATTACGACATTAAATTATGGTTCAACAGCCAATTTACACTTTTAAATATTCCGCCTAAGCGGCGATTTATTATATGCATACGAATCACCTATTGATTTTGTTATCGCTAGGGATTCGATACTCACCAGCTACAATCGACATCTCACCGCTATTTATCGACCGGCAGCCGTCACAATTCTTGAGAGGAAATTGTAAGCTAAAAGAGTCGATAGCTATTCTTGCACTACAGCTGCTCTGTAACAGCTTTGCTATCGTTGGCTTACAAGTCATTTAAAAAAATTTTTTAAGTTTAAGAATCATTGTCATACACCATTCGGTGCGTTCATATTAAATTTACTTTATCTTAACCAATATATTTTTATGCAAATTTGGATTTTTTAAACTTTTCAAATCATTACACAAATTCTTAGGTGAGTTTCGAGATTTACATTAAGTCAATCAGTGCTTGCTGTTAATAACATTTTGGCAAATGCTATAGTTTTTGGGTGACCACATTCGCATTTACGGTTAGTGTTGGGTAGAAACTCAATAGTACCAAAATAAGAAATTTTCGACAGAAAAAAACGCCAAGGAAATGAAAATTTTTATCAAAAATACATTTCGTTAGCTGATACCCAAATGCTAGCAATGTGAGCAAATCATTGTTAGTGCTGGTTTGTCAGTAGTGTCTATGACAGCTATAAATGCTGTTTAAGCTAGCGCCCATCGATTTTTTCTGTTCGAAGTAATTGCGAGCGCGGATACGTATTTTCTCTCGCACTTAAGAATCCTATAATAAATACCTACGTTGTATTTGCGCTCGATAGAAGGGCTATAAACATTCACACGAACATGACAAGCACCGACCACATTGCCCTGACACTATCCTCGACATCCATAGCGAGCATAACAGGCGGAATTGGCGGCGATGAAAGTAATCTTTCCCGCAAAAGTTTGCGACGGGTAAGTCTGGCCTCAATTTCATAAATGGGAACGATTTAAACAAAGAATAACAATATATAAGAGTGGCTATAACAATCAATGCATTAGCATTCATTAGCATAGATGTTCATATGTATGTTAAGCTTACGTGTCTCATGTGGATTTGTTGTTTATATTGCAGTCATGGAATCAATTGCCGCGATGTCAACGTAATCTCATCATAATGGCCCTCACAGCATTTATCTTTACTGCGTTACTATTTTTGCCCGGCGATCAGCTAATTAACATAAAGGATGTTCGCTTTAAGCCCGGAGCGGCACCTTTTCATATACGGCGCGAGAGTACGCTACAAAATACACATCATCATCCGGGCGTTGAGAAGGACAACGAATTGCCCAATGATATTTCGGCAGCTGTGGCATCTCCTATGACAGATGAAAGCCGCCTGATAATAACGAAGCCGGCAGAAGATAAGGTAGCCCCACTAGACTGATATCAATTAACCAATAATTTAGTTCTCAAGTACCCTATCGGCTGCGGAACCATTTTATCAGTAAATGAATTTATGTACTCCAATACACAGACATACCTGTGCATGTCAGGGGCGCGGCTCACTTGAATTATCATTAGGGTAGCTACACCAGCGCAGATAACAATATCAATAACCACTTTTACCATTATATGCTTTGATTTATAGACTTCCGATGTTTTTAAGAGAACAATTGTGTTTGTATTACAGTTGGATGGCAGCGTGGCCTACGGCGACGCGAATTTAGCGGCAAATGTTGCTAAACTCCCGGAAACAGCGGCCGTCGGCAATGACAATGGGATAATCGACATAGTCAACAATGTGGAGCAGCCCATCGAACAGACTTTGGAAAATAATGTCAACGATCCCTCGAATTTACGTGCGGAAGTAGAGGAAGCTATTCGTCAGCCCTTTAAATTATCTCATGTTAGCATTGAATCGCATCTGCAGAGCATGGACACGCAGTTAGCGAAGGCCCAGCATTTCCATGGCGCTACCAATGAGCGCCAGTCTGCAGTAGTGGCAGCCTTCAAGCACTCCTGGGCAGGCTATAAGAAGTACGCCTGGGGTCACGACAATCTAAAACCGGTTTCCCAAACCGCACATGAATGGTTTGGTTTAGGACTGTCTATCGTTGATTCTCTGGATACTATGTATATCATGGGCCTAGAAGATGGTAAGCATTCGCCTACGCTATTATTATTATTGAATTTGTATAAGCAACTTTTCTGCTTCTACAGAGTTCAATGAAGCACGCGATTGGGTCAAGAATTCTTTGCATTTCCATACAAATCGCGATGTGAATCTTTTCGAGGTAACTATACGTGTTCTGGGCGGACTGCTGTCTGCTTACCATTTGAGCGGCGATAGGATGTTTTTGGTTAAAGCAACTGAGCTGGGAAATCGCTTATTGCCCAGCTTTCTGTCGCCATCGGGCATACCCTATTCTGATGTGAATCTTGGCGAAAGATCCGCCCATTCGCCAAAATGGTCTCCGGATAGTTCAACCAGCGAAGTAACTACCATACAGCTAGAATTCCGTGATCTGAGCCGCTCCACAAATGTTCCTATTTATGAACGTGTAAGTTCTACTCATTTTGGCAACCGTTCAAACTATTAATGTTCGTATTGTCTGCATTTTAGGTGGTAAATGTAGTAAACGAAAAAATACACGCACTAGATAAAAGTCATGGCCTTGTGCCAATATTTATCAATGCCAACACGGGTAACTTTAGAAATTATGCGACAATCTCATTGGGTGCACGTGGCGACTCGTATTATGAGTACTTACTTAAGCAATGGCTGCAAACGGGTCGCAAAGATAACGACAAGTAAGTAAACAATAACGGGGTCATATGTATATAATATATATACTATCCCATCCTCCACTCCTCCATTTTAGTCTTATTTTGGACTACATGCAAGCAATAGATGGCGTGCTCACGCAATTGATGAGACGCACACCACGCGAACATTGGGTATATATTGGGGAGTTAATAAATGGTCATGATTTTAAGCCTAAAATGGATCATTTGACATGCTATTTGCCTGGAACACTATTGCTTGGCCATCAGAATGGTATGCCCGACTCGCATCTACTGCTCGCTAAGGATATGCTAGACACCTGCTATCAAACCTATCTCAGGCAACCCACTCAATTGGCAGCTGAGATATCATACTTTGCGCTGAACGACAAGGAAGAGAATGACATATATGTGAAGTCCAATGATGCTCACAATTTGCTAAGACCCGAGTTCATTGAAAGCTTGTATTATTTTTATGCACTGACGGGCAATCGCAGCTATCAGGATATGGGCTGGAACATTTTCCAGGCATTTGAAAAGCATTCAAAAGTAGCTGCCGGCTACACATCACTGGGCAATGTGAAAAACACGCTGAATACACGAATGCGCGATCTCATGGAAAGTTTCTGGTTGAGCGAGACTTTAAAATACTTTTATTTGCTATTTAGTGACAATCGCAAGGAGATAGACCTCGATAAATGGGTCTTCAACTCGGAGGGTCACCCGCTGCCCATGTACCAGCAATAATTGTAAATAAGCAACCAACAACTTATAAGATATTTTATAGGGATTGATAAATACCGGAAAATATGGGAATTTGGCAGTACCCTTTTAGTCGTAGTGTAGCGAAAATGCCAAATATTATGCCAAGCTTAGGATGCAAAAATATATTAAAGCACTTGGCCAAAAAAAAAAAAAACCAAAAAAAAAGTTAATCAATAAACATGCAATGATTTGTATGATATTCGTACTGATTTAGCACATTACTATTATAATTATTATTATTTATTTATTTACCTATCGTAAGCATGGAATAAATGTTACACACAAAATTCTGGCACACTAACTGCCGAATTGTTAATAAATATAATTAGTAATAATGTCACATAAAATTCATAGCATATACTAATATATAATTGGTAGGTACTTAGTACATGTGTATGTAATTCCCGATATGATATTCAATTTGCGAACGCAAACCACACAAAATGCATTGTTTAGTATAATAAACTACAAATATCCTGTTTTTTAAATAAACAATCAAAACAATACAACCATATAATTGAAAATGATGGACAATATGAAGCTCAATAATGATTTGAACGCGTATACTTACTTTTATGCGGCTGTAAGAAACTCTGAAAATGTCGAATAATGAAAGACGTAAATTTAAAATTTTCCGAAGTTTTTTTATTCTTATGAATACGTATTTTTCAATTTTTTTTTTTTTTTTTCTGCGTCCGATTTGCACTTACACCCAATAAAATGCATTAAATTTGATTGCATTTTTGTGTGGGTTTTGGTTTATTTTGTAAAGTTTCGTTTCTGTCTCAATTCGGATTCATGTTATTTGTTGCGTTTTTAATACGATTATGTACTTAATGTTTATGACGACTATGAATGGATGGGCTTAATAAACTATGAAATATTAAACTTGCTTGTATTCTCTTCTTCTTCATTAAGTTGATGCTGTAATTAAAACTCACAATGTTGCGTTAAAAATCTTTGCTTTCTTATTACTTTTTCGTTTCTCATTAAATTACATTTAGACACATTTAGCTGAACAATTTATTATACGATATTGGATTTTATTTTGTTTTCTTCCCTTTTTTTGTTTTTGTGTTTTTTTTTTGTGTTTTGTTTTTGGTTTTTTTGGGAGAGAGGTTCTGTTGAAGCCGATTTGGATTAACCGCTTAGTTTAGAATACAAATAGAAACAATGGGTATATAAGTTGTAAATGATACCATATAATCAATAAGTTGAATTGAATTGGGCTCCTAGCGAGTGATAAGTTCTGTTTGCATTTGTTTCCATCGGCAGCTATGTATATATATTTATATATATATATATATATATATATATATATATATATATAAATATATCGAATGCAATTTTCCTTGACTAACTTAATTTTTAGCTATTACATATAAATTTTTACACAATTATTTCATTATTTGTCTTTGTATAACAACTAGAAAGTGTTGCGTGCGCATCTGCTTTATAAATCAATACAGAGAAAAGAGCTGGAGTAATTTGGGGATCTAAGCCAATTAAACGCGATATAGTAATACATACATACAATTGAATGGTACCGGTACCATTCGGAAATTTACTTAAGAGCTAAATGTTTAGTCACATCCCATACTAATAATTAGTATGTTGTTGTTTATCTCTGCATTTGTTGTAGTTGGTTGCTGTTGTTGCTGTGGTGTTATTAGTAGTTGTTGTTGTTATTTGTATTGTAATTGGTATGGATTAATACGTGATGCGGACGACTGATTATTTGAGTCAAACATTTTCAGTTTAGTTGTGTGAATCTTATGCGTGGCTTCCTAGCATTTACAATATTTGGATTAAGTTCGTAGTTGTGGTTTCTTACGGATTATGGATTCAAGTATCTGTTCTAAGTTATATTACAAGCTAATCAGACATCGATATTTAAAACGTGGCACAAATCACAAATCAGATTTGTGTCAAGATCAAGATCAAGATACATTGATACGATTCATTAAATATTTTTTTTTTTGTTTTCGCTTTTTTCCATTTTTTCATTTTTGTGGTTTTGTTATTGCATTGATGTACAATATACACACAACTCTATGTATTCGTATTCGTATATAATTAATTATTTATAAATGTTTTAAACTAAATTTGCTAAAATTGTGATTTTATTCTTTTGAACTGCATTTGGTTTGCTTCGTCGTTTGTCACTTTGTCATTTGTCAGAGTCGTCTGACTCGTGGAACTCCCTAAGACATTTATATGCTTTGCTTTGATTTGCTGATGTCACCCGTAGTCAAAGCCGAGTTGGCTAATAGCATTCTAATTAAAATTGAGCACATTATTTATTCGAATTATTGATGCATGTATGCAAAGATTATTCTCAGTGTGTTTCTGTTTGTCAGCTCAGAAGCAGAAAGACGTTAAGCGTATTTAAAATGATAATAATTTAAATTGCTTAAATTGAAGTTTTTTAAATTAATTTTATTATATTTTACGTATTTTTGCATGCCTTTTTTTACACATTTATACACTAAGAGCAAATCCTTTTATTAAAAATTGCAATTGTTGAAACTGGCGCATGCATTACACAAATATATATATGCGTATACAAATTTATATACATATATATTTATGCTTAGTAATAAATAATTTAATATATATTTATTTATTATGTATACATATATTTGTAATGTATATTGAATTTTTCTTGTTGAATTTCATTTGTTTTCGATTCAACAGAATTGGCAACATTGTTACAATTGTTTAGTATAAATCTAATTACGAATTTTGAATGCTCTTCCTCCTAGCTTACTTAACTGTGAATTATACAACCAATTCTCGTCATTTTTCTTTCAATTTTCTATCGTTTTGCAAGTCGACTTACAGTTTTTTTTTTTTTTTAATTTTCTGGAAATGTGTTATGCTTAGGTACGATCACTGACCCAATTGATTTTGAACAAAACGTATTTTTAATATAGATTTAAAGCCATATAGTCGAACTTTTCTTATCAGATTAGATCACGTTGTTTGAAATGCGTTTCCCCTTTATATATTTCCAAAGTCTAGTGGAATTTTTCGCACAATTTAACTGAGTTCCACTAGAAACAATATTGTGTCTGAATGCGATTTCAATCTTCGGCAGGCCAAAGTCACTTTTGTTAGTTCCTTGTTTACAGTTCTTATCTTGGTTTACGTTTCATTTCTTTCGTTCATAGTAAAGATATAATTTTAATAAATTGTCTAGGTATTTTCACTTATTTATTGTATCAATATCATTTGTATTACATTTGAATTCATTCAGTTTACTTCTCTAAGAAGCATTTCATGCTATTCGTCGTTTTGTTTTCAATTCTCCGCGTTAATTGCTTTTTACTATTGACTTTTAAGGACCTGCTGTTCCCTAAGAACGCTCGTGATTGGATGACTACAAATTTATACAAATAATTACCAGACTGTTTTATCTTTTATCATGTAGCTTTAAATATTGTACAAACACATTGGACTAAAAACGAAAACAAGAATAATTACAATTTACGCTACACTTTCAACTTAGATCTAAAAGAAACAAATAAATTGTACAGAGCAGGGTGCAAAAATTTGGCAACTGTCGCCGAAAGTATTCAACACAGTGGACAACAACTAAAATGAACATATAACATGCAATTGAGGACTTAATGTACAATCAATGTGTTGTTGCCTTGGGCAGCTTTACAAGGTGGTGGCGTTAAATTCCAGTATAAGACTGTTCGGTACTGTTGCCGTTGTCGCCGACTGCAGCTCAGCTGCTGTGATTTGCGACACATCAGATAAAGATGTTGTGACTGCTTGCAGCCCAAGTCAAGAGGTCATAATCGACTTGACGGCTTCATCCAGGCCAGCGGCCACACAGCTAAAGTCATTTAACTGTGAATGATGCTGAGACTGCGTCTGCGATAGGCCGTGATGGTGTTGCGTATGATGCTGCAGATGCGGCTGCTGCTGACCCAGGTGATTCTGTAGTAGCTGCTGCTGTTGCTGCTGCTGCTGTTGTTGCTGATGATGATGATGGTGATGATGATCTAGCAACAGGTTGCCGCTAGCATCAGGCACAGCATTTACAGCTGGTCCGCTCCCGCCGCTGATTAGACAATCACCCATGTCCTCGCCCAGCTGCCGGCGTCTGCTATTCACCTGCTCCTGTTGGCAGCTGGGCAAGTTTGCCGCTTGCCGTTGATCGTCTAATATACTGTCGCCCAAGAAGGAACCCAATGAGAACTGCAGCGAATCGCCGCTATTCTGCAGATTCAATATACTATCAATCGCGCTAGCCACATGTCGGCTAATGTCATCATCATATTCGCCTGTCACCACAGAAGCACCACCCATGTGATTTACGTGCATTTGCGTCTGCTGAGGCTGCTGTAACTGCTGCTGCTGCATACTGTGTTGGTAATGTTGATGTTGCTGCTGCTGTTGTTGCTGCTGCTGTTGCTGTTGTGGATCCAGCATATTCGCGAAAGCCTGGTGATTGGCAAAGCTGTGTTGCTGTTGTTGTTGCTGCTGCTGTTGTTGTTGCTGCTGCTGCTCCATCAACAATTGTGAAAAAGCAGCAGGACCATTAGTGGTCACGCTATCTACACCCATACCATCATGCAAAGCTAACATATCTGCATCTAACATTCCATGCTGTGGTACCTGCACATGCTGCTGCGAGGACATGGGTGACGATGACGTTGATGAAGCTGTACACAAACGCTTGCTGCTATTCTCATCCTCTAAATCACTGCTGGATCCCATCAACTGACCATTCCAATGGCGTTTGCGTGTTTCCCCATTAACCAGCATATTGTGCGTTTGGCCATCGACTGTACTGGTACTGCTGGACATGTAGTCGGTGTAGTGGGCTTCCATGCTTTGCATCCAGCGCGGATTGTTGTTACAGTTGAGCTCGATATGGTGCTGCTGCTGTTGTGCTTGCTGTTGTGGCTGCTGTTGTTGCTGGTGTCCATATGCCTGCTGCTGTTGTTGCTGATCACTGCTATAGCCGGCGCTGAAAGCCTCATCGGGCCCCCAAATGCTCAGTTTGTTTTTGTGATTCGCTGCTGGCGATTTCGAATCACCAAATATCTCATCCAAATTAGATTCAATGTCGTGTGCGTCACTGCTGTTCTTCACATCCAAATGCACTGGCGACTCGCCAAACATGGCCTCCAGGCGCGTCTCCACAGACTTTTGCACATCCGAGTCGCTGTTGAAGAATTCACTAATTGCTGGATGATGATTCGTTTGATCCGCTTGCATGACCAGTGGCTGTTGGCGCTGCTGGCTGCACGAACTACCAATTGCTACGTTGTTATTGTTATTGTTGGTGATAGCACTGCTGCTGTTGCCTCCAACATCACCGGCACAACTGCTGCTACTGCTATTGCTGCTGGTATTGCTGTTACTCTGATTGCTTTTATCAATGCAGCCATTTGGAAACAGATCGGACAGATGATTGCCATTATTCAGCAGGCTATTGGCGGTATTATCATAAAGATGTTGTTGTGATAAGTGTTGCTGGTGCGTGCCATGCTGCAGTGGGGCAAGTTGTGGATGCTGTGGCTGCAATGTCTCATTGCTCATCAAGTTCAGCTCTTTTTGCAAACAGTACCAACCGTCGTCGTGATCTTCTTGGCCGATATTATTACATTTAACATTTTGCTGCTGCTGTTGTTGCTGCTGTAATTGCTGTTGTTGCTGCTGCTGTTGTTGTTGCTGCTGCTGTTGTTGTTGCTGATGTTGTTGTTGGTGCTGTTGTTCTTGCTGCTGATGTTGCTGCTGCTGTTGTGCGTCCTCCTGCAACTCATTATCCGTATAACAGTTCTCAGCATTCTTTGCATTAGCCGACTGCATTTTTTGCTCAACTTTCTTCATGATAAAACTGGGCGTCAGTTCAGATTCGATATCAAAGTTATCGTAGTCCTTTTTGATACACTGACCACTATCCTTGGAACTGTTGAGCTGCTCCTTTTTAACTGACTGCTCCACGGATCCATTAGTAAGGCTGCCAGTCTCGGGCTGGCATAGCCACTCGCCATTCTCTTCTCGCTTAACCTGTTGCTGTTGTGTCTGTTGTTGCGGCTTATATACCTTGTTCACATCTGCACTATTCTTGAGCAGATCAAACTTGTCTACAACTTCATCTGTTATCTGTGCTGCTGATTCAGGCTCTTTTTCCGTTGGCTCTAATTTGATTTCGTCTTTCACTTTTGTGTCCGATTGCGACTCACAGTCAGCAGTGGCTTCAGAGCTCTGCTCCTCTTTGAGTTGTTGCTGCTGTTGCTCCAGCAGCTCTTTTTCCGCGGAGCGTATATCACTGATCTCGCCCTTCAAATCGTCTATCATTAGCTGCTGCATTTGCAGGAGCTCCGAGGTGCGATGATGTAACTGCAGCAATTGCAAACATATTAGAACTCTGTTTTAGATTGATCTTTAGTGGTTTACTTACGGTTGACTCCTGCAACAGAATCTCCTGGAATTTTCCATTTAACTGACGGAACTTATCACGAAAGCCCAAGGCAGTTGCTTCAAATTCCTCATCTTCATCGGAATGCAAGTCCACATCATTCTCATGCATGCAATGATATCTGCGAAGAAAAAACTTAGAATTAGTCCAGCTGCGTCGACAGTTGCTGACTGTTAAAGCAACTAACCGGATTAACCGCTTGACAGCTTCATCCTTGGTGCGAAATGGCTTCACATAGTCCGGCTTCAGGCAACTCTCCTGATCTACCTCCAATTGACGCACGAATCTGCGAATGATATTTTTTATTAATATACAAATTCAATATGGTCTTAGAAAGGTGAATTGAAGTTGGCCTCATTTCTTTAAAATCGGCATTTGTCAACCAACTACTCACAAGGAGAGGCGTGCAATTTTTGGTTTCGGTGTTGGCAAAAGTTCCTCCGTTTTGGGCAGAGGTAGACCCGGCAAAAACACAGGCAGTGCTGGTAGCGCTGGGGTAACTAGATTACTCAATGCTGGTGCTGCTATTGGCGACTGTTGCGGCAGCGAATGCAGCGGTTGCTGTTGTTGCAAGTGTGGCTGCTGCTGTTGTTGATGTTGTTGCTGCTGCTGCTGTTGTATTTGCTGTGGTTGCAGTTGTTGCGGT